>CM058236.1:58701900-59109609 GCA_030180135.1 Orychophragmus violaceus | reverse complement strand
CCTGGTCTTCTAAATGTTTTATTTCTTTAAAAATAATAACATTTGGCCCGTCTTAGCTTCCGGCTCACATTTTGGTAAAATTACCAAAATGCCCCTCATCTTCTGGAAATTACGAAAATGCCCCTTGTTGACTTCTTGAGTGCCCGTTGACCAATTCTCGATACAGGGTATTACATTCTTCCCCACATACAGGATTTCGGTCCCCGAATTCTCCGTTACTAACAAACTTCGAATCGGAACTGAACCCCGTAAGTTGCTACTCCTGAAACTGATTTGACTGCTCCAACACCCGAACGCTGAATCAACTGGACTATACTCTCGATACTTACTGACTTCTGAAACACCGTCTTGCTCAAACCAAAATACCGACATCTTGAAATTCCCATACTGAGAACTTGACTTACGATCACTTCTTGGCTCTCCATCTTTGATTAGTTTTACAGACTCCACTCTTGTTTCCCAATGCCAATGATCTTGACTAAACTGCTTCACTCGGGTTTTTGATTCTAATCCAACTCTGCTTCGTTGCTTACATCCTGATCTCAAAGTGAACCCGCTCTTCCGATACTGACTTCCGAACCACTGGTTTGTACAAAACTTCTCTACACCGATCTGCTCTCTGATTGCATATTCATTTCTCTTGACTGCACGACTCCATCATGAGTCTTGTTTTCATCTGCGCCACATGATACTACTTGAACTCTGAATCAATAGTAACTACACTCCTGATGCTTCAACTGATTCTTGAAATATGGTTTTGCTCCAACTCCCATCACATTTACATCTTAAATTCCCCCCCCCCCCCCCCCCCCCCCCCGCGATATGGCTTGAATCTCGACCATTCCCGACTTCTCCATTTGATTGCTTCATAGATTTTATCTCTGATTCCAAAATCCACCGATTCTGATTGGTTTGCTATACTCTGTTTCATGAACTCATCTGCGCCGACCAATACTCCAGGCTTCCCCACTTTGTCTTGACTTCCCCGATCACGCAATAATAACTCGTCCTCCATTCCTGTTGCTTAACTTGTTCCCAATGACTACCGCTCCCGACCGATATTATGCTCATATTGATTTTCTTCCTTCTATCTATTCCACCATACTCATACACGCCTCGAATTTCCTCGATTACCGAACTCCACGTTTTACTGACTCCAAAACTGTTCTTCCCACTAATATCCCCGAACGGACTCCTCCACTGACTTTGATACTTTTGAATCCTTTTGCTAACTCATCAAACTCATCCGTCTTGATTTCTTCTGCCACTGATACCCAAACTCATTTCTGAATCCACACTAACTTTCTTGCAGGCTCGGGTCAAACTGCTTCCTGACATAACACCTCGTCTCTCGGGTTCGGGTTCGGTCTTGTGTCCTCGTCAAATCGTCCTACATCAACAACCTCAACAACACTGGAATGGTTAGACCTCTTTCTAACTTACTCCCGATATCACTTCCTTACAGAAATATAGTTATTTAGTCATGTACCCAACATTCACACATGGCTAACTAACAATATCCTATAATTCCGATCAATCTCAAATAAGCTTCCTATAAAAACCGCATTTTCAATCACGAGCTTAGGTCTATCTACGAGGTTCTTTATCTTTTCTTACCAAAAATAATTCTAACAGAGCAAACCAAACGATTTCGCTAATTAAAATCAAGAATAACTTTCTAGCAACCTAGCGAATCAAACAACGCGGAAATGTTTATTATTCCAATAACAATCTAACAAGATGGTTAATGCAACGAATCTCAATTAACCATCTACCACCCTAGCATTCATTCGCAATGCAACACGGAAATTCTAAACAACCATACGATCATGCGAATGCCATGATACCATTCTATTCATCAAATGAATGCAGCAATTAAAATCTATCAATCTGGCGAACAATGCAATGCATCAATCAGGCTAACACCTTAGCGATCAAACAAACGCAATGCTAGCAACAGAATGCAGTGATTCAAAATCAACAACTACCAACCTAGCGAGCAATCACAGCAATTCACAATTTTAACAACCTATCAAGGAAATCAATCACACACAATCAATCAAGCAAATAGGCGATTGCAGTGGTCTCTTAGGGTTCTGATGGAAACCGTCTGCTCGGACCATCATCTATTTTCACATCGTAACTATATTGCATTCACAACCATCATGAGTATGCAATATAACCACTCCGCTACTCAAAACGATAATCAGAATAATCCACATTCACTACGTAAACAAAACATCTATCCACCACATAGAGTTTTAGATACGTAGAATCCGTGGGAGTCTACATACTAGTGGTTACCATTCCGTCCCAAAAAAAACACCACTACACACAACCAAATCGTCAGAGACGAATGCAAGCCGATATAAATCAACCAACGAGTTAGAGCCCTTACTTACATGGGCCTAATCTATTTTCCTAATCTCCAACATGAGCGGTACAACTCATGTTGATCCTAACCGGCAGGTGCGCCAGGAGGATGGAATGAGTGTGGTGGTGGTGGCGGCGGAGCGACGCGGTCTCGGTCATGATAGGAAAGGAGCATAATGCACTTATCGGCCGACAGGAGCTGTGCTGGTGGTGACGAAAACTGCTACTTCCGGGCAACAACGGCGGTAATAATGGAATAACATGCTGGTGAGTGACCCCGAACTTCTGAGTCTCCGTTAGCATGAGGAAACGGTCCACCATCATGTCTGCCTAGATCGCCAATACGGATGTCGCTTCTACTGTCGTTGCAACTGCACACACACACCAATCCTCCTAGGACAACTCTGCTGCGTGACTGCAACAAAACACCAAATGATTACGAAAATGCCCTTTTTGACTGCCCGTTGACCAATTCTCGATACAGGGTATTACATGCCCGAAGGATAGTTTCCCACTCCCGCATATAGATCGTCTAGTGGAAGCCACCGCCGGACATGAATTGCTGTCCTTCATGGATGCGTTCTCTGGGTATAACCAAATCCTCATGAACCCAGAGGACCAAGAAAAAACAGCTTTCATAACCGATCGTGGAACTTACTGCTATAAGGTGATGCCTTTCGGACTAAAGAACGCCGGAGTTACGTACCAGAGGTTGGTGAATAAAATGTTCGCCGATCAGCTCGGAAAATCGATGGAAGTCTACATCGACGACATGCTAGTAAAGTCCTCCAAAGAGAGCGACCATATAGCACAGCTCCGGGAATGTTTCACGATCCTAAACAAATACGGGATGAAACTCAACCCAGCCAAATGCTCCTCCGGAGTCCCATCAGGAGAATTCCTCGGATATTTGGTAACTGAGCGAGGGATCGAAGCGAATCCAAAATAGATTGCAACCTTCCTGGAAATGCCCTCCCCAAAAAACACAAGGGAAGTACAAAGGCTGACGGGACGGATAGCAGCCCTGAACCGTTTCATCTCTCAGTCCACGGACAAATGCCTACCGTTTTACAATCTCCTCAAAGGAAACCGAAGGTTCCAATGGGACGAGGATTGTGAAAAGGCCCTAAACGAGCTTAAGAAGTACCTTAGCGAACCTCCGATATTAGCTAAACCTGTGGAGGGCGAGCCACTATACCTCTACATCGCGACCTCGCCCGCCGCGGTGAGTGCAGTCCTGGTTCGTGAGGAACAGAACGAGCAGAAGCCCATATACTACGTGAGTAAGACGCTCATAGACGCAGAAACGAGGTATCCGGCAATGGAAAAACTCGCGTTCGCAAGAGTGATGGCAGCCAGAAAATTGCGGCCATATTTCCAGTCACATGCCATAATGGTGATGACATCGCAGCCCGTACGAACCTTACTCCATAGTCCGAGCCAGTCTGGCAGACTAGCCAAGTGGACGATCGAGCTAAGCGAATACGACATCAAGTATCGCACCAGGACGAGTGCCAAGGCCCAAGTCCTAGCAGACTTCATAATCGAGCTCCCACCTACAACTCCGGTGCATGAGAACCAAAACGAATATTGGACCTTCCACGTAGATGGGGCCTCATCCAAACATGGATCCGGAGTAGGAGTAAAGCTCGTAACTCCCACGGGAGAAGTAATCGAGCAATCCTTAAGACTCGGCTTCAGCTCCTCTAACAATGAGGCCGAGTATGAGGCCCTTATAGCCGGACTCCAACTCTCGATCGGAGTCGGAGAACGCGAAGTCCATGCCTACAACGACTCACAACTAGTTACGAGCCAGTATCACGGCGAGTACGAGACTAAGGATGAGCATATGGAGGCATACGTAAAGGTAGCTCACGAGCTTGCAAGACAGTTGAAAGACTTCACGCTCGAGAGAATACCTCGGGGGGGAAACTCCTCTGCAGATGCCCTGGCAGCACTAGCCTCGACGTCCGACCCTCAGGTCAAAAGAATCATACCCGTAGAAGGGATAGATAAGCCGAGCATCGATGTGGCACAAAAAGCGCAAGCCGCAGACAAAACCACAACTCTTCCGGCGAACAAGCAGAACTCCCGCCAAAAGCTCCGAACTCTGAAGCTCCATCGGAGACAGCACCTACACACTTTGAAGTCAACGACATCGGCCTTCGTAGCGGCCGACAGATCCCAGAGCCCCTAGTCGAGGAAGAATCCGAGCCGGAAGCCGAAGAACCGGATGCGGAATTCTTGAACAGGCCGGATTGGAGGGAACCAATCCTAAACTATATCCGGCTCAGTCTAGTCCCTGACGACAAATGGCAGGCTAGAAATCTCAAGGCCCGGAGCCCCAGATAATGCGTGATCGAAAACTGCTTGTTCAAACGCAGCACTGCAGAACCTTATTTGTGATGTGTGCATGCCATGGAAGCTCTCGCCGTGATGAGTAACTGATATATCATGGTTTTTACCTGTTTTAGGCCATGATATAAGTATGTTTTAGAGTCTTTTGTCTTGTCTTTAGAGTCATTTAGAGGTATTTATAGGTACATGATCGTTTGGGAGATTATTGGAGATAATGGAGCATTTTGGGCATGTTTTGGAGCTTAAGCCGAGAGATCTGACTTCACCAAGTCTGGACGACCTATGCATCGATCGATGCATCACTTGCATCGATCTACACACCTTTGCGACAGCTCATTAATGAAGGATTTGGAGATTTGCAGTTTTGCCCCAAGAAGTTCTAGTATTTGCAAAAAGACCCCAAGCGTGATTAGGCCTTTATAATTAGGTTTTTGGTGTTTAGTTTTAGAGACGCTTGCATACTATTAGCTTTTTAGAGAGAGAGATCGAGAGGCTGATCATTCTTGTACTCCTGAGAGAAGATTTCGAACCTCTTTTACTCTTACTCTTTGATTTTTATGATCTCTATTTATTCATTGATTTGTGTTTCATTGATCATGTCTGAGTAGATTCATAGTTAGGTTTAGGGATCCTCATTAGGGTTTTCATGACTTGTTAGATTAATTTATCAGTTAAGGATTCATATCTTATTTGTTCTTCAACCTGAATTGTGCTTAATACTAGTTTCTAACCTGATCACTTAGAATCTAGACTTTAGATTATTAAATTGACACGAAAGTGTAATTTTGAATCTGAACTATTTAGGTTGAGCAATTTAATTATCCGCAAAGAAATTTAGTTTAGTTGAATTGTGAACAAATCAAACTTGCACTTAAGGCTAGTTCTATATCTGTGTTTGAGTTCTAGAACTGAACTTAATTTGATCCTGACTAATAGTTAATCTGCTTATCTGATTTCCTAAGAACTCCCTAGACTTGACGCTTTTAGTACTTGCTTACAAAACCACTTCTGCTATTGATTTACTTTCTGTTCTGATTTACTGCTTATTCTCTGTTTCACCTAGCTTAACTTGACATTCTATAATCTATCGTAAGGTCTAGAGTCTCTGTGGATTTCGATACCCTATATACTACTGGTTCACGTCTGTGCACTTGCAGTGTAGATCTATGGATTAAAACTCTGATCGTATCAAGTTTTTGGCGCCGTTTCCGGGGAATCTTTTGAGTCTTCGATAGATTTGAATTTAAAGTTTAGACTATGTTTTTCGTTTTTATTTTTGTTACTAATTTCTCTGTTTTTCTCTGTTTCAGGTCTGATTTCGCTTTGCATCGATTGACGCATCTTTTGAATCGATCGACACAAGGCAACACTCGAGTTGAATCGATCGTTTCATACTAAGCATCGATCGTTGCACTACGATTACCGACGGTTTATGCAGACGCGTGAGACCAGAAGTAATCCGAACTCGAATCTCGTGAATCTCAGGCTTGAGTAACTTGCTAGACTAGAGAGAACAAACAGAAAAGGTCAACGAGCAAGGATGAACAACAATCCTGTGATTTCGAGACCTGATGCTCAGGGTGTTCTGAGAGACCAACAGAACAACCCGTACAATGATGCTGGGCAAAGGATTGATGCTGAGGGACGTGTGATCCCTAATCCTAAACCTGAACCTGAAGGTCAAAGGCAGATGGTTAATCCTCCTGCTAATGATAGGACTCTTGCTGACTACCACCGACCGGATGAGTTCTATGCTAACCGATCAGCAATTGTACCTCCTGGATTTGAGAGGAATGATTTCGAGATCAAGACTGTCTACTACTCTCTTCTTAGGCAGAATCCATTCCATGGTCTCCCACATGAGCAACCGATGGATCACATTGATGATTTTGAGGACTTCATCACTGGAATGAAGTATAGTGGGGTAAACTATGACTATCTGTATCTCAAGCTTTTCCCCTATTCTCTCGCTGGAGAGGCTGCAGCTTGGCTGAAACAACTTCCAACTAGGAAGTATACTACTTGGGATGCTGTGAAGAGAGAGTTCTTGAGGCACTTTTATGAAGATGCTCGCTCTGATCAGTCGAGACAGGATATTCTCACCTTCACCCAAGGTCCTACAGAGCCTCTTAAGTCTGCTTGGATGAGGTTTAAGAAGTACCAACGTGACTGTCCTCATCATGGATTCTCTGAAGTGACGCTGCTGGGCATATTTTTCAGAGGCATTGATCTCTATTACCAGTCTGCATTGGATAATGTCAACAATGGCAATTTCATCACAAGGACTCCTGAACAGGTTAGGACACTGATTGATAACTTGGTGAGCAGTAATAGCACCAAGACTGCTGATAGGAGGAGGAAGGAGTCTGGTGGAAAGATTGATAATCTGGAGATAGCTGATATTAGGAACAAGCTGGACACTGTTCACAGTTTGTTGACTGCAAAGAAGGCTGTCCACTTTTCTCAAGATGTTGAGGTGTTTGGAGCTGAAGAAGATCACCAGGAAGAGGATGTGAACTACATTAGTGGCTCTGGATTCCAAGGAAACATGTTTGGTAATCAGCAAGGCAACAAGTTCTTTAATGGTGGACAGAAGAGTGCTTTCACAAGCAACCAAAACTCTTCTGGATATGGACAGACTGCTGGTTATCAGAAACCTTTTCAGCAAGGTAATTGATATATCATGGTTTTTACCCATTTTATGCCATGATATAGATGTGTTTTTAGTGTCTTTTGTGTTCTTTTTAGTATGTTTTCAGGTCTAGACACATTTGGAGCAGAAGTGGAGATTTTGGAGCTGTTTGGTGTATTTTGGAGATTTGGTCCGAGAGACAGAGTTCACTGTCCAGTTTTGGAGACTGCGTCGATCGTTGCACACCTGCATCGATCGTTGCATATGCGAATGGGCCAGACTCGCCGATTTAATGAAGAATGCTGATTTTGCAGAAAAGCCCAGATATTTACACAGAAGCCCAAAACGTGTTTTAGCTATTATATAAGGGTTTTTAAGCCATTGTTTAGGCTACGCTTTACTTTTAAGTCTTATTTTATTTCAGAGAGCCTTAGGGGCTGATCTTGCTCTCGAAAGAGAGAGGATTTCGAACCCCTGTTGATTATTCTGTTTTATGATATTTGGTTTTCTACTTAAGATGTTTTCTGTTTCGATGAACATGTCTGAGTAGTTTACCTGTTAGGTTGAAGGATTCTCATTAGGGATTTCAGAGAATTATAGTTTAAATCAATCTGTAGAGATTTATATCTGCTAGTTCTTTATCTAAGTTGTTCTTAATGCTAAATCTGAAGTAGCTAATCAGAGTTATGATGTTAGGTTGATTAATTCAGCGGAAGTTGGTTAATTTAACTAGAAAGAACTTAGATAAGCAATTAAACTGTTCGCAAACGGAAGTTTGGTTTAGGATAATTGTGAACATATCAAACTTGGAATTAATGCTAGTTTAATCTGTTAGTTCTCGCAAACGAAAGTTTGGTTTGCTGCACTTAGACTTAGAGAATTATCGCAAAGGAATTTGGTTAATTCTATATCAGTGTTTGAGTTCTAGAACAGTTATTGATTAGATCTAGATAGATTGATTGCTTGCGTTCCTGATTTCCTGAGAACTCCTGAAACCTAACGCTTCGCTTCCTTGCTCACAAACAAACTCCTGCTACTGATTTACTTTTCTGCTCTGCTTTTAGTTTAATCACCTTTGCTTTCTCCTAGTTTAATCACTTCTGTTTTCATCTATCGTTGACCAGAGTCCCTGTGGATTCGATACCCTAAGTACTACAACTACATCACTGTGCACTTGCAGTTAGTATAGGGTTAAAACTCTGAGCCTATCAAGTTTTTGGCGCCGTTGCCGGGGACTCTTTTGAGTCCTCGATAGATTTGAACTTAGGGTTTAGACTAGGTTTTTCGTTTTTTATTTTTTGTTGCTAATTTTTTTCTTTTTTTTTGTTTCTGCGTTTCAGGTACGCCTGTAATCGCCTTGCATCGATCGACACCCACTTAGTGTCGATCGTTGCATTCTCGAGCTTGCATCGATCGACGCTTGTCCTGCATCGATTGACACATATCATAAGGAAGATGTATTATTTCTTCAATCCAGGGATTGATAACTCGCAGATAACTTGGTTAAAAAGCAAAGTAGAGTCTCTGCATAGTCTTGTACTTGAAAAGTATGGGCAAAAAGCTATCAACTGCATTGGAGGGAATAAATTCTACAGTCAGGAATCAGCTTTTCAGGGACCTTTCCAGCAACAGGGCAACGCCTTCTCGAGGAACTGTGGTGTTTCTTCTTACCAAGCACCGCCTGCACCTACAGCTCATAAGAGCAGAATAGAAATCATGATAGAGCAGTATCTTGAGAGGCAACAACAGATCAATGTGTCACACCACTCAAAGATGGATGCATTGTATAAAGATCTGAATGAGAAGCTCGAATCTTTGAGCACACATATGGAGGAGCTGGATGCAGCAATAGAAAGGCGAAATGAAGCTAGGGAAGCTGAACAGCACAGATCCATCAAAGTTGTGACCTTAAGGGATGAGATTAAGTTGCTAGATGAAGAAGAGAGCATAATCTCGGATTTTCTGGATGAATATTGTCTGCATGATACATGCATCGATCGACACCCCCTATGTGTCGGTCGACCCGCCGTTCTGACGGCAATTTCGAGTTCTTTCGAGAAACAGAATCGCCTTGCATCGATCGACACACATTATGCAACGATCGATGCAGAACGCACACATGTCCAGAAACCTGCAACAGTGCCAGAACAAGCTTACAAGCCCCGAGTGCCATATCCTAAGGTTCCTAAACCTTCCAGACAAGAGCTAGAAGTGGCTAACTGCATAAAAGTGATGGATAATAAGGTGAATAAAACACCACCAGTTGAAACTTTGCGAGTTCATGCAAAGAAGATGATCTCCACTGACGGTGATCTGAAAGAAGAAGTTCAGATTGGTGGAACTACAGTATCTGATAGTGGAAAGAAGAAGATGGCAGCTCCTCTTAAACCTGCTCTAACATCTTCAGTACCTGCAACTGCTCATAAGCAGAAAGCCCCAAACATCAGATCTGCATCAAAGGTAAGGAACAAATCACCTAAGCTTAAACCTCCTGACCGCATTGTTTTGAATGCAGGGAAACGCAGTAGACCGCCCAAGCTTCGCTCCCGCCCTGATTCTGATTTCTCTTTCCTTGGGAAGCCTCATGATCTGAATGCCTATACACCTCCTTGGATGAAGAGATATTCACAGAGACACTCAAAGTCTCTGTTGAAACCGCCTTGAATCAAATCTCTTCCAATAGTCAAGCTAATGACTAAAAACAAGCGCTGAGTGGGAGGCAACCCACTGTTAGGTTCGTTTTAGTTTTCATTTTCCGTTTTTATTTTTGGTGTTTTGATTTTCTATTTAAGTGTGTTCAGAGCCGAGAGAAACAGGAAAAATCGCATTGCATCGATCGACACACATTGTGCATCGATCGATGCGGTTGCGATTCACGGTTAAACGAATTGATTGCGGTTCAGACATCGGTTATCTACATAACCGCGAGCGATAATCGCCTTGCATCGATCGACACCCTTGGGCATCGATCGACGCAGGGCGACGACAGGTAAGTAATCTGCAACTTTTCGGTTTGTTCTTCAATTTGATTATTCTTTCACCGAGCTCATGCTTCGATTACACTGGGGACAGTGTAGTTTAAGTGTGGGGGAGGAAGCTACTGACGCACGCTTTTGTTTTCTTAGTTTTTCAAAATTTGTTTTATTGAGTCAAAATTTGTATGAAACTATGATTTTTCGAGGAAACTTTTCGCTTGAACAGGAACTAAGTGACCATTGGACAGACTTACAGAGACTCTATGACTGTTAGAAAACCCAGACATAGATCAACCTACTGAGAACACCCACATCACTTCAGGTATCAGAGGATCCTTTACTGACTTCAACCTTAATACTGACTTAGATTTCTCACCTAAGGGCTTGGTATGCTTTGTGCCGGATTCCCCTGTTAGTTCTGACACAGCCTGTAAACCTGTCTTATTTAGTCCCCTTCTCCCCTTCTATAAAGTAAAAAAAAAAAAAAGATAATAAACTGAGGATGAGTTAGTAACTCCGAAGTGGTCATGGGAATGGTAGCAAACACTATTTTCTCTCATGTGATCCATGGAATGTGTCCAAAGTACACCCCATAACGGGAAGAACACTGATAAAAAAAATAAAATGATACCCAGTGGGGAAAAATCAGTTGTTAAAGAAGGGAAAGAGAAGAAAGGGACTAGAGAAAGATAGTATGGTGGTCTAGAGCTGATTAGGTAAGAATCCATGTGCCTTTAGATCGATACTCCTTAGGTGAGACCGCACTTAAATACTTGCAGAAGTCAGTAGGGAGAATTTGAATGCTTGAATGTGATTGTGGAGTTTACTTGGGACAGTTGCTAAGTGTGGGGGAAGTATATTGTGGTCTTGAGTTCTGTAGGGATGTTTTCAGTGGCTTACTAAGTGAATGTGATTGTGAAAGTTCCTAGGACGAAATGAGTTTCTGAGTTTTCAAACTTCTTTTCTTATGCTTTGGTTCTTTACTTGCTTGAGGACAAGCAAGAGCTAAGTGTGGGGGAGTTGATATATCATGGTTTTTACCCATTTTATGCCATGATATAGATGTGTTTTTAGTGTCTTTTGTGTTCTTTTTAGTATGTTTTCAGGTCTAGACACATTTGGAGCAGAAGTGGAGATTTTGGAGCTGTTTGGTGTATTTTGGAGATTTGGTCCGAGAGACAGAGTTCACTGTCCAGTTTTGGAGACTGCGTCGATCGTTGCACACCTGCATCGATCGTTGCATATGCGAATGGGCCAGACTCGCCGATTTAATGAAGAATGCTGATTTTGCAGAAAAGCCCAGATATTTACACAGAAGCCCAAAACGTGTTTTAGCTATTATATAAGGGTTTTTAAGCCATTGTTTAGGCTACGCTTTACTTTTAAGTCTTATTTTATTTCAGAGAGCCTTAGGGGCTGATCTTGCTCTCGAAAGAGAGAGGATTTCGAACCCATGTTGATTATTCTGTTTTATGATATTTGGTTTTCTACTTAAGATGTTTTCTGTTTCGATGAACATGTCTGAGTAGTTTACCTGTTAGGTTGAAGGATTCTCATTAGGGATTTCAGAGAATTATAGTTTAAATCAATCTGTAGAGATTTATATCTGCTAGTTCTTTATCTAAGTTGTTCTTAATGCTAAATCTGAAGTAGCTAATCAGAGTTATGATGTTAGGTTGATTAATTCAGCGGAAGTTGGTTAATTTAACTAGAAAGAACTTAGATAAGCAATTAAACTGTTCGCAAACGGAAGTTTGGTTTAGGATAATTGTGAACATATCAAACTTGGAATTAATGCTAGTTTAATCTGTTAGTTCTCGCAAACGAAAGTTTGGTTTGCTGCACTTAGACTTAGAGAATTATCGCAAAGGAATTTGGTTAATTCTATATCAGTGTTTGAGTTCTAGAACAGTTATTGATTAGATCTAGATAGATTGATTGCTTGCGTTCCTGATTTCCTGAGAACTCCTGAAACCTAACTCTTCGCTTCCTTGCTCACAAACAAACTCCTGCTACTGATTTACTTTTCTGCTCTGCTTTTAGTTTAATCACCTTTGCTTTCTCCTAGTTTAATCACTTCTGTTTTCATCTATCGTTGACCAGAGTCCCTGTGGATTCGATACCCTAAGTACTACAACTACATCACTGTGCACTTGCAGTTAGTATAGGGTTAAAACTCTGAGCCTATCAGTAATTCTTATCAGAGGACTTATGGATCGTCCTCCTGATAGGTCTAGTTTTAACCCTATACTAACTGCAAGTGCACAGTAATATCAATGTAGTACTTAGGGATCAAATCCACGAGGACTCTAGGCAACGATAGAATTAGAACGGTCGAGATTAAACTAGGAGAAAGTATGTGAGAAAGCAGTAAATCAGACAGCATTAAGTAAATAGCGAGTTTTGTAAGCAAGGAGGCAAAGCGTTAAGTCTAGGGAGTTCTCAGGAAATCAGGAACATAAGCTAATCAATCAATCATGATCTAATTAAGAACTGTTCTAGAACTCAAACACAGATATATAATTAACCAACTGTCGTTGCGAGAATTCTCTAAGTCTAAGTGCAGCAATCCAAATTCCTTTGTAATTACTAACAGATTAAACCAGCTTTAATTCCAAGTTCGATATGTTCACAATCTAATTAAACCAAATTCCTTTGCGAGTAATTAAATTGCTCATCTAGGTTCTTTCTAGCTAATTAACCAACTGCCGTTGTATCAATCAACCTAACATCATAAATCTGGGTAGCTAATTCAGATTAAGCAGTAAGAAAAATCCTAGATGAAGAACTAACATATATGAATCCCTACAGATTCATTAACCTATAATTCCATGAAATCCCTAACGAGAATCCCTAAACCTAACAGGTAATCTACTCAGACATGTTCATCGAAACAGAAGACATCATGAATAGAAAACCAAATATTATAAAATCAAATAAAGAACTGGGGTTCGAAATCCTCTCTCTTTCGAGAGCAGGATCAGCCCCTAACTCTCTTTGAAAATAGAATAAAGCGTAAGTAAAGCGTAGCCTAAACAATGGCTTAAAAACCCTAATATGATGGTCTAAAGTCGGCTGGGGCTTCTTTGTAATTATGAGAAACTTCTAGGCAAAAGTGCAATTTCCTCAAATCTTCATTAAACGCTCGCGAGAAGTCCGTGTCGACCTTGTGTCGATCGATGCACCTTCTGTGTCGATCGACACAGGTCTGTGAAATGGGCAGTGAACTCTTCCTCTCGGGTTTAATCTCCAAAATGCTCCAGAATGCTCCATAATGTCCAATTCCGCTCCAAACGTGTCTAGACCTGAAAACATACTAAAAAGACCCCAAAACATAATAAAAGACTCGATAAATAAGACATATACCATGGTTAAAATTGCTAAAATCCATGGTATATCAACTCCCCCACACTTAGCTCTTGCTTGCCCTCAAGCAAGTAAAGAACCAAAACATGGTGAAGAGGTTTAAAAACTTTCAGAAACTCTTTTCATCCTAGAAGCAATAACACTCAGATTCCCCTTAGTAAGCTACTGAAATAATCACCTGCAAGATATCAAGACCAACATGTACTTCCCCCATACTTAGCAACTGTCCTAAGTAAACTCCACAATCACATTCACGCATTCAAATTCACCTTACTGACTTCTATAAGCTATTAAGTGCGGCCTCACCTAAGGATTATCGATCAAAGGGCACATGGATTCTTACTTTGTCAGCTCTAGACCACCATACTATCTTTTCTGGTTCCTTTTCTTCTCTTTTCCCTTCCTTAGCATTCTGATTTTTCCCCATTGGGTATCATTTTTTTTTATCAGTGCTCTTCCCGTTAAGGGGTGTACATTGGACACATTCCATGGATAGCCCAGGAGATGATAGTTGTAGCTACTACTCCCAGAGACCACTTCGGAGTTACTAACTCATCCTCAGTTTATTACTTTTTTTTTATGGAAGGGGAAAAGTGAACCATACTCGGACGGGTTTACAAGTTGTGTCAGAACTAACAGAGGAGTCCGAATCAAGGTATACCAAGCCCTTAGGTGAGAAAATTAAGTCAGGTTTACAAGGGTGAAGTCAGTAAAGGATCCTCTGATACCTGAACTGATGTGGGTGTCCTCAGTAGGTTGATCTGTGTTGGGGTTTTCTAATATTCATAGATAGATCCTGCAACTTCATCCCAATGGTCACTTAAGTTCCTGCAAGATGTTGTTAACTTCTAAAAAATTCACTGTTTCCTACTTAAACTTGTTTTTGACTCAATAAAACAATTTTTTTTGAAAAACAGGACTGACTCTAAGAAAACAGAAGCGTGCGTCAGTAGCTACCTCCCCCACACTTAAACTACACTGTCCCCAGTGTAATCAATGCATGAGCTCGGGGAAAACAGATAATTAAATTGAAAAGAGTCTGAAAAATCCAGAGTTACGTACCTCTCGTCGCACTGTGTCGATCGATGCTCAGGACCGCATCGATCGACGCAAGGCGCATTTGCTCAATTCATTTGTGTAATCGCACTGTGTGGATCGACACACAGTTGTGTCGATCGATGCCAGGCGATTTTGGACCTGTTCTCTCGGCTGAAAACACCAAAACGAAAAATCAAAGAAACAAACACCTAAAAACAAAAAAAATAAAAACGAAAACTGACTCTACAGTGGGTTGCCTCCCACTCAGCGCTTGTTTTTAGTAATTAGCTTGACTATGGAATAGAGATTAGACTCTTGGTGGTTTCAACAGAGACTTTGAATGTCTTTGTGAATATCTCTTCATCCAAGGGGGTGTGTATGCTTTCGGATCATGAGATTTTCCAAGGAACGAAGGAGTAGAATCAGGGCGGGAGCGAAGCTTGGGTGGTATGCTGCGTTTTCCTGTATTCAAAGTAATGCGGTCAGGAGGTTTAAGCTTAGGTGATTTATACCTTACCTTTGGTGGAGATCTGATGTTTGGAGCTTTCTGCTTATGAGCAGTTGCAGGCTCTGAAGATGTTAGAGCAGGTTCAAGAATAACCGCCATCTTCTTCTCTCTATTATCAGATACTGTAGTTCCACCAATCTGAACTTCTTCTTTCAAATGACCATCAGCGGATATTATCTTCTTTGAATCTCTCAGCACACAAGGATGAACTCGCGAAGCTTCAGCTGGTGGAGTTTCATTCAGCTCCTTATCTATCACTTTCATGCACTTAGCCACTTCTAGCTCCTGTTTAGACGGTTTAGGAACCTTAGGATATGGCACAAATGGCTTATAGACTCGTTCCAGGATTGTTGCAGGCTTCTGGTCCTGTCTGCGATCTGTGTCGATCGATGCACCAGA
The DNA here is from genome assembly GCA_030180135.1 of Orychophragmus violaceus. Taxonomy (NCBI): domain Eukaryota; kingdom Viridiplantae; phylum Streptophyta; class Magnoliopsida; order Brassicales; family Brassicaceae; genus Orychophragmus; species Orychophragmus violaceus. The sequence continues at coordinate 59,093,960 of CM058236.1, read as the reverse complement.
TGTGTCGATCGACACAAGGCGATTATGTTCAGATCCATCAGACGTATCGGGGATGCATCGATCGACATCGAGAGTGTGTCGATCGACGCATGTCTCAGACAGACAATATTCATCCAGAAAATCTGAGATTATGCTCTCTTGTTCTCCCAGCAAGTCAATCTCATCTCTTATGGTCACAACATTGATGTACAGCTTCTGTTCAGCTTTCCCAGCTTCATTATGCCTTTGTATTGCCCCAGCTGTTTGTTGAACTCGGACATCTAGCTTCTTCACATGTGTGCTCAAAGATTCAAACTTTCCATTCAGATTTTCATGCATAGCATCCAGCTTCCTGTCGAAGTCTATAGCTGTCTTAGTCTGATCCTCTAGCAACTGCTCCATCATGGCTTCCATCTTGCTCTTATAAGCATTAGCAGCAGGAGGCGTCTGATAAGATTCATAGGTTCTCTGATGAGAATTACCTTGCTGCAAAGGCTTTTGATAATCAGCAGTCTGTCCATATACAGAAGAGTTCTGATTCCTTGTGAAAGCACTCCTCTGTCCACTATTAAAGAACTTGTTACCTTGCTGATTACCAAACCTGTTTCCTTGGAATCCAGATTCACTGATGTAGTTCAAATCCTCTCCTTTCTTTTCCAATAACTGCTCCATCATGCTTATCAGCTTATCAGATTGTTTATTTGGAGGAGGAAAAAGCTGATATGATGGAGACTCATAATCTCTGGTGAATGAATAGGAACCATAGCCTCTGCAGAATGAGTTATTCTGCTGATTTTCCAACATCCGTTTCATCATTCCCATCATCTTACGCGCTGTGTCGATCGATGCAGAGCAGTGTCGATTGATGCAAGCTCGAAGATGTGTCGATCGACACACAGGACCGTGTCGATCGATGCAAGGCGATTACAGGCGTACCTGAAACGCAAGAACAGAAAAAGAAAAAAAAAATTAGTAACAAAAAATAAAAACGAAAAACCTAGTCTAAACCCTAAGTTCAAATCTATCGAAGACTCAAAAGAGTCCCCGGCAACGGCCCCAAAAACTTGATAGGTCTAGTTTTAACCCTATACTAACTGCAAGTGCACAGTAATATCAATGTAGTACTTAGGGATCGAATCCACGAGGACTCTAGGCAACGATAGAATTAGAACGGTCGAGATTAAACTAGGAGAAAGTATGTGAGAAAGCAGTAAATCAGACATCAGAAAGTAAATAGCGAGTTTTGTAAGCAAGGAGGCAAAGCGTTAAGTCTAGGGAGTTCTCAGGAAATCAGGAACATAAGCTAATCAATCAATCGGGATCTAATTAAGAACTGTTCTAGAACTCAAACACAGATATAGAATTAACCAACTGTCATTGCGAGAATTCTCTAAGTCTAAGTGCAGCAATCCAAATTCCTTTGTAATTACTAACAGATTAAACCAGCTTTAATTCCAAGTTCGATATTTTCACAATCTAATTAAACCAAATTCCTCTGCGAGTAATTAAATTGCTCATCTAGGTTCTTTCTAGCTAATTAACCAACTGTCGTTGTATCAATCAACCTAACATCATAAATCTGGGTAGCTAATTCAGATTAAGCAGTAAGAACAATCCTAGATGAAGAACTAACAGATATGAATCCCTACAGATTCATTAACCTATAATTCCATGAAATCCCTAACGAGAATCCCTAAACCTAACAGGTAATCTACTCAGACATGTTCATCGAAACAGAAGACATCATGAATAGAAAACCAAATATTATTAAATCTAAAAAAAAAATGGGGTTCGAAATCCTCTCTCTTTCGAGAGCAGGATCAGCCCCTAACTCTCTTTGAAAATAGAATAAAGCGTAAGTAAAGCGTAGCCTAAACAATGGCTTAAAAACCCTAATATAATGGTCTAAAGTCGGCTGGGGCTTCTTTGTAATTATGAGAAACTTCTGGGCAAAAGTGCAATTTCCTCAAATCTTCATTAAACGCTCGCGAGAAGTCTGTGTCGACCTTGTGTCGATCGACACAGGTCTGTGAAACGGGCAGTGAACTCTTCCTCTCGGGTTTAATCTCCAAAATGCTCCAGAATGCTCCATAATGTCCAATTCCGCTCCAAACGTGTCTAGACCTGAAAACATACTAAAAGACCCCAAAACATAGTAAAAGACTCGATAAATAAGACATATACCATGGTTAAAATCCCTAAAATCCATGGTATATCACCTCCTACCAGACACCTCCTGCTGTTAGTGCTCATGAGAGAAAGATGGAAGCCATGATGGAGCAGTTGCTGAAAGGTCAGACTAAGACTGCTGTAGACTTCAACAAGAAGCTGGACGCTGTGTATGAAGATCTTAATGGGAAGTTTGAATCCTTGAGCACACATGTGAAGAAGTTTGATGCTCTGGTTGCGCAGACTGTTGGATATGTTAAGAGGCCAGATGGATCTCTTCCGGGACGAACTGATGCTAATCCTAAGTACCAGTGCAATGCAGTGACACTAAGAAGTGGTAAGGAGTTGTTTCCTGCCCAGAAAAAGCAGTTGAGTTTAAAAGAAATCGTGGAAATTGAAGAGATGGAAGATGAGATCCGCGGATTTTGCAATGCATCGACTGACGCACCTATCCAACGATCGATGCAAGGCGAAAACAAAGATCCTGAACCTAAGCTCGACACAGAGATCATAACAAAATAACCTAGCAACGATCGATGCAACAATAGCAACGATCGACGCAAGGTGACTGCCGAGAGTTCAAACGCTGAAAAGCTGAAGAAGTCGAATGAAAGGGTCTACAAGCCTAAGGTCCCTTTTCCTAAGAGCCCCAGGAAATCTAAGAACGATAGGCGATATGCTAAGTGCCAAGAGATCATTAATAAGGTGAAGATTGAAGTGCCTTTGATTAACTCTATGCAGACTACTCCTGTGATGAAGAGATGTCTTAAGGACTTACTAGCTTGTAAATGGTCTGATGAGGTGAGTGTAATGATGATCACAGAGGTATGTAGTGCAGTGATTCAGGGCTGAATTCTTGAGAAGTTGAAAGATCCAGGAAGCTTTGTGTTGGATTGTGGTATCTACATGGACAGATTTGAGAGATCTCTATGTGATCTTGGTTCTAGTGTGAACCTTATGCCTTTCTCTGTTGCTAAAAGGCTTGGGATGACTGACTTTATGCCTACTAGGATCTCATTGGTCCTAGCTGACAGAACAATCAGGATTCCTGAAGGAGTGTTGGAAGATGTGCCAATAAAAATTGGTGACTGTTTGATTCCTACTGACTTTGTGGTTCTGCAGTATGGAGAAGAACCAAGGGATCCGCTGATTTTGGGTAGACCATTCTTAGCCACTGCTGGTGCTATGATTGACTGCAGGAAGGGGACTATAATTCTAAATGTGGGTGATCTGAAGATGAGTTTCGATATGGACAAGCTGGTTAAGAGACCAACCATCGACGGACAAACCTTTTATGTGGATACTCTCAGTGACTTGGCTGCGGATTACTTTCACAAGACACATGCTGAGGATCCACTGGAGAGAGCTTTACTGAACTCTATAATGGAGCTGGAGCATCTGCAAGACGAGCCCGCAATCTGCTATGCGAGGCTAATGGATTCTGCTGAGCAAGTGATGCAGTTAGATGTATCTGACACGACTCTGCATCGATCGACACCTTTAGTGCATCGATCGTTGCAGGTCGACAGTGACTGGGCAGAGGAAAAAGCCCCGAAGATTGAGCTGAAACAACTTCCATCCGGGCTAAGGTACGCATTTCTTGGACCTAATTCGACATATCCAGTGATTGTTAATGCTAGTTTGAACAACGCAGAGCTCACTTTACTGCTAATCAAGCTGCGCAAGCATCGCAAAGCTCTTGGCTATTCTCTTGATGACATTTCAGGTATCTCTCCGGAGCTGTGTATGTATCGGATACATCTTGAGGATGAGTCTAAGACATTTGTTGAGCATCAGAGGAGGCTGAATCCTAATCTTAAGGATGTGGTAAAGAAGGAGATCATGAAGCTCCTAGATGCTGGGATCATCTATCCGATTTCAGATAGCGATTGGGTTAGTCCAGTTCATGTTGGGCCTAAGAAGGGTGGAGTTACAGTAGTGAAGAATGAGAGGAACGAGCTGATTCCTACAAGGACTGTGACTGGACACCGGATGTGCATAGATTACAGGAATCTCAATGATGCGACAAGGAAGGATCATTTATCTTTACCTTTCATTGATCAGATGTTGGAGAGGTTAGCAAATCACCCTTACTATTTCTTCCTCGATGTATATTTAGGCTTTTTCTAGATTCCCATCCATCCAGAGGATCAGGGAAAGACTACCTTTACTTGTCCATATGGCACATTTGCGTACCGCCGGATGCCTTTTGGACTTTGTAATGCACCAGCCACCTTCCAGAGATGCATGATGTCCATATTTACTAATATGATTGAGGACTTTATGGAGGTGTTTATGGATGACTTTTCAGTCTACGGGTCATCTTATAATGAGTGCTTGGATAATCTGTGCAAAGTTCTAGCTAGATGTGAGGAAAATCACTTGGTTCTTAATTGGGAGAAGTGTCATTTCATGGTCAGAGGTGGCATTATTCTTGGACATAGAGTGTCTGAAGCAGGGATCGAAGTAGACCGCGCTAAGATTGAGGTTATGACCAGCCTTCAGGCGCCTGATTATGTGAAGTCTATGAGGAGCTTTCTTGGACATGCTTGTTTCTATAGACGGTTCATCAAGGATTTAAGTAAGATTGCTAGACCACTAACTGCTTTGCTGTGTAAGGATACCAAGTTTGAGTTCACTGTAGATTGTCAAACTGCATTTGAACAGATCAAGCAAGCATTAGTGAGTACTCCTATAGTTCAGCCACCAGATTGGGATTTGCCTTTTGAGGTAATGTGCGATGCGAGCGACTATGTTGTAGGAGCTGTCCTGGGGCAGAAGAAGGACAGAAAGCTTCATGCTATTTACTATGCCAGCAGGACACTAGATGATGCGCAAAGAAACTATGCCACTACAGAGAAGGACGGAACCTTTTAAGGTTCAAATTGGACATTACGACTTTGAAGTTCATGCTGTCGCGACGACCACTCGACCCTGGTTTGCAGATATAGCTAATTACCTGGCTGCAGAGACTGAACCAGAGGAGTTGAAAGGGTATGCCAAGAAGAAGTTCTTCAAGGAGCTCAGACGATACTATTGGGATGAGCCTTATCTCTACAAGCATTGTTCGGATGGTCTTTACAGGAGATGCATTGCTGAATCAAAGGTTCCAGATATCTTATTCCACTGTCATGGATCAGATTGGACATTTTGCAACTTTCAAGACTGTGTCTAAGGTTCTGCAAGCAGGTTTCTGGTGGCCTACGAAGTTTAGAGACGCTCATTCTTTTGTCTCTCATAGTGATTCCTATCAGAGGAGAGGGAAAATCAGTAAGAAGCACGAGATGCCTCAGAATTTCATTCTTGAGGTTGAGGTTTTTGATTGCTGGGGCATAGATTTCATGGGTCCTTTTCCCTCGTCCTATGGGAATAAGTTCATTTTGGTTGATGTGGACTATGTGTCTAAGTGGATGGAAGCAATAGCTAGTCCAACCAATGATTCTTTGGTGGTTATTAAGCTGTTTAAGACCATCATATTCCCTAGATTTGGAGTACCTCGAATAGTAATTAGTGATGGAGGATCTCATTTTATTAATAAGATCTTCGAAAAGCTACTACAGAAGAATGGAGTTCATCACCGAGTTGCTACTCCTTATCACCCTCAGACTAGTGGACAAGTCGAGGTCTCTAACAGACAGATCAAGGAGATCTTAGAGAAGACAGTTGGGAAGACAAGGAAGGATTGGGCATCAAAGCTGGATGATGCACTATGAGCTTACCGGACTGCATTCAAGACACCACTTGGGACTACTCCATTCCATCTGCTGTATGGAAAAGCATGTCATCTGCCAGTAGAGCTTGAGCATAAAGCGATATGGGCTGTGAAGCAGATGAATTTCGATCTTAAGTCTGCTGCAGAGAGGAGATTGGTGCAGCTTAATGAGTTGGATGAGATTAGGCATTTTGCTTATGAGAACTCAAAGTTGTACAAGGAGAGGACTAAATCTTATCATGACAAGAAGATTGTCTCTAGACAATTTGAGCCTAATGATCAGGTACTTTTGTATAACTCTCATTTGCAATTGTTTCCAGGTAATCTGAGATCGAGGTGGTCTGGTCCTTTCACGATTAAGGAGGTACCCCCTTATGGAGCTGTTGTTCTAGTCAGCCAGGAAGGTAAGGAATTCACTGTGAATGGACAGAGGGTGAAACATTATTGGGCTAAGGCCGAGATTCCGACAGGTCGATTCTGCCTCTGGATAATGCACCCTCTGCTTAATTCAGCTGGAACGTCAAGCTAATGACGTTAAAAGAGCGTTGAGTGGGAGGCAACCCACTGTTAGGTTCGTTTTTGTTTTCATTTTTCGTTTTGATTTGGTGTTTTTGATTTTCTATTTTTGTTTGTTCAAAGGCGAGAAACAGGCAGAATCGCACTGCATCGATCGACACACATAGTGCATCGGTCGAACACAGTTGCGATTTACGGTTTGCCGATTCAATTGCGGTTCAGACACCGGTTATCTACTTAACCGTGGGCATAATCGCCTTGCATCGATCGACACCCTAGTGGCATCGATCGACACATGCCGACGACAGGTAAGTGTTCTGACCATTTTTCGGTTTGTTTTCATTCCGATTTCTTTGCTCACCGACCCTAAGCTTGACACCACTGGGGACAGTGTGTTTCAAGTGTGGGGGAGGTAGCTACTGACGCACGCTTCTGTTTTCTTAGAGTCAGTCAAAAAATTTGTTTTATCGAGTCAAAACAGTTTAAGTAAGGAACAATGAATTTTTGAGAAGCCAACAACACTTGCAGGAACTTAAGTAACCATTGGGATGAGCTTGCAGGATCAATCTATGACTATTTGAAAACCCAATGCAGATCAGCCTATTGAGGACACCCACATCACTTCAGGTATCAGAGGATCCTTTACTGACTTCACCCCTAATTTTGACTTAATTTTCTCACCTAAGGGCTTGGTATACCTTGAGTCGGATTCCTCTGTTAGTTCTGACACAGCTTGTAAACATGTCCAAGTAAGGTTCCCTTCTCCCCTTCCTTAAAGTAAAGTAAAAAAAAAAAGAATAATAAATTGAGGATGAGCTAGTAGCTCCGAAGTGGTCGCAGGAGTGGTAGAGACCCCTATTACCTCCTGTGCATCCATGGAATGTGTCCAAAGTACACCCCATAACGGAAAGAGCACTGATAAAAAAAAAATGATACCCAATGGGAAAAAATCAGTTGCTAAGGAAGGGAAAAGAGAAGAAAGGAACCAGAAAAAGATAGTATGGTGGTCTAGAGCTAACAGAGTAAGAATCCATGTGCCCTTTGATCGATAATCCTTAGGTGAGACCGCACTTAATAGCTTATAGAAGTCAGTAGGGTGAATTTGAATGCTTTGGATTGATTGTGGAGTTTACTCAGGACAGTTGCTAAGTGTGGGGGAAGTATATGTTGGTCTTGATGTCTTGCAGGTGAATCTTTCATGTGGCTTACTAAGGGGAATATGAGTGTTGTTGCTTCTAAGATGAAAAGAGTTTCTGAAAGTTTTCAAACCTCTTCACCACATTCTAGTTCTCTGTTTTGCTTGAGGGCAAGCAAAGGCTAAGTGTGTGGGAGTTGATATATTATGGTTTTTATATGTTTTAGGCCATGATTTAAGTATGTTTTAGAGTCTTTTGTCTTGTCTTTAAAGTCATTTACAGGTGTTATTAGGTACATGATCGTTTGGGAGATTATTGGAGATAATGGAGCATTTTGGGCATGTTTTGGAGCTTAAGCCGAGAGATCTGACTTCACCAAGTCTGGACGACCTATGCATCGATCGACACACCTCTGCGACAGCTCATTAATGAAGGCTTTGGAGATTTGCAGTTTTGCCCCAAGAAGTTCCAGTATTTACAAAAAGACCCCAAGCGTGATTAGGCCTTTATAATTAGGTTTTTGGTGTTTAGTTTTTAGAGACGCTTTCATACTATTAGCTTTTTAGAGAGAGAGAGACCGAGAGGCTGATCGTTCTTGTACCCCTGAGAGAAGATTTCGAACCTCTTTTACTCTTACTCTTTGATTTTTATGATCTCTATTTATTCATTGATTTGTGTTTCATTGATCATGTCTGAGTAGATTCATAGTTAGGTTTAGGGATTCTCATTAGGGTTTTCATGACTTGTTAGATTAATTTATCAGTTAAGGATTCATATCTTATTTGTTCTTCAACCTGAATTGTGCTTAATACTAGTTTCTAACCTGATCACTTAGAATCTAGACTTTAGGTTATTAAATTGACACGAAAGTGTAATTTAGAATCTGAATTATTTAGGTTGAGCAATTTAATTATCCGCAAAGAAATTTGGTTTAGTTGAATTGTGAACAAATCAAACTTGCACTTAAGGCTAGTTTAATCTGTTAGGAATTGCAAAGAAATTTGGGTTTCTGCTATTAGACTTAGAGAATTCTCGCAACGAAAGTTGGTTAGTTCGATATCTATGTTTGAGTTCTAGAACTGAACTTAATTTGATCCTGACTGATAGTTAATCTGCTTGTCTGATTTTCTGAGAACTCCCTAGACTTGACGCTTTTAGTACTTGCTTACAAAACCACTTCTGTTACTGATTTACTTTCTGTTCTGATTTACTGCTTATTCTCTGTTACACCTAGCTTAACTTGACATTCTATAATCTATCGTAAGGTCTAGAGTCTCTGTGGATTTCGATACCCTATATACTACTGGTTCACGTCTGTGCACTTGCAGTGTAGATCTAGGGATTAAAACTCTGATCGTATCAGTAACACCCACGAAGGCACTTGCGGTAACCACTCCGGAGGACAAGCCCTTGCCATCCACATCAAAAGACAAGGATTCTTCTGGCCAACTATGATTGCGGACTGCGAAAACTATACCAGGCAGTGTGATAAATGCCAAAGGCACGCCCCAATTATCTACCAGCCTACAGAAAAGCTGTCTTCGATCTCTGCACCACCCCTTTATGAGGTGGTCGATGGACATAGTAGGTCCTCTCGTCTCGTCAGGGCCAAAGCAGCTAAAATACCTCTTGGTTATGACCGACTATTTACTAAGTGTATAGAAGCTAAAGCCTATCAGCAAACCACAGAAATCGAAGTACGATACTTCATTTGGGAACACATAGTCTGCCGACACGGACTTCCCTACGAAATAGGGACCGATAACGGTTCGCAGTTCATCTCCCGAGCTTTCAGAAACTTCTGTAAAACTTGGAAGATACGCTTGACCACCTCGACCCCGAGGTACGCCCAAGGAAACAGGCATGCGGAAGCCGTGAACAAAGAACTTTTAAGTAGCCTCAAGAAAATTCTCGACTCTAAGAAGTTTACATGGTCTGAGGAGCTACCGGGAGTCCTATGGGCCTCCCTCACAACACCTCACAGCGCGACTAGAGAGACTCCGTTCTCGTTGGCATACGGAATGGAGGCTGTGGTCCCTGCAGAGGTATCGGTTCCGACTATCAGAAGGGCTCTGAGCCCGAGACACGAGGAACTAAACGAGCAAATGCTCCGAGATCGTCTAGACATGATCGAGGAACAACGCGACCGAGCGCTAATACGAATGCAAAACTACCAGCAAGCAACTTCCCGATACTACAACTCCAGAGTCCGACCTCGGAAGTTCATCGTGGGAGATCTAGTATTACGCAAGGTCTACGGAAACACCAGAGAGCCAGGCGCCGGGAAGCTCGGGAACAATTGGGAAGGTCCCTACAAATTTACCGAGATAGTCCGCGACGGCATCTACAAGTTCACAAAATTCAAAAACGGAGTACCCGTGAAGAGGCCATGGAACGCCATGAACCTCAAGCTATACCACCCGTGAGTACTCACAACAATCTAACTACGTTAGGCTTGATCCCTTGGCGGGATACATAGGCAGCTCGAACCACGAGTGCAGCCACTCCACCCAAAAACTTAAATTCTCCATCTTTCTTTTCTTTCGTTTTTCGGGGGGGGGGGGGGGGGGGAGTATAGGGTTATCACCCAACACATCAATGTAAACTCTGGAGTAAACATTAATGAAGTTCGACTTTATATGTTACTTTGAGTCTTTATCAAACTACTTTATAGCCGACGCAGGCTACAAGCAAACATACATTGCTAATACGCTAAGTCCTAAAATCTTAGCAACATGCGAACTACAACTCCCAAAGATCCCACCAGAGCGATCTTCTAGAGCCTACAACTCGCAAACATACTTGGAAGTAAACCCTAAACGACTTTGCACGAGTTAAACAGGTATCCAAATCACAGCGAACCAAAAGGCACTAAGTTGTGAAGAGAACTCTGAAACAAAAAGAACGTCTGGCACGACTAAGCAACAAAACCGAGTGTTCTACTTGCACAACCTAAAGGTTTAACTTGCAGACTAACAACGCATAAACAAACCTCAATATTTTGCTAACTAAAAATCCGAACTCCAGAAAAAAAACATAAGTCTAAAACCGTGCATTAAAAAGGCTCACCCGAGCCAAAATAGAGTTGTGGATAAAAACCCTCCCGGGCAACAACAAAAAGCAAAATATAAAAAGTTCGACTTTAGCCCAAAAGGGGCTTTAGGGAATTTAAAAAAAAAGAGATTAAATTTTTCAGAGGAGCAGCCATCAGCCCTGCTCCTCGCCTTCAGCATCCTCGTCTTCAGCACCCTGCTTCTTCTCCGCCTCCACAACACCTTGGACTCCGATCTCCGTCCCCTGGTTCGCCCTGGTACTCGCAGCTCCCGCCATCATCTCGGCGTTTGACCCGAACTCATTGAAACCCGTGGAGCGAGTCCCGCGCATCACCAAGTCGTCGGAGATCTGAGGAATGGCGTTCAGCTCAGCGCTCAGAGAGAAATCGGAAACCTGCGTTGCCTCAAACTCATTCGCAAAAGTCTCCCACTGTTCCTGCAACCTGGGAAGCTCTTAATCGAGAGTCGTCACCCCACTCTGGAGAAGGTTGATCAGCTCGATGTTAGCCTCCATGATAGGTCAAGAATTATCCTTATTCTACTGCAAGTGCACAGTTATGCTGTTGTAGTATTCAGGGTATCGAATCCACAAGGACTCACGGTCACACGACAGATTGTATGTTGTCAAGTTAAGCTAAATCAAAATCAGAGAAAACAGTAAACAAAAGAAATTAAACAAGAAGGTGTTTTCAATAAGAGAAAGGCGTCAGACTTATGAAGTTCTAGGGAATTATGCAATGCTAGACACTTAACTAACCGGATTCAGATTAAAATAGGTTCAAGAACTAGAAACACAATGCTAAATAATCCAACTCTCGCTGAGATTATTTCTATATCTAGCAACCTAGCGATCCAAATCTCTTTGTGATCCTAGAGTTCTAAACAAGCATTAAGAACAGGTTATATCGGTTCACAATTCTCCTAAACCAAATCTCTTTGTATCTAGTCAAATTGCTCACACTAAGTTCGTTCAGATTATAACTCACACTCTCGTGCTATTGTTGATTATCTCAGATCTAAACCCTAGGTGATCAGTCCATAATTCAGTATTAAGCACAACTTAGGTGATGAACAAACAGATGGTGAATCCAAATCAATCAGTTATCAAACAAGCATAAAACCTTTGTGAGAATTCCTAAATCTAACTAGGTTACTACTCATACATATTATCACAAGAACAACACATCATGAATAGAAAATCAGAAACTGAATAGATAAAAGTAAAGGGGTTCGAAATTCTTCTCTTAAGGGTTACAAGTAGCAAGAATCAGCCCCAACTCAAAATCTCTCAATCTCCCAAAACAAGAACAAAGTAAGAACAAGATTAATAGAATGCTTTCTGCGTCTGCTCTCAAAAACCTAATTAAAAACCACTAAACACGTTTTGGGGCTAAATTAGAATTAGGGAAACTTCTGGGCAATTCTGCAATTCTTCAAAACATGTCTTCAACTCGCGGTCGCTCTCAGTGTCGACCGAAATCAAGGTTAGTGTCGGTCGACATCCAGTCGTGGCCGAGACACCCACTTCAGCTCGTTTCACAAATCACCAGAAACGTCCTATAATTCCATCTTTTGCTCCAAACGCAAGCCTACCTGTAGAAAACTCAATAGAGTCTAAAAACCAGGTTAAAGACTTAATATATACAACTATATCATGGTTGAAAACCTAGAAAAACCATGATATATCAACTCCCCCACACTTAGCTCTTGCTTGCCCTCAAGCAAGTAGAGAACTAAAGCATAAGAAAAGAGGTTTGAAAACACAGAAACTCATTTCATCTTAGGAACTTTTGCATTCTCATTCACTTAGTAAACCACTTAAAACTTTCCTGCAGAGCTCAAAACAACAATGTACTTCCCCCACACTTAGCAACTGTCCCAAGTAAACTCCACAATCAGATTATGACATTCAAGTTCACCACACTAGCCTCTGTATATAATCAAGTGCGGTCTCACAGAGGGAGTATCGAATCAAAGGACACATGGACTCAACCTATTCAGTGTCTGACCACCAAACTGTCGGTTTCTGGTTTCTTTCTTTTCCCTTTCTCCTTTAGCACTGATTTTTCCCCACTGGTATCATTTTATTTTTTTTATCAGTGCTCTTCCCTTTTTATTGGGGTTTAACTTTGGATCTTTCCATGGATACACAGGAGGTAATAGGGGTCTCTACCACTCCCGTGACCACTTCGAAGCTACTAGCTTATCCTCGGTTTTTATCTCTTTTTTTTTTACTTTCAAGGGAGGGGAAAATCAGAAACCATACTTTAGACAGGATCATAGGCTATGCCAAACACATCAAAGGAATTCGACCCAAATATTACCAAGCCCCTAAGTGAGAAATTAAAGTCAAGATTAGAAGTGAGACTAGTAGTGGATCCTCTGAATATCTGGTTAGATATGGGTGTCCTTGGTAAGTTGATTTGTGTGGTTTTTCTAATAGTCATAGAGCTCCTGCAAGTCTGTCCAATGGTCACTTAGTTCCTGTTCCAGCGAAAAATTTCCTCGAAAAATCATAGTTTCATACTGATTTTGACTCAATAAAACAATTTGAAAACAAGTGAAAACAAAGGACTGACTCATAAGAAAATAAAACACAATGTCAGTAGCCACCTCCCCCACACTTAAACTGCACTGTCCCCAGTGCAATTGTAGTATGAGATCGGTAAAAATCAAACTGTAATGGAACCGAGACTTGGAGCAGAAATCTTACATGTGGTCGCAGTCGATGTCGACCGACATCCAGCCAGTGTCGAGTGACATCAGGCTTTGGTCGACATTGACTTGCTCCTAATCGAGCATGATCGATTTATGTCCGTGTTTCGAGTTTTGGTGTCGACCGACATTAATGGTGATGTCGACCGACACTGATGTCTGCAAACCTGTTTCTTACGGCTCTGGCATACAAAAACCAGAAAAATCAAAAGACTCAACGACAAAGACTCAAAAAGAAACGAAAACTAACCTACAGTGGGTTGCCTCCCACTCAACGCTTGTTTAACGTCAATAACTTTACTTGGATGGGAGATTAGACTCTCGGTGTTTCGACAGAAGCTGTGAGTGCCTCTGCGAAAGTCTCCTCATCCATGGTTGAGAGTAAGCATTGTCAGCGTGGGCTCGTCCAAGGAACGAGGGATTAGGACCAGAGTGTTTCCCTGCATTCATAGTAGTGAAGTTAGTAGGTTTGGGTTTAGGAGATGTGTAGCTTTGCTTGGGCGGAGCTCTGATGTGTGGAGCTTTCTGCTTAGAAGCAGATGCAAACTCTGAAGATGCTAGAGTGGAATTTGGAGAAACCACTATCTTCCTTTCTCCAGGATCAGAAACTAAAACCTCACTAGTCTGAGCTTCTTTTTCATCCTCAATGTTGAAGGTTTGACTATCAATCTTTGGCCTTTGCAGCATATCCATCTCAAAGTGCAGATGCTCATCTCCCAGGTGGAGATCGATCATACCATTCCTCACATCAATATTCGCTCCAGCTGTGGCTAAGAAGGGTCTTCCCTGTATCAGAGAATCATCCGGCTCGCTATCGTACTTCAGTACCACAAAGTCCGTTGGCACTAAATAGTTTCCAACTCTGACTGGGACATCCTCAAGAACTTCTTCCGGAATCCTTCTTGACTGATCAGCAAGGACCAGAGAGATCCTAGTTTGTGAAAACTCTGTCATCCCCAGTCTCTCTGCCACAGAGTATGGCATGAGATTTCTAGCAGCTCCTAAACCACACAAAGAACGCTTGAATCCATTCTCAAAGATGGAACAACTCAGCACAAATATACCAGGATCTGGTAGCTTCTTGGGGACCTGATAGAGCAACACGTCACTGACTTTTTTAGAAAGCACTACTACCCATTCCTTCAGTACCTCATCCATAGGCAGCATCATCTCTAAGTATCTCTATACACAAGGATGATAGGGTGAAGTGTCAACTTGTGGATCTTCTTTCAACTTCTTATCCATCACTTCCAGCTGTTTAGCTTCATCAAGCTCTTGTTGAGATTTCATAGATACCTTAGGGAAAGGTACAGGAGGCACATGGTCTGTTTCTTCAGCAATAGCACAAGATGTTGGCAAATCTGGCTCCTTACGCTCTTGATGTCGACCGACGTTGAACTGATGTCGGTCGACATTGACGGATTCATCCCTAATGTCGACTCCATAATCAGCCATGCTCGATTTCCATTCGTCATGAGCACTCGAAATCCCTGTTGAAAGTGGATGTCGACCGACATCAAAGTCGAAGTCGACCGACACTGGGATTTCAGTCTCGCGTTTTTCACTATCCTTGACGAGTTCAGCAGTCTTAATCTCAAAATTCTCTCCTTGACTTGACCCATCATCAATCTGAACTGACCAAGCCTTGATGTGGGTGTCTATGACATTCTTCCCCTTGACTGAGCTTGAAATCTGGTGTACTTGTGTGTCCAACTGCTTCATGTGACTACTCAAAGACTCAAACTTCCCATTCAGATCTTCGTACACAGCATCCAGCTTCTTGTTGAAATCCACAGTGGTCTTAGTCTGACCCTCCAGCAAACGCTCCATCATGGCTTTCATCTTGCTCTCATGAGCACTAGTAGCAGGAGGTGTCTGATAGGAAGATGATCCATAGGTCCTCTGATAGAAATTACTTTGCTGAAAAGGTTTCTGATAACCAGCGGTCTGTCCATATCCCGAAGAGTTTTGGTTGCTTATGAAAGCACTCTTCTGGCCACTACCAGCGTAGTACTTGTTGCCTTGCTGATTACCAAACCTGTTTCCTTGGAATCCAGACCCACCAATGTAATTCACATCTTCTTCTTGGCAGTCTTCTTCAGCCTCAAACACTTCAACTTCCTAAGCAAAGTAAACAGCTTTCTTTCCAGTCAATAAGCTGTGAACAGTGTCCAACTTATTCTTCATTTCAGAAATTTGGGAACCTCCAACTTTCCCACCAGACTCTTTCCTTCTTCTATCAGCAGTCTTGGTGCTATTGCTGCTCACCAAGTTATCAATCAGCACTCTAGACTATTCAGGAGTCTTTGTGTTGAAATTGCCATTGCTGGCAGCATCCAATGCAGACTGGTAATAAAGATCAATCCCTCTGAAGAATATTGCCCAGCAGCGTCACTTCAGAGAATCCATGATGAGGACAGTCACGTTGGTACATCTTGAACCTCATCCAAGCAGTCTTAAGAGGCTCTGTAGGACCTTGAGTGAACGTCAGAAGATCATGTCTAAGATGATCTGAGCGAGCATCATCATAGAAGTGTCGTAGGAACTCTCTCTTCACAACATCCCAAGTAGTTAACTTCCCAGGTGGAAGTTGTTTCATCCAAGCAGCAGCCTCTCCAGCGAGAGAGTATGGGAAAAGCTTTAGATACAAGAAGTCGTAGTCCACCCCATTGTACTTCATTCCAGTGATGAAGGCTTAAAATCCTCAATGTGGTCCATGGGTTGCTCATGTGGGAGACCATGGAAGGGGTGCTGTCTCAGCATAGAGTAATAGACAGTCTTGATCTCAAAGTCATTCCTCTCAAAATAAGGAGGAACAATTGCTGACCGGTTAGCATAAAACTCATCGGGACGGTTGTAGTCAGCAAGAGTCCTCTCAGCAACAACCATCGGCCTCTGACCTTGAGGCTGTTCAGGTTCAGGTTCAGGGATCACTCGTCCCTCAGCATCAATCCTTTGCCCCTGATCATTATAGGTATTGTTCTGTTGGTCTCTCAGAACTCCTTCAGCATCTGGTCTCAAAATCAAACGATTGTTCATCATTCTTGTTTTTTTGACCCTTTCTGTTCGTTCTCTCTAGTCTAGAAAGCTCCTCAAGACGGAGGTTCAGAAGTTCTTCGCTCTGGTTGCTTCGGGTATGTTGACTTAGCATACACTGATCTCAAAATTTTGTCTTGAGGTCAATGTCGAGCGACACTAAAGAAGAAATCGGTCGACACTGGATGCGTCTGCGAATACCTGCAGCAACAAAACAAGCCAAACCGAGAAAAATCAATAACAAATAAAAGAAAAACGACCTAGACTCAACTCTAGAACAAAATCTATCGGCGAACTCAGTTGAGTCCCCGGCAACGGCGCCAAAAACTTGATAGGTCAAGAATTATCCCTATTTTACTGCAAGTGCACAATTATGTTGTTGTAGTATTTCAGGGTATCGAATCCACAAGGACTCACGGTCACACGACAGATTGTATGTTGTCAAGTTAAGCTAAATCAAAATCAGAGAAAACAGTAAACAAAAGCAATTAAACAAGAAGGTGTTTTCGATAAGAGAAAGGCGTCAGACTTAGGAAGTTCTCGGGAATTATGCAATGTTAGACACTTAACTAACGGGATTCAGATTAAAATAGGTTCAAGAACTAGAAACACAATGCTAAATAATCCAACTCTCGCTGAGATTATTTCTATATCTAGCAACCTAGCAATCCAAATCTCTTTGTGATCATATAGTTCTAAACAAGCATTAAGAACAGGTTATATCGGTTCACAATTCTCCTAAATCAAATCTCTTTGTATCTAGTCAAATTGCTCACACTAAGTTCGTTCAGATTATAACTCACACTCTCGTGCTATTGTTGATTATCTCAGCTCTAAACTCTAGGTGATCAGTCCAGAATTCAGTATTAAGCACAACTTAGGTGATGAACAAACAGATGGTGGATCCAAATCAATCAGTTATCAAACAAACATAAAACCTTTGTGAGAATTCCTAAATCTAACTAGATTACTACTCAGACATATTATCACAAGAAAAACACATCATGAATAGAAAATCAGAAACTGAATAGATAAAAGTAAAGGGGTTCGAAATTCTCCTCTCAAGGGTTACAAGTAGCAAGAATCAGCCCCAACTCAAAATCTCTCAATCTCCCAAAACAAGAACAAAGTAAGAACAAGATTAATAGAATGCTTTCTGAGTTTGCTCTCAAAAACCTAATTAAAAACCACTAAACACGTTTTGGGGCTAAATTAGAACTAGGAAAACTTATGGGCAATTCTGCAACTCTTCAAAACATGTCTTCAACTCGCGGTCGCTCTCAGTGTCGACCGACATCAAGGTTAGTGTCGGTCGACATCCAGTCGTGGCCGAGACACCAACTTCAGCTCGTTGCACAAATCACCAGAAACGTCCTATAATTCCATCTTTTCCTCCAAATGCAAGCCTACCTGTAGAAGGCTCAATAGACTCTAAAAACCAGGTTAAAGACTCAATATATACAACTATATCATGGTTGAAAACCTAGAAAAACCATGATATATCACTCCTCTTCCTGGAGTTTGATCTCGCAATCCGTCGCCTTCTTCTTTCTCTCGAACTTGTCCTTGTGAGTTCGAACATGTCATAATAATGACCGTCCCTGATCCTCATCCCGTCGTGCCTGGCCTAGCGAACCGCGTCCGCCATCTTCATTGCGAGCTCCCTTTTCTGTCTCTCCAAGGTGAATGTCCTCTCCACCGCGACCAGATACTCGGACTTCGCCACATTAAGCTGGGACTCGCGAAGCTTCACCTCTTCCTGGAAACTTTTAAGGCTCGCGGATAACTGATGCACCACACTTTTGGCTTGCTCGAGCTCTTCTTGACGAGGGACGCTCCTGAGACTCTGCTCATAAAAGGCTGTAAGTTGATTTTCCGCTTCCAGAGCCTAAAACAAAAGACCAGCGTTAGAAGGAGAAAAGACCAAAAGAAAAAGCTCGGAAGGTTACCTCCCCTTTGTAGTCATCGCTTTGACGTACAGCTGGCGACCTATCAGGTTCTTCACCGAAGGGAGAGAACACCCAGCAGCCTTGCAGTAGCGGAGTAAATGGGAGAGCCCGTCAGGGGTCATCCGTGATCGGATAATCCTTGGTGTGGTCAAACTTCCAGTGAAATGGCTTGGACCCCGGAGCATGCGACAAACCCGACCCGACATTTGCCTCCTTTTCATATCGAGGCTTTTTGTTCAAGGGCCGCACTAAGGAATCACTCTCAGTGGTCCTCGAACCCAACTGAATCACTTGGTCGGGGTTCGCCATTTCCGGTCCCTTCCCAGACTCTGAGTCCCGACGCGGAGGTGGAGGTGGAATACCTCCAGACCTCCCGTCATTGATAGCACCGGCCAAAGCGTCGCTCAGCTGACCAGGACGAATGACCGATAACCACTAGACGTCGCCTTCTCGGTAGGTCTCTTAGACGATTCGCGAATAGTGGGGCGTCTCCTCATATTGATCTTTTGGTAGTACTCAACGAACCTGCTTCGGAGGCGGTCTGTTCTTGGGAAGCTACAAAACGAAAAAACAAATAAATAAAGGTAATGCAAAGTTACAGAATAAACAACAGTCGCTTACCGATCAGACGAGTGTCGAGCGGTTCAACAACTGCCAGCAACTCAAGCGCGTGTTTTATCCTGCTCGTAGTAAACGACGACCAGAGCACGTCTCTAGAGCCAAGGGTCTTCGCCAACCTCCTAACCGATCGGGTGATGCCGAATCTCTCAGGAACCTCTGAAACATCCAAACGGAAATAGTCAGATGACGAACGAAATCGACATGCAAGGCAGAAAAGCCTAACTACAACTATTCCTAACCGATGGACTCGGCCCACGAAGTTATAATCCTTGAAGGATCGAAGTCCCCGACCGAGTTCTGGTCAATCTTGAACAAAACCGGCTGCTCTCTCCACCGGACCTCCCGATTCGGAACCGCCACAAAAAACGTTAACCCCCTCTGGGGAGAAAGGTAGAAGGTCCCAGAGCCCGAATTGTGCTTGATGGAGCACAACTCGTGCAGGACAGACAGATCGAAGGCGACCCTCTCTTGTCGAGTCCTAACCAGTAGACCAATGAGGTGACGGACGGAGTTTTGAGTCATTTGTGGAAACGCCATCCCGAGCTCGCCTAACACGTCTAACAAGAGCTTCAGAATCGGAAAGACCAAGCCACACTTCTCGAAGTAGGCTTTGTAGGCGCAGCAGTAGCCTGGCCTGACCGATTCCGGCGTCTCTTCCGGGCGAAGAAGCTTCAGCTTCACCGTCCTCAGCATGCCGTACGAGGAATACAGGCTCTCGATATCCTCCGCCTTCGTAGTCGGATCTGGATGATCGAACTCTTCCTCTTCGACTGCCTGCTTCTCCTTCTTAACCCTAACGATCAGTGATTTCGACATCGATCGAAGTTCTCAAACAAACAGTTTCTTTTTCGAAAACAAGAAGAAGAAAGAGAACCACGAGAAAAGAAAACTAAAGGTTGTAAAAAAGTAATAAAGGAAGCAGTCGGTATAAAAAAGAAAAGTGGAGAAGTTACCTTATGGGCGGCGGTTGTATCTTGAATAGTGGGAGCGTGAAGAGGTTGAATATAAAGCAATCATTATTGCAGACCTCGGGACGCCCCAAAATCTCTTCAAATCTTGAGAATCTGAACCGCTTGATCTCCAAGGTATATCCCACGCGCTGCAAGTACGCGTGAAGATAGGACCTGATATCATCTCGGCCGCTCGTTTTGGTGGGATCTCGTTCCTTGCACCATCCAACGGCGCGCATAAGAAAGCGAATCGTCCGAGTATCTTTAAAGCGGTTTGAACGCCATATTCGACCTCATCCAAAGAGAACTGTGGTCCTTACGCAGAAATACTCCGCCCTTCAAGCTCGGAAGCTCGCTTAAAGGACTGGGGGGCAAATGTTTGGGCCCAATTCCACCCTAGTGAAATCAGCTGACTGAGGCCTAATTCTGGTCTGAAGCCCAAGCCCATATGCATTCATAATCAAACCCAATTCGGTAAAAGACGATCCGCCGACCAAAGACTCGGACGAGGAACTCCGACTCCTTAGTATAGCTCGGCAGATGACGACATAAAATACCCATGATCCGCCAGCTAAGGAGGAGGAGATCGAGTCCAATAGAGGATCCCGAAGATTATGCTGATCGTTGGAACTGATCCCGGAGATTAAGGAAGACGGTTGATAGGAGATATGCTATAAAAGGGAAGCTCCAACAACTTGCAAAGGGATCTGATTTTGAATACATTTTAACCTAGCACTAAGTTCTTGTAATCGCTCTGTAACTCGAGTTCTTTGTGTCCTTATATTCAAATCAATACAAATCCACTTTTTACTATTCTTAGCCTATTTTGATTACGGTACATTCAACACTACAAGAAAACATGAAATTAGCGACTAAAGTTTGCGACTGATAATGCAGTTGCTAAATTTCGCGACTAAACTGCGACTGATGTGCGACTCATTAGCGACCAATACAAATTAGTCGCACATCAGTCGCTATTTTGCGACCCATTATTTCAGTCGCATAACAGTCGCCATTTTGCGACTAATCTGCGACTATTTGTATGTCGCTAAAACGCAGTCGCATAACAGTCGCTATTTAGCGACTGATTTGGGACTAAACTATCAGTCGGTGAAGAAATAAGCACGTTTTATGCAATCGAAGTTAGGTGTACCTGTTTTGTACCTAATTTTAGCGACAAAATTATGTAGTCGCTATTCAGTTGCCATTCAGTCGCTATTCAGTCGCCATTCAGTCGCCTTTCAAAACCCTAAACCCTAATAAACCCTAAAACTCTAATTAATAACATTTCAATTACTACAACATATAAATATTATAAATCTGTCATAAAATAGAAAATCAAAATACAAAAACCCTAAACCCTAAAACCCTAAATCATACACAAAACCCTAAACCCTAAAACCCTAACTCTTTCATAAACCATAAAATCAAAATATAAAAATTTATTATATATACATAAAACTAATATTTAAAATATATAGTATAAACAAAACTAATACATAAAACTAATACACAAAACCCTAAACCCTAAACAAACCCTAAATCATAACCATACTCTAAACCTTACTCTTATACTAATCCTAATATAAAATCAAAATACAAACCTTTAATTATATATACCTAAAACTATTATTTTCAAATACAATACCACAATTGTATAACATGTATATATAAAACCTAAACCCTAACCCTAAATAAACCCCAAATCCCTAAAATATAAACAAAAATATAACATTCCAATTACTATAACATATCCAAAATTAAGATTATTAATTAGTATAAACAAAACTCTTATTAATAACATTTTAATTCTATAACATATTCATAACTAATATTCAACACTTACAAACCTTCAAACCCTATACTCTAAATAATAATCAAACTCTAAACTTTAAATTCTTAATTATAAACTATAAAATTAACTTTTACCCTTCAAACCCTATTTTATATTAAAAAGAATTATTTTATAAATAAAATCTAAACTATAAACAATCTAATTAATAAACCTCTAATTACTTTAAACTCTAAGCATAAATCACAAACCATATACACCAAACTCTATACTATAAACACATTTCTAATACAACTCTTTATCATAAACTATAAACCTTAAACACTTAATTATATACTATAAAATCAAAATATAATTATTAATTATATATTTACAACTCTTATTTAAACCATATACATATATATTTTACACATAATTACTTTTAAAAATATTTTGAACAATAATAAACTAAAACATCTTATAAATTTATTTTAAAAATTTTACTAATCTTTTTTACTAATAATAATCTAAAAAGTCTTAAACAATAATCTAATTATTGTATATATTCATAAATAAAACATAAAAAATTAATATTAAAATTATGTATACATTTCATGTTTCAATGTAATTTTAAATTCAGAGTTAAATTAATATTGTATTATTATGTATGTAATGCACTAGTTTTTTTTTTACCTAAATAATCACTAAACCAAAAAAAGTTTGTGATTGCCTCCTAAACCAAATATTTTTGGGATTCCCTCCTAACTTAACCCCCCATTTGTTTCTATTTGCCTCCTAAACCAAATAAAATTTGGGCCCAAAATATTTGCCTCCTAAACCTAAAATTACAGCTTAACATAATTTTAGTGGTCTAGTGGTCAAGTGGTTAATGCTTTACACCGGCAGATACTGGGTTCGAATCCCCGAAGGCGCAGTTTTACAAGATTAATGGAGACAAGCTTATAAGAAAGTTTTCATGAGCAGGTGGAGCCGTTGATCGTGATCATTGATGGATTCTCGTAGAACGGAGGTAGTATTATCTGTTAAATTGTTCTTGTAATAGTTCTCATAATCTGTATCAGCGTTAAAAAATAAAAAAACCTAAAATTACCCTAAGTCTCCTCTCGTTGGTATCGCCTCTCATCAGAGCATTCGATATCTCATCTCTCTCCACGATCCACTTCTCTCTCATCAGAGCTTCACTTCTTTGATATCTCATCTCTCTACACGATCCACTCTCTCAATCTTCGATATCTCATCCCTCTCCACGATCCACTTCTCTCTCCCTTTTGATTCGCGAAAACCCTAACCCCAAATCTCGTCTCTCGATCCCTTGCGAAAACCCTAACCCTAATCAACTTCGAGCTTCAACCAATTTCGAGAGCTTCGTTGGTTGGTTTCAAGGTGAGGAACCCATCTCTTATCTTATTTTCAATTGGTAGATGTGAGAAAATATCTTATTTTCAATTGGTTTCAAGGTGAGGAAACCCATCTCTTTCTTGGCAAACTATTATTTTATTCTCCAAGACCTTAGTTTTAGTATTTTCCTTCTCAGATATCCGCTTGGGAATTCTGTGCTCGGCGGCATGAGGAGCTTATTCCACGAAGGCTTTTGATACCGCAGGTAATTTCCAGAAAGATTAACTATTTTTTGTTACATTCTTTTTGTTATTTCTATTTTTCATAGAGTTATAAAATGCTAAATTCTCTGATTTAATTCTTAATAGATTTTTAAGAGTCTGATTTCGTAAGAGCTGACCATGTTTGGTTGATTAGTAGTTTGTTTGATTATGTAAGAGTCTGATATATAGTTTGTTTGAGTTTTAAGAGTCTGATTTTGTAAGAGTCTAATCATGTTTGCTTGATTAGTAGTTTGTTTGATTTTGTAAGAGTCTGATAGAGTTTTTAAGAGTCTGATATATAGTTTGTTTGAGTTTTAAGAGTTTGTAAGCGCCTGCCTTTGTAAGAAGAGTTTGATTTTGAGTTTGTATGCTTTGCTTTTGTAACAGTGATTGTGTTTGTTTGAGTTTGTAAGAGTCTCATATAAAGTGTTTGAAAGCTGTTTTGATGATATAAAGTGTTACGAAACTGTTATGATGATATAAAGAGCTTATGATTGTTTGAATGTTTGATTTTTTGTTCTGGGTTTCATCATGATTTTGACTAAGCTTGATTTTGTGTTCTGTGGATTTAATTGTCTGTCATACAATTTCCGATATTTTGTTGTTTTTAGACAACTCGAGGGGTTCTTGTAACTTATTGACTGTGGTTATTATTAACATTGTACTATGTTGGTATGGTCACATTAATTATTGTGGATGCAAGGCGTGTGTTGTGTGCCTTGCTCTTACGATGCTTTCTCTACTTATTTTTTCCAGTTTGTTGCTCTTTGGATTTTCTGTTATTAGCTTAGGGCCATCCTTTTGTGGTTTAGTTCTCAGTCATATAACGTTTGATGTTCTGGCTTTTTGTTAGCTTAGGTTAAGATGGTTGTTTTGTGTTTAATCTAACTGATGATTAGTAGATTGGTTTTGCTCTCGTTTTCTTGATAGATGCCTGCTTTATTTGAAACTATTCCTAATTTATCCTGTTTTGTAATCATCATATACTGTTTCGTTGTATGATTAATATACTGTTTCTTTTTCTCTTAGGTTCTTCTATCTAGAGTTATATTCTCCAGAGGTACTACCTGTGTATGATAGGTGGCCGTGGCAGAGGAAGGGGAAGAGGCGGAAAAGGAGGATGAGGTAGTGCGAACAACGCCGTGAAACAAATTCCCACCGATCCTGGTTCTTCTACTCTGTCGAATCCGAGACCCATCAAGTATGGATGTTGTGAAGAAGTACTTGAGCACCGACCCGAAGTTTGTCCCCTTTCTCGCAGCTCAATCAACAGATGCCACTACGGAAACCGGTACGGATGATGCCACTGATTAGATCCAGTCCTTCTCTTTACCTTTGAACCTAATAGCTATGTGTTGTGTCTCTAGACAAGTTTTTGAAACTATCGGTTGTATATAAGTCCTTATGTATGTGAATGTGGATATTCTCTTTTGGTTGTGAATATTGTCTTTGTTGTTTAAAACTTTCAAGTTGGTGTTGTTGTAATAGTTCAAACTATCATCAAAGCAAACATGTTAAAAACTAGCAAACCAAATTAAATTACGACAAAATCGAAATACCAAACCAAACCCAAAACTGTACCGGACCTAATTAGAGAAAACCAATATGTAACCAGTAATTGCTTAGCAGTCGCAATACAGTCGCAAGTTAGTCACTAGAGATGTCAGACGGGCTAACCAAAGCTCAAATAGCCCAACCCAATGCGGTTTTAATTTTTTCTCGGATCTGGCGGGTTGGCCCGCGCGGGCTGCGGTCTGAAATTCAATGGCCCAAGCCCAAACCGCATGTATTTTACGGATTAGCGGGCTGACCCGCGGATTTTTATACAAACTTGTTTTATTTCGATTTCAGCTTTATAATTGACTATAAATAAACTTGTTTCCTAAGTTTTATACATGTTCTAAAAAAATTATATAAAAATATTGATAACAAAGATAAAATTTTAAAACAACATTACAACACTCCAGAAAAACAATAATCTTAAAGAAATAATCTTACCATTGGACAATCCTAAAAAATAAGAAAAGCAACAAATTCGATAACACTATTAAAAAAATAACAACAAACACCAAAACATACAAAAGTAACACAAATTTTTTTAATTTTTATTTTCGTCCTCCTCGTCAACAACATCTATAAATACATATCAATATATCAATGATCATAGTGAATGTGAAGTAATAAATTTTGTTGCAATCATTTGACGAGAAGGAAAAACTGGATAAATGGTGCTTGTATTTGATCATAGTTGTATTTGTATCATATAATCTAATCAGAGATCAATGACATAAAAAATTGCAAGTGAACAAAAGCAATTTTTACATTAACTTTGAAATGATTGCATACTCATGTTCTAAAACAAATATTACAAAGCTAGACAACAAAGCACACGCATATACAAATGTAAATTTTCACAACATATATGTTGGTAATCTTCTTAAACAAAACAATTATAATAAAGACTAAAGAGCATCAGAAAGTTGAAAACGAATGTTTTCCCGGTAAATTTAGAAATGTCCGCAGGCTAACCCAAACTCAAATAGCCCAACCCAATGTGGTTTCAATTTTTTCTCGGATCTGGCGGGTTGGCCCGCGCGGGCTGCGGTCTGAATTCCAGTGGCCCAAGCCAGCCCCGCAGCGGATCTATTTGGGCTCAACCCGCGGGTTACAACCCATTTTGACATCTCTATTAGTCGATATATCAGTCGCTAGTTGGTAGCTAATTGGTCGCTAAAGTTAGCGACTGATTAGTTACTGAAAATAACTAGTCGCAACTTAGTCGCATATTGGTCGCTAAATTTAGCGACTAATTGGCGACTAAACTGCGACGTCTATTTTGTAGTCGCCAATTAGTCGCTATTTAGCGACTGTTTTGCAACTCAAATATTTAGCGACGCACTGTTTAGCGACTGTTTTTTTTGTAGTGCAAGAGTCTAGTCCACCTTTTCATAAATCAACTCGCATAAACACTCTAAAACTTGAGTGTGGGTTTTAGGATCCACAATAAGGTTGCAAGACGTGAAACTTAGGGCTAGGGTTTAAAGATCATGGAAGTTTTTTTATAAGTATAAAACCTATTTAGCCGCCTTAATTTTTCACCCTTGAATATATGTAAATACATCCCAATGCAATTTTTTTTATAAATGTAGGTAGACGGACTCTCACAACAAAAAATTGCTATGAATAACCATGATCCATGAACCACGATTATCAATTTAACGCCTATTTTGAAATACTGATACTACTTCTTGCAACAACTTTTAGCTAAACCCAAAAGAACTATTTCAATATAATTTTTCCTTCTGGTGTTTTGTGTTTTGTGCTTTGTAGTGATTGGTTCGTTTGGATTTACTTGCTGCATTCTATTGGAGGGGGGGATAAAAGTCATAAACTAGATGCCCGTGATACTGCCACAGATGTAAAAATACTTTCTTCTGATGAACTTTGTGTGTAGTTTCAAGATAAATTACAGCTGCATGAACAAACAAAAACACACAATATCTAAAGTTGTGTTTGCGTTTGGATAGCAAACTTGAATGTTTTATTCCTCAACTGTCATTACAAAACATTTGATATTTTACTTATAAAAAAACATTTGATATTTAAATAGCAAACTTGAATGTTTTGAATATCTTACATGTTCAAATTAGGTTAGTCTTCCAGATAACTCATTAGCCGAAAATGAGTACATCTAAACAATTTTTTTTTGGTTAAAGACAATTTGTTCTCAAAATTATAAATAAAACAATTCATCGTTAATTGAATATACTTTTGAGTTTATTTGATGAAATATCTTCCATTCACCAATCAGGGTCTTTTTTATTTAATCCGAGTACAATTTTTGTAGTCAACTAATATATGGGTTTTTTCAAAATCAACATGATAAATATTGTTGAAAAAAACATTTCTCGAAAACAGTTACTTCACTTTTTGGAAAAGCTGATATAAAAAGTGCTCTTTTTGAAGCTTTGTTATTATTATTTTTTTTTGCTTATGGGTTCAAAGTTGTTATTATTGCTCTCTCCATCAGTCTAGACTAGAAGAACACACAAAAGTTGTTCCGTTCTGACTTCTGAGAAGAAAAGAAAAAAACTTCCGACGATTTTGGTTGAATATGTTGAATCAACCTCTTCATTCACCGATCAACCCACATTTCTTCCAACCTCTTCTTCCCGGTTTCACCAACCACCTCGTATACTCTCTGTTTCTTTATCTCTCTCTCTGACCAAGTTGGTTATGTTTCTAAAACTCTTGCATGCTGTTTCAGGACATTCCTGTCGCGTTCTTCTTAAAGCACCTAGGGAAAAGTAACAATGGCAAAACGGCTCAGTTGAGATCAGACGCATCGGAGACGACCTGGAAAGTGAAGATTGACGGCCGGAGATTCTCTGACGGTTGGGAAGATTTCGCAGTCGCTCATGATCTCAGAGTTGGTGACATTGTCGTTTTTAGACACGAAGGAGAGTTCGTGTTCCATGTCACATCTTTAGGACCAAGCTGCTGTGAGATTCAATATGGAGGATATAGCGATGATGAAGAAGACAAAATGGGTAACTATCAGTTTTATATTATATTTTCTTACCACATTTAGACTGAGTCTTAGATTTATTTAATCTATCTTTGTAATACTACAGAGAAGGTTTCAAGAAAGAAGAAGATTCCAGAGACAGAAACAGATCCTTCAACACACCATTCTTGCTTTGTGGCCACTGTCACGGCTTCGAATCTAAAGCGCGACACAGTGGTTAGGTTACTTCCGCTATTACTCCTTACTTAAATACAGTTATTGTTTGATTTGGCTATTTGAGTGTTTCAGTCATATTCATGAAGATTGTTCTCAACTGCAGTATCTTCCTATAGAATTTGCAATGTCAAACGATCTGATGAAGAAATTTGAGGTTGTTTTAGTGAATGAAGTTGGAGAATCATGGAAGATAGATTTGAGACACGAGTCATATAATGGACGGTTTTACATGAGCAGAGGCTGGAGAAGTTTCTGTGTTGCTAACGGGAAGAAACCTGGAGACATGTTCGCATTCAAATTGGTCCAAAATGAGGAAACACCTGTGCTCAAATTGTTCCCCTTGAACAGTGAAGATCTGTATAAACTTGGTAAGTCATTTGCCTATTCAGTTGATTACTTTTATATTTTTAAATCTATTAAAAATATTCTACAATTGATACAGAGGAAGTTCCAAAAAAGAAGCGTCAAAAAATAGAAGCAGATTTTTCACCGGATCTTTCTTCTTTTGTGGCCATTGTCACGGCTTCAAACCTAAGGCGCGATACAGTGGTTATGTTACTTCCACAACACTCCTTACTTATTATATACACTAGTTTTGATTTTGATTTCAGTGAGGTGTGTTTCTATATCTGTAACTAAACTTGTGGCAACTTGTTGCAGCCTCTTCCGAAAATGTTCGCAGTGTCAAATGGTCTGAGAGAAAAATTTCAGATTGATTTAATGAATGAAAAGGGAATATCATGGACGATAGACTTGAGACACGAGCCAAACTCAGGCCGATTTTTCATGAGAAAAGGCTGGAGAAGTTTCTGTGTCGCTAATGAGAAGAAACCAGGAGACATGGTCAATTTCAAATTGGTCCGAAATGACGAAACACCTGTGCTTAAGTTGTTCCCTTTGAAACTTGGTAAGTTTGTCTTCTCTTTTCTTCTTTCAAGAAACACAAAATCAGTAACAGAAGTTAGCTTTTGTACCTCTGTAGAGCCTATCAATGACACAAGGGAAGGTTTAGAAGCTACCGAAAAGGAGTTTCTTGGCATACAAGCTAACCATGGTGACAAAAGGCAAGGAAGCTGTTCTAAAGTTAGCGACAAAGATTATCATCCATCTGGAGAACCTACCAACAAAGCTATTTCAGAAGCTAATGAAACTACCATCAAAGAAGAAAATATCACAACAAGCCAAAACCGATTTGTGACATTAACACTTACTCTTGCTAGTAAACTTGTAAGTTCCACAACAAAACTCTGTTTTTTTCTTTCATTTTTTTACTTGTTACAGAATCTAAGAAAATAGAATCTACAGAATCTTCCGTTGGAATTCACGGAGGGGAATGGAATCAACAGAGCCGGGAAGATAAAGATGGTTGACAGGTATGGTACAAAATGGTCTATGTCACTACTCATGAATAAGAATAAAAGAGGAGCAATGAGTTTAGGGAAAGGTTATAAAGGCTTCTGTGAGGTTAACGGCGTCAAAATGGGTAAGTCTTTTGTCTTGGAATTGGTTTGGGAAGACACAGTTCCTATTCTTAAGTTTTGTTCTAAATGTTGAGAACCATATTAAGAAAGATTGTTTAGGTATGTGGTCGAGGATCTTCGCTCAAAGAAACTAATGTCCTTCATTGGACTTTCTAGTTATGTTGAACAATGTTATTTCCGTATTCGACCACAACTATACGAAACATGTGAACTTCAACTCTGATCCATATCTGATTTTGTGAGAGTGCATGTATTGGGAAATACAATCTTAAAATCAGAAGAACACATGACAACTAAGATTTACAGTATTAGGCCTGGGAACTGATCGGAATAACCAAACCGGATCCACACCCGAAAATATCGATATCAATTCGGATTCGGGTGTAGAAAGATAACTGATTGGATTTCAAATGCATGTTTTAGAAAACTACTGGGAGGATAAAAAAGGAGACAAATTTCGATTCGGGTTCGGGAAATATTGGGTATCCGATCTATACCAACAATTCTAGTACATTATTGGTTCACTTCTTTTAACTTATTTTAAGTTATCTCAATTTTTAGTTATATATAAAAATGTTAAAGATGTGTTGACATATAAGTATTATAATCTATTATTATTTAGTTTGTTATACAAATTGACATTACTTGGATTGGGATATTTGCCAATTTTTTTTTTTTTTTTAAGTTCTCGAATTTTTAAAGTTTTCAGAATTTTCC
Organism: Orychophragmus violaceus; assembly: GCA_030180135.1. Classification (NCBI taxonomy): domain Eukaryota; kingdom Viridiplantae; phylum Streptophyta; class Magnoliopsida; order Brassicales; family Brassicaceae; genus Orychophragmus; species Orychophragmus violaceus. The sequence continues at coordinate 59,063,789 of CM058236.1, read as the reverse complement.
TTGAATTTTTTTTTTTTCAATTTTTTTGAGGGTTTAAGTTATATTGAGTATTTTGTTTTTTTTTAAAAACTAAATCCGATTGACACCATTAATATTTCAGATTTATTTAGATTTTATATTAGAGTATAGAACCAACATAAGGCTGACATGAGTCAAACTGGATCATACCGGTTTTTTTTCTTCTGAAAATATCGATTAAATCTTTTATGTATAATATAGAAACTAGGTGGGGGTGTCATAGCAGTATTTTGTTAGAGTAAAAAAAATTGGAAGTGATTTTCATTATGAAATATTTTAGATTCATGAGATTTAGACCCTGATGAAATGTATGGTTGATTGATTTTTTAGAGCGACTTATGCTTTTTTTGTAGACCATCATAATTCCAAAACCCCGATCATTATATCGCGCAAGCATTATAATTAGCAATCGTCGGAGCTCCATAGCTACTTGGCTTTTTTGGAACATTATTGTCACAATCACTCAAGTCCACTCGACCTTTTGTTCTTTCAAATTCAATGTAGAACTAACTTCGTCTTTTCTCTTTCGAGTCCCGTGATTGGCTCTCCTCCGCCGTCGCAGCCTGGTCTTCCGCCATCGAAGACCATTAACTTCTTCCTCGCTTCTTTTTCCTCTATTAAGTTGTATGGGCTTCCAACTTAAGAAATGATCGACCTTTTGTTCTTTCGAATTCAATATAGAACTAACTTCGTCTTTTCTCTTTCGAGTCCCGAGATTGGCTCTCCTCCGCCGTCGCAGCCTGGTCTTCCGTCATCGAGGTAACCTCCTTCCTTCCTTCTCTTCTATATTCATTCTCTTCTTATCTTACCCTATATGTATTAGTTAATTATTTCTCCAACTACCGATGTGAGACTTATTTTTGATTAAAATTTCATTAAGGATATGCTGGTAATTAACTTCGTGAGAATGAATATGATACGTTTTCACTACTCAATTATATAATTAGATACCCGAAAACCGATTGGATATTCGGTTGCTCAGGCAAATACAACTTAAAAAAAAAAAAAAACTAAACAGGGTTTTGAATTGTATTTCTTTTTGGGCTTTAAAAGTAATTATAAGCCTAAGGAAATTGGGCACAGCTTGGTGACGAGCAATTGAGATGCACGATCGCGAAAAGCTCGACGTTGTCATCTGAGCAAACACGTATCATATCTTAGCGTACCTTCATCTTCTCCACTCCTTCGCCATCGTTTGCCCTACCATCGGAAGTTTTACTCTTGCTGGATCTTCTCCGGCGAGGATATCCACGGAAGGAAGCTTCTGTTCTCATATCGATTTGGGTTATTGCTCAATTAACCAAATCCCTTATCTCTTCTCCAAACCCCCAAATCCTGCTTCGTCTTTGCCAACCGCGTCGATACTATCACCAAATCGAGCCCATCGCGCGAGTAACGATCCATTCATCTCTTTAGAAGTAAAAGAGGAAGCCAAAAGTTGGATCTAATCATCCATCAAAGTTAACCCTGAGATTTCGAATTTTCCAGAAATGCATGCTAGCTCTCTAAGAGGTAAAGATTAGCTTCCTCACCTGGGAAATTTTGTTATTTTTTATATTTATTACGTCCCTCTTACTCTCCCAACATCTTATTGAGAGTCATTCTTTTCCTGTTATTTTACTTGTAGCCGATTCATGTAGATATTCTTCTCGAAGCATAAACAAGGAAGAAGCGTGGAGAAGAAGATATTAGCCGCTAGAGAGATGGTGTTTCATGTCTCAGGTTTAGAATCCAGTTGCTCTGACATTCCAGACATACCCAGCAGCAATGATCATAACGATATCGGTAAGTTTTAGTTCTGTTTTCTTTTTCCATCTACGATCTGTTGTCAGAACTGAAGGATGTTCTGCTTTTGGATAACTGCCAAAATGAAGTTTTTATGTAAGAGAAAACGGTGACTCAAAAGCTGTTTGGAAATGAGTGATTTAGGAATTCAGGACAATCAACTAGTTGTTGAAGAAAGATTTTGTGATCATGGTACATATGTGAATAGTCTTGTGTGTATTGGAGATTCTTTCTTACATGTTCGACACAGGTTACATCTCGGGGAAGAAGCATCTAAGAACAGAAGAAAGTGATGAGCAGGATAACTCGGGTAAGTGCACTTGTGCACTTCGTTTCTATGTTATTGTAGTGACATATATTTATGTAGATGAAGATGAGTCCGAGATTACTTGGATTGATGATGTTGTTTCAAGAACAGGTTAAATTAAATTATCCGAGGATTTAACTTGTGGGATGTTTCAATACAGTGGTTGCGAGAGAGAAAAAAGTGAGGGAGAACAATTCAGAAGCAGAAGCTGATTCTTCTTCTTCAGATAACTCTTGTTTTGTGGCCCCTGTCACGGCTTCAAATCTACAAGAAGATTCTCTGGTAATTATATAACAGTATATATACTTGAAACTGTAAAGAACAATTCATACTGTGGTTTATTTGCTCTCAGATGAATTGTGCATTTCAATGTTATTTGGATAGTCGAGTTTGGTTTAGGAGAAACTTGTTAAAACAAAATCAATAGTTAACCTCAATATGCTATTGGTTCCGTTTGATGAAAAAGTATCTTAGGTAACTCTATGTATTATAACTTCAGTTTTGGTTTACTTTGATGTTTATACAGAAGTTAAACCAATTTCCATAGCGATTCTGTTTGGTCTGATGGCAATCAATCACAAAGCTAAAATCAGAGAAATGTTGAGATTTTGGGTTGTTTGATTAGAATCCTATATTATTGAGAGTATTAAGGAAATAGTTCCATTTTGTTAGCCATGAACTCGTATGTTTTCCATTAAGCTCTTGCTAGTGCAGTAGGATATTGTGGGTTTTATTATTATTTTTGAAATTATCCTGTGGATCTGTTGTTTGGGAGGGGATATTTGATTTCCTTTGTTTTTGTATTGTTTTTCTTTTGTAAAATCCAATTTGGCTTGGAATCATAAAACTAAAGAAAGTGTTCTATCAGATTTGCTATTAAGTTGGTTAGTCATGAAACTAAACAAAGTATTGTACAACTTGGTGTCATGAGTAAATGCTGGAAATGCGTGAACCCGTTTTTGCAGTGTCTTCCACAAGATTTCACAACCTCAAATGGTCTTAAAAGAAAATGCCGCAAGATTGTTCTAACAGATGAAGGGGAAAGATCATGGGCATTGGATCTGAGGTTCAACAAATCGTCTGATACTTTCTATATAACCCGAGGTTGGAGAAATTTCTGTGACGAAAACGGCAAAAAGGCAGGAAGTTTCTTTAAGTTCAAACTAATGAAAAACGGGGAAACACTTTTGCTCAGTGTGTATCCCACAGAATCTACCAGTGATGGAACACAAGGAGACAAGGACAATCGTCAAACATGTAGAGATTCAACTTCACCAAACCAGAACCGATTTGTGACTTTAACACTTACAAATGACAGCCTAAAAAGTAGTAGACTGGTGAGTTCATCAAACAAAAACTCTTGTTGGTTTTATCGCAAAATGAGTCTCATTTTAATTCTCTGTTAAAATATCTTCCAGTATCTTCCATCGCCATTCTTGAAAGAAAATGGCATGGACAAACCGGGGATGGTAACTCTGTTGGGGAAAGATGGTACAAGGAGGCTGGCAAATCTTTTACGGGAAAGGTCAGGAAGAATGAGTTTGGGAAAGGGCCTGAAAGATTTTGCTAAAGCTAACGGATTAAAAATTGGAGAGACCTTCAAATTGGAGTTGATCTGGGAAAATGCAACTCCTGTGCTTAGCCTGCTCAGTACTGAATTCAGAAGCCAGAACCGATTTGTTACATTGACACTTACACAAGACAGCTTCAAAAACAGTAGACTGGTGACTTCATCATTCAACTCTTTTTTAGAAGGTTAGTTAGTTCTATTACTTGCATTCTTATTGGTTACATTCTCCGTTTGAAACTTTTCTAGGGTCTTCCATTGCCATTCATGAGAGAAAATGGCATGAACGAGCCTGGGACAATAACTCTGTTGGGAAAAGATGGTACCAAGTGGATGGCAAATCTTCTACGAGAAAGTCAAGGAAGAATGAGTTTGGGAAAGGGCTGGAAAGATTTTGTTAGAGCAAATGGCTTAGAGATTGGTGAATCCTTCACGTTGGAGTCGATTTGGGAAGATGCAACTCCTATGCTCAGTCTGTCCAATACAGAATCCGAAAGCGATAAAAGGCAACAGGGAGAATATCATTCAAAAGCTTCTGTTTTCACAGAACCTAGTATTGGAGACAAAACCAAGAAAGACGAGAACAACATAGAGGAGAGGAGTAATGCATCTTCACTAGTCCAAAACTGATTCGTGACATTAGCACTTGTACCTGTAGATGTCAAAGCCTTTATATTGGTAAGCTTATAAAACAACTCTTGTTTCAGATGTGGGTTTATATCTTAAATTATAATCAATAACTAGCGGTGTTTGTTCAAAGCTTTTGCAGCATCTGCCAAGTCAATTCATGAGAGCTAATGGTACCGATAAGATTGGGATGATAACTCTGTTGGATAAGTAGAAATCAAGTGTTATGTTCCCTCTATTGTCAAGAGTTGGAACCGTAGTTGTAGGAAGGGTTTGGAGAAACTTATATGACAGGAGACGCAACTCCGGTATTTAAGTTCTGTCTCAACTCCGGAGACTAAAAACCAAAAATGTTTAATTAAAATCATGTTAAGTGGTGCTACAAGTCTTTACTCTTAAACCATGCTTTTTTGTTTTGTTTTGTTAGAATAAAAAGCTAGACAATAAATGTCATCATGCGTCTTTTAATGGAGTGTATGTTGTCCAGTTCTAAGAGGCAAATAATATCCACATAATGGTATTTTACTGGTTTTTTTTACATAATGGTATAAACAACTTTCTTTTTGGGTTTGCCAAATTTGTTTTGGTACATTGTTTTATCAATTTCGTTATTCTGAAACTTAAGTTCATAGCATATATGGTTTTCATCAGTGGACTGAGTCAAACTTTTTTTTTTTAATATTGGAAGCATAAATATCAAATGTTAAAATAATATTAATAACAATTATTTTCTTTAAAAAGGTATTTTAGAAATATTATAAAATTCGTTTATTTGTAATTGATACAAATGTCATTGTCAATGAAATAAACAAAACAATCATTTAAAAATTGATCTTTAGTTTAATACCGAAACTGTTTACATAAACTTCATTACATATAAACATCATTAGTGCTAATTTCAAAAGTCTGTAAACAAGAGGATGTACAAGATATTTATGTGTTTCCACCATCAAACGAGAAACATCTCCAATTCTCTCCAAATTATTAAATCTTTCATCTTCTCGTATATTGTTAATGTAGATGTAAAGTTGTTGTTCAAGAGAAGAACACTAAAAAGCTAAAATCATCTAGATATAACTAAAGCAGCTTTACCAACTTATGTTTTTGGAAACATTAGTTGAAACCAATAAAATTATTTTTTGATTACATCAATTGGGTTTAAATTGAAAACTAAACCCACTAACTCCAAATTTTAATTAAACCCATTAACTACATACCTAAATTCTAAATTCTAGTTTTTATTAACATTAGATATCAACTACAATGAAGTGTTCTCACTAGTTGTGAAACACGTTTCGATAAGGGTGATGTTATCAGCTATGACAAACATGGGTTATGAGTTAGGGAATCTTGATGTCAAAGTATAATTTCTACATGGAGATTTAATTTTGATGGAGAAATCATAAGGATTTATTCTCAAAGGAAATCATAGTAAGGTTTGCCTACTTTAAAAGTCTCTATATAGATTAAAACAATCACCAAGGCAGTGGAACTTAAATTTTGATAATTTCATGAAAGAAGAAGTGTTTATAAGGAGTCATAGAGATCCATGTATTTACATGTGAAACACTCAAATTGACAAGGAAAATATCTTTTACTATGCGTAGATGATATGTTGATAGCTTTAGGAAATCTTAAGGAGATCAAATGGTGAAGGAAATTTTATGAAGAAAAATCGAGACGAAAGACTTGGGAAAGGCATCAAGAATATTAGGTATGGATTTCATCTGAGACTGAACTAAAGACGAACTAGTTTGATCACAAGAAATCTACCTAAACAAAGTTCTCAACATATTTGACATGACAAAAAGTAACTATATCATCTCATTTCAAACTTAAGAGTGTAACTAAGGAAAAAATTCGATTCAGAAGCTGGTTACATGGAGAACATACCTTATGCAAGTGGAGTGGGAATTGCAACATACCCAAATTACCAACCCAAAATTTTTGGAGAAAAAGAAGGAAGCCCAGCCCAAAAGCCTAAGGCCCACTTGCCTTTTCTGAAAAACCTAGGCTCCTCTCCCTTTTTCCTTATAAATAGAAGTCTCATGCTTCACAAAACCCTATTCTAAACTTTTCTGGCAAAGCCCTAACGAGATTCTGAGCCGTTCGAAGCCTCAGCAAGCCATACCCGCGTTTTCTCCTTCCCCTTTGCACCAGGTAACCTCCGAGACCCTAGATCTAAGGTTTTTCAAAAGAAAACGTTTTGTTTTTACCACAACTTTAAAAATACCCTGAATCCCGAGAAACCGAGCCCACCATCGTGACCAGCTCGACGAGATGAAGCCGGAGGCACCAGCCGTTTGCGGAGACGATTCTGCACGCACCCCCACGCACAGGATATCCGCCGTTGACCGCCGTCGACCGCCGTCGTTGTCCGGTCGGGTCAGGTCAGGTCGGTTCGGGCCAGGTTGGTTCGGTCCAGGCGGTTCAATCCGATTATTACCTGGTTCAGCCCGGTTTGTTTTCCAATTTCGGTCCGATTCGATTTAATTCATTTTCAATTCCTAATTCCGTTCGATTTTAATTCAATTTCAATTCCTAATTCCAATTTCAATCCCGGTTTAGATCGGTTAAGTGGTTTGAACTGGGAAATTTCAATCAATCATATCTAGTTCATCCTAAGTCCGATCTAAGCGAAACGAAAGCATAATCCACTCGATTTTTCGTCCTCTTTCCAGATCTGATGTCCGTTTTGGCTAATGGAACTTATAAATTACGCTTTTGCCCCTTCTTTGGCCAAGGTGAGGACCGGTTGTGATCTCCCTTGCTCTATTTCAATTTCAGACGATAGTCCTTTGTTAATACCGTCTTTCTTAGGTAGCGTAGGAATAGTTGAGTACTTGAGGTGATTGATTGTGGAAAGTAGAATGCTAGGATATCACTTAAACTGAAAACGTTGTTTGTGCGTGATTGATATGAATGATTAGTGTTGTGGTAGGGCCCCTGAAAGGGTGTTGGGTGTATGGTGCATATATCGAGGTTGGGTACGCGTTCTTTTGTATCGTCGCGCGGGGGGTCTGGGCGAGCCCCCCACCCCCACCGAGTTGTTGAGCACCAGGGCCAATGGCGGGCTCCGGGGACTATTTTGTTTGCGCTTCGGGCGGTAGGAGTCCAGAGTGAGAGGTACGGGGTGCCGTAGTACAATCTGGAAATAGATTGCGTGGTGAAGCGTTCGGGTATGATTGCAAGGTGATATTAGCTTAGGACTTGTGAGTCGTGATTGTGTGGCGTAAGCCATGATTTTCCCTCGCTAGGTAATTACTCAGTCCTCTTTCCCTTTTCCATGTCCCCGTTTTTCTTGCAGGTCCGAATGCAGGATTGATTCGATCATGTAACGTCGTTGGTGGATTTGAACTCGAAGGAGGCGCTTGGGACATGGGACAAGTTGAGAAGGCGTCCCGATTGGATCGTATGTGGTTCAACGGGTGCCCTAATGCTACTTCTCCGGGAGACGGGTGTTACAATTTAGTATCAGAGCCAGGTTAAGGTCCCCCGGTTCTGTCCTGGGGGATCAGCTTTCGTTGTTTTCCCAAAACTGTGTTTTCAATTTTTCAAAAGCGTTTGCGAAATTTTCCTAAAATATTTACTTTGCGAAATGTCTTTTCAAACACCGATATATCACTGATTATCTCCTGTTGTGACCTCACCCACTCTCGTTTTATACAGGATGTCGTCTGATTCTAGCTCCGATTTTGGGTCCGAGTACGCTCTCACACATGTCAGCGTTCTACGGGCCCGTGCCTTGACCAGGAGGAGTGTTCCGCCACGCAGCAATCATAGGAGACGCCTCACGATAGGGACGCCAGCCATGACCCCAGGCGCCGTTCCGCCACCCACCTTATACCCCGTAGGTAGACCAGTGCTTCCATCATTGACAAGTTGAGTCCATTTCGAGACTAGCGAGAAGGAGAGTCTGTTGGATCTCCTAGGATCTAGGGTTTGTTATATTGAATTTACCAGCCTCGTTCTTACCTAGAACTGGCAGCGGAATGATTGGTGAACGAGATCAGTGAGCGACTCAGATGCTTCGCCTCTACCAGATACACACGCACACAAACCTGGAAACCGGGATGCTAGTGCCGGATCTATGGGATCTCTGAGTTTTTGGTGTTTCTGCCTCTTCTGTCAAGAAAGAGACGACGGCTCCTGATTCAGGTCGAAAACCTCAGGTTTTATTCAGACCTAGAATTACTCTTAACGGGCCAGACTCGTTTGAGTCATAAATCGAAACGTCTGTTCGAAAGTCCGAACTGTGTCGACCGACACACATACTGTGTCGATCGACACAACACCATTAACTCGATATTAATGTGTATCCAATACACATTAACATGATCATTACCATAATGATCATTCCCATGTTTTAGCTTCCAATTTGCTTAGGTGTGTGACCCTATAGGATCATATAATACTGGCAGTAAGTCTACAACTTACAGATTGCAAGAGGCTTCTAGCAAAACATTGCAACCGCCCAGTATTATACGAATGTCTGATCTCGACACACAACTATCATCAGGAGTGAGTACAAGTGTGATTTCAGGACACTATCCCAACAATCTCCCACTTGTACTGGAATCATCAATTCCTATAATCCTTTTGTCTCTATATCTCGATTTGGCATAAGGCAAGATTGGTGTCATCCTTATTAAGCCAACATCATGTTTATCGAACTCATGATCTTATACTGAACATTACAAACAACTGAACTACAGTTCGTTTGAGTGCGGCCACACATTTTCTCAGCATTTAATCTTCGATAGGCCCTGAGATATTTATCTCCCGTTATTCAGGAGGGACAAATCCCATCTTGTTCCATCCCTATTTCAACGCACACTTCATGATATACTTGAACAGTGCCGTTATGGTCGCCAGTTACGGGTCGACGTTTGACAAGGTCAAAGTGTACCAATTCATATGCAAGAAATCATGATGAACTCAGGTCTAAGGACTATACTCTATAGTCGTAATGAGAACCTCTTATGACACAGATATAACTATCTTGTAGACTTCTCATTAGCGGGTCATGTCCGATCATATGTTCACCAACATATATCTATGTGACTGATTGTGATACTCATATCATTGACTCCATGAAACTTAGTCAACGGTCACCTCACAATCTAGTCTCTCGCGGTTGTTATTGTCCCACTTTAACAACCTCGACTAGGGACACATCATAATTTATGTCATTTGTTACTTATAGGGTTTCATGATCAAGTCCTCAACTTGATGACCTATAGTATGACATAAACTTATCTTGGGACCATTATTTAATTATCCAATAGTCAAATAATGTCGATGTCAGTTTTCATAAACATGACCATATCATATCTATCTGAACATCATAACTAAGTTAACTCCCACTAGAATCAAGACCAAGTCTTCAGATATCCAGTACCTACAGCAACAGTATACAACTCGTGCTTAGGTTGTGAGAGATGCTGCGGCGTTCTTGCTTGGAACCATTCCAACAAACCACACCGCTATTCTTTAATAAGCACTATTCTACGGTCCTCTGCTTGGAAACCTTTCCAACAGACAGTACCGTTACACATGCAAAATGACATAACCAGGTGAGAACCGGGAATCATCTTTGTCTGTCCAACTACTCATAACTGATTCGTCTATTTCTCAGTTGTACAAGAACCTATCCTTAGTGTTTCTCAAACATTTAGGGATATTCCTTACAACTGTCCAGTGACTCTTACTGGAACAAATTGGTACCTACTCGTCATGCTTTGTGCGTCAGCTGCATTTAGACGAGCGCAAAATATGGCATTCATGATGGATTCTATTGCATGAGCAAAAGGAATCTCACTCATAGACACTAGCTCAGCCAGTGTCCAAGACACTTCATCTTGCTAAGATCATTGCCATTAGACCTTTGGTGTGAAGCCATTCTTGGAATCATGCATATTGGAACTGTCCAGTACCTTATAATCATAAGGATTCTGACACGATCCAATTAGCTCTTCTGATCCATCTCAATGGATCCATATTCCAAGAGCTTACACGGCTTCTCCCATGTCCATCGTTAAGTTTGACTTCCGACCCAAATCTTGACAAGACTTTTAGCATCAGAACGTCGTTTATGAGATTAAGTACGTTCTAAACATACAGTTTGAGAATTGCAACTACGCTCCCACTAGTTTACTTGTAAACGCATTGTTTCTATTCGTTCTTGTTCGAGTCAAAACCTTTGACCGTTTTAACAGAACATAGATTCCAAATCCAAGATGCTTGCTTCAATCGGTGAAGCTAACATGCATACCCAACCTATTTTTCGGAGTTGGGGCTCACCAGCGCTTCTTTGAATTTCGCATGCTCGTCACTTTTCAATGATCATCAGATCACGACAATCGGTCACGAGAAATCACTCTCGGATTAGTGACGGATCCATTAGGATCAGCGAATTTCAGGCTCCACAGGTGTCGATCCTACAGCACTCTGTAGATCCAACCGCTGCTCTCCCTCAACAGGTTGAACAGCCTCCTGTGTTTCTCGAATTTCTTCGAGCTGTACTTTTACTCCCACTGTTCTTCTTGGAAAAACAGAGTTCCGAACAACAAAACTTTATTCTCGGATTGGCTGCAAAAGTACTAAGCCTCGGTTTCCCTAGGACAACCAGCGAAGCAGCACTCATCAGATTTGGGTTCAAGTTTGTTTGTTGACAACTGCCTTATACAAACCTTGCAACCCCAATTAATCAGAAAAACATATTTGGAAATCACCCAGTCCACATCCAATGTGGGGTTTTTCACTGATTCTGATAGAAAACTTATTTAGCATAAACATGTTCATTTTACAGCGTATTTTAAAAGAATAATGGAAGATTCATGTGACTCATCATTAATCGGAGCATATCCAACAAGATCCGATTCATTCTCTCAGAAACACCATTCAAGGTTTTCAGGAGAGATGGGCTGTGAAATGACTTCACACTCACTTAGATGATCACCCATTTCTTGACTCAAGTATTTTCCTCCGCGATCTAATCGAGGATCTCAATACTTCTGTCAAATCGGTTCTATACTTCATTCTGAAACTCCTTTGATCATTCCAAAGGATTCTGACTCGTGTCTCATTAAATGAACACAGTCATACTTACTGAAGCCATCAATAAGTCAATGAAGTATTGAAGTTTTCCTTTGGCACTAATGCTCATCGGGCCACATACATCAGTACGTGTAAGGCCCACTAAGCCTCTGGCCCGTTTCTTTAGCTCTGCTAAAGAAGCCTTAGTCAATTGGCCCAGTAAGCAGAATTCATGTCTTAATTGATTTACAATCAAATGAACCTGAAGCCCATAACTATGGAACTTCTGAAGCCGCTTCGCTCTATTTGGTCAATATGACTATGCTAAGGACAATCGAGTTCAAGTCATCAGACTTAAACCGTTTGGTATTTATGTTATATCCAAGTGTATATTGGTTTGAAATATAAAACCCATTTATCAAAAGGGGTGCTACCATATAATATTTCATTAAGATCAAAAGAGCAACACTTGTCTTTTATCAGAATGAAAAACATCCAAATTCTTTACAAGAAAATGAAAGACATCTCTGCACGAAGCAGGTACATAGTAGCAATTACTTAATTCAAAACCAAGCTTGAAAGGCTCCTACAAGTGGAGAATCTCTACGGCTTATGTAGCAACCATTGCTCCATACCAGACACGCAGTTCCACTTGTCCTTTCCTCAATGTTCTACCGCTATTTAGGCCCTGCATATTTCCAAAATATCAGTACCACAACTAGTATCCAATACATATGTAGAACTTGAATTAATAACACAATACCTGAAGAAGAAGTACCATACATCTCCTTCATCTCTTGTGAATCTTCCAAGAATTTAATGCAATCTCTCTTCAAATGCCCATACTCATCACAGTAGAAGCACTTTCTAACACCAGATGGGCCGGACTTGGGCTTATAAGATGACACAGGCTTATCCTGATTCCAAATATGGACGGCCCTGTCTCTACCCTTGTCAACACAATATTTCTCAAATCTTTTACCCTTTATGATGTTTTGCTCAGCTGTTTTGAGCATGCCATGCAGCTCAGTCAACGTCTTCGTCAAGTTATTCTTGATATAGTTTTTGACAAACTTATCATAACTAGACGGCAGTGACTGCAGAATGATGTCTGTAGCCAACTCTAAGCTGACAGGACAATCCAGTTTCCCCAGGTTATCAATGTAACCCATCAGTTTAATGACATGAGGACTCACTGGAGCATCCTCTGGTAGCTTGCACCCAGCAAGAGACTTCACCATCTGGAATCTCTCAACTCGTGCCAGATCCTGAAACTTCAGTTTCAGGCTGGTGATCATCTCTATTGGCGACTCCATGTTCTCGTATTGACTCTTCAAGTCCGATTCCATGGTAGCCAACATCAGACCACGCACATCTACCACATCAATATAATGCTTATTCCAAGCATTATACGCTGCATTCGAGCGATTGGCCCCAAGCCTTTCTGGAAGAGCTTTCTCAAGGACATAGTCCTTACTCTCCTGCTTGAGGATTAATCTCAAATTGCGATACCAATTCAGGAAATTTGACCCATTTAACTTGTCCTTCTCAAGGACGGGTCGCAACGAGAAGGTAGTTTTAGACATAGGCTGAAAATTTTAATCAAAGAAAAATTTAGTTATGATTTCAGGAAATGAGGAATCTTATCCAATAAGAAAACTCGCATTATATTCAAACAACGTTTCCTCTATGAATATAATAATCCAAGATCCATACATCACTAAAATATGAGTGGACAACTCGTCATCACCCAGATTTTAGTAATCTAGGTAAGCAAATCATTGCTAATTGCACCCAGTACAACTCTTGGTCGCAGATAAGACAATCCATGTCCTATCTACTCTGATGTCTCTGGGCCCAGAACTTCTGATAGCCCAGTCAAGTAAACCAATCTCTTCTGTCTTGTGATCATTGACAGTCGCACTGCAAGTCTATCAATGACCACCTGCCTTACTTATGTCACTGTGGATACCAAGGACTCCAAGACTATCCAACAATGAAACGAGTCTTGACAGTAGACAAGATTTGGGCAAGACATCAAGGTCACTTGATTTTTAGTTGAGGAAATGGAACTTTAAAAGATTAGTAATTCAATCTCTTAGGTCACGTAATTATAGATGTCAAGCACTGCAAGACCATCAACGTTACTATCTGCCTTACTCACGTAATTGTGGATACCAAGCTCTTGGCAATACTATCCAACAACGAAACGAGTCTTGACAGTTGACCTTATTGAAACTAAGCTTTGATCTAACACACATCCAATGTGTATTAGACAGGTTTAGAACATTTTACTTCTAATTTTAATTAAGTTTTAATCGTTCTAATTTCAGTGGGTTAGGTGATTCGGTTCGGTTTCTGAATCATTTGGCTCAAAACCAAACGATTACGGTTCACATTGTCACCATATGCGTCGACTGACACACTTGGTCGACTTTTGATATGCAACCTTCAGATCATTCGAGATAACCGGTCAAATCCAATTTAACCAGTCCATCTAATTGAACCGATTCAACCAGTTTTAACTAATCGCGATAACCGGTCCAATCCAATTGAACCGACTTATCCAATCAAACTGATCTTAACCAATTAAATCGGTTTATTCTAATTGAGATAACCAGTCCAATTCATTTGGATAACCAGTTCAATCCAATTGAACCGATTCAACCAATCGTAAGGCTTTTGTCGACCGACATTAAACCTGTGTCGATCGACACAGTAGAGTATTAGGGATTGTAAATTAAACCGACATAACCATGCGAGATAACCAGTTCAATCCAATTGAACCGATCTATCCATTCACATAGTCTGTGTCGACCGATGCACCCAGTGTGTCGATCGCACAGTGCGATTTCAAATCTTTCGCATTTTCGCGGTGCATCGACCGACACACCCAGTGCGTCGATCGATGCTGTGCGAAAACCCTAAAACCTTTTACGAGTTTTCGCGATGTGTCGACCGACACAAGCTTAGTGTCGATCGACACCATGCGACAAACCCTAAAGTTATTTACGTGTTTTCGCTCTGTGTCGATCGACACACGCTTTGTGTCGATCGACACGCTACGAGAACCCTAAATTTTATTTATGCGTTTTCGCTCTGTGTCGACCGACACATGCTTTGTGTCGATCGACACGCTGCGAAAACGCATACATCGATTTTTCAACAGAGGTTCTAATCCGAGATTTACAACATGAAAATTCGATTCACCAAGCAACAATCAATTCAATAACATCAGTATTCGAATTCAATTGCTTCAGATTCAATAGACTAAACCCTAAACAGCTCTGATACCACTGTTGGATCTCCTAGGATCTAGGGTTCGTTATATTGAATTTACCAGCCTCGTTCTTACCTAGAACTGGCAGCGGAATGATTGGTGAACGAGATCAGTGAGCGACTCAGATGCTTCGCCTCTACCAGATACACACGCACACAAACCTGGAAACCGGGATGCTAGTGCCGGATCTATGGGATCTCTGAGTTTTTGGTGTTTCTGCCTCTTCTGTCAAGAAAGAGACGACGGCTCCTGATTCAGGTCGAAAACCTCAGGTTTTATTCAGACCTAGAATTACTCTTAACGGGCCAGACTCGTTTGAGTCATAAATCGAAAAGTCTGTTCGAAAGCCCGAACTGTGTCGACCGACACACATACTGTGTCGATCGACACAACACCATTAACTCGATATTAATGTGTATCCAATACACATTAACATGATCATTACCATAATGATCATTCCCATGTTTTAGCTTCCAGTTTGCTTAGGTGTGTGACCCTATAGGATCATATAATACTGGCAGTAAGTCTACAACTTACATATTGCAAGAGGCTTCTAGCAAAACATTGCAACCGCCCAGTATTATACAAATGTCTGATCTCGACACACAACTATCATCAGGAGTGAGTACAAGTGTGATTTCAGGACACTATCCCAACAGAGTCTGTGATACCCCGTATCAAAAATACGGTCAACGGGCAGCAGAAAGTCAACCGAGGGTAAAATCGTCATTTTACCTAAGCCAGGGGTAAAATGGTAATTTTACCAAAAGTCGAGACGGGAACCGAGGCGGGTCAAATATTCTTCTATTTTAATATAATGAATGTTTACAAGACCAGAATTGGAAGAATCGGAGTAGAAACGAGTTTTACGGTTTGTCGGGATGGAAACCGACTAAACCGAGGAAACTTCGGAAATTCATAACTAGAGATCCGTAAGCCCGAACGAAGTGATTCAAAATGCTAAATTCATCAAATAGCATAAAGAATCTTATTTTGAAGGTTTGGGAATTTATGGGATTGCCTGGGACCGTTCTAAAATATTAAACCCGAAAAACCGCCAAAACCGAGCAATGAGTAAGTGGGATTATTGGTATGATTAGTGATGGTTTAGTGGGTGATTTGGCAACAAATAATGCCCAGAGAGACACTTGTCTCTTCCCCAGGTCGCCACCATTGCTTGGTGAGGTGTCAAGCATGCCAAGATCCATTGAATTTGCATGCATGCAAGGAATGTCATGTCAAATTCAATGTACTCACCAAACACTCCAACCTCTCCTCTCTCTCTCGAACTCTCTCTGTCTTTCTTGCCCAGAAACATCAGTTCCTTGTTTGTGTTCTTGCTGCTCTTGTTATTGTTCTTGAAGTTCTTGAGAGATTGATCAAAACAAAACCTTGCATGCTCTTCTTGTTTCCATGAGCAAGTAAGCTCAAATCTTTGTATCTCTTCACCAAATATTCTCCTCTCACTCTCGGTCTCTCTGCTCTCTTTCCCTCTCAAGATCAGGCAAGTCTTTGTTCAAAAATCTCTTGCATGTTCTTGAATTTCCAAGAAAGCTCAAGAACCCTAAATTTGTCATTAAATCTTGTTTTGCAAGAAACTTCATAACTTTCTTATTTTAAACTCAAATCCAGATCTACAAAGCCCCATGGCTTCCTTGTGAGCTCCTCTACCTTTTCCAGTTGGTCGCCGCCGTTGGAGT
This sequence comes from Orychophragmus violaceus, assembly GCA_030180135.1. NCBI lineage: Eukaryota > Viridiplantae > Streptophyta > Magnoliopsida > Brassicales > Brassicaceae > Orychophragmus > Orychophragmus violaceus. The sequence goes on along the minus strand of CM058236.1, from coordinate 59,047,467 downwards.
CGCCGGAGTAGGTCGCCGGAGCCCCTCCACCTCCTTTTGCCTCTTCCACAAGAAAGCTTGTAACTTTCTTATTTCAAGCCCAAATCTGGATCTATTAATTGCTATAGCTTTGTCTCGATCTTATCTATCTTTTTCCAGTGAACCGCCGCCGTTGAAACCGCCGGAGATCGCCGGAAAACCACCTTGAAGAAACCGCTTCTAGGGTTTGTGGAATCTCACCTTTTCTTTAGTATGTTTAGATGTTTTAAGGCTGGTATTGAGTAGATCTAGTGATGGTGATCAGTTTGGTGTAGAGATTTGCAGAAGAAACCGCCGGAAAAAGCCCCTCCGCCGCGGTCAACTCTCCTCCGCCGCCGGTCAACGCCGGAGAGCCGCCGCCGGGAAGCTCCACCACCGCCAAACCAAAGCCGGTTCTTCAAGGAGTCTTGTGGTATGAATTGTGTTGCAATTGGAGTTGGTTTGAGGTTTGGTTGAACCGGGTCAAAGGCGGTTAAACCGGTCAACGGTTTAACCCGAAACCGGTCAACGGTTTAACCCGAAACCGGTTTAGTCAAACCGGTTTTATGGGTGATTGAACCGGTTGGGTTGTACCGTAATCTGATTAGTTTTGTGGCTCTGTGTTTCAGGAGTGTTTGATAGTTCGGGAATCCTTATTCGCGACAAAACCGTCATTTCCGTAACTATCTGTGAGTCGGCTCGAAAACGCATACCTTAATTACACCGGGAAACCCGTAAACCGTAATCCCGAAGACATTGACCCGAGATTAACTAAGTAGTAAATATGAGATTAACTGGACCATTAATAAATAACCGGAGGATAACCAAGTAAACTTGATTAGGGTTTAGAATTAAAAAGGATAACCGATTCTGTGCCGCTAGGTTGTTAGTAAGCGTATTTGCTATATATAAGTATAAAGAACAAGTATTAATGAACTATAAATGGGAAATTAAGACGATAATAAAATGCGAATTAAACTTTAACCAATGTATAGAATATAATAACGGGAATGGGTAGTAGGCGAAATGGCGGGTTTGGGTATTGAACTAAGTAAATGATAATGATACGTCGGGGAGTTAGTAAGTTTACGAACTCTAAACCGACAGATCGAGAATGTGATTAAAAGATACTTAGGATGGATTAATAAAGAAGTGTCGTGAGTTGTGAGCCCACTACGGGTTAACAATCCGTTAACCCAAAATAGCGGACGAGAAATAAAGTAAAAGTCTTAGAAACCTTAATAGGCCTGCTTGTGTTGATTGTGTGATTGGTTGTGTGATTGTGTGTTAGTTGTGTTGTGGTTATTATATACTTCTGTGCAGGTTTATTAGACTGCTCGGTGTTGGGCCGAGCAGTCATTGCGGATACTTACTCCGGTCATGGGACCGGGTAAGTTAGTGGTGCTGACTAGGTATCTTACCTAGTCAGAGCGGTGAGTTGGGTAGGGTAGAGGCTTGCGGAATGGTTGGGATTATTATTATTGTTATTATTGATTGCGTGATCTGTGTTAGCGTCCCAGCGAGTCGGCGTGTTTATATTTCTGCACTAGGACGCTAGGGTGCGTTAGATTCCGCAAGCCTAGGTGTTTTGTTTACGTTCCGGTACTTCCGACCCGATTGGATCCTCGGGTGTGACCTAACTGGGCCATGGTGGTTCTGGTTATGGTGTTAACCTATCGGGTGACGCCGGTAGGTGTGCGGTCCGGAGAATACGGGGTCATGTCCTAGGGCCGGACTGCATGGAAACTCGGGCTATCTAGGGGTAGTCAGAGTCACCGCGTATCGATGGACAGAGAACGGTGTCCTATGCGTGAGTCTTCATGAGCACGTATAGGAGTCGAGGGTTAGTTGCCATATAGGCGACGATATGAACCCGTGGAAGTTACCGAGATCGTAGGGCCCAGTGTTGTTATTTATCTTTCTTTCGTTGCGCGTAGATAGATCGAGTCCAATCGAGGACATGTGCCGCAGTGCCATCGATTTCTTTAGCTCTCTTTCTCTTATCTTGGCTATTGCTTGTGTGTGGGTTTATTACGCCGTGGTAGCGCGTGATTGACCATTTATTTCTTATTGATTGTTATTTTGGGTTTCGGGGCGGGGATTGTAGAGTTAGATAGATTAGAAGCCGTTAGTGGGGAGCCGATTCACTGGGTGATCTTAGATTGCTCATTAGACTCTTTTTGTGTTTTTCAGGTTATCAGCGACGGACGCGGGAGGTCCTCGGTGTAGCTTCGGGTTGCTTGTGACGTGATTTTGATTCGTTATTTTGGATGTTTTATTTTCGGTTCGGAAGCTGCGCTATTTTCTTGATGATTTGTATTTGATTGATTGGATGTTTATATATTATATTGATGATTGTTTGTAAAAACCGTTAAACGTTGTATTCAACGTTTGATTACTTAAAAATGAAATTGTTTCCCTGATATGAGGTTTAAGTCCGAACCGACACAACTCGTTGAAGTAGTGCAAGTAGTACTGCTTGTACTATGGATACGAGGATAGCGGAGTCGAAGATAGATTGGTGCGAGCCTTTTGTCTCAATCCGAACTAACTTTGGCTTCGTCCTGTGGCGAACTTTTCCCGTTCGACTTGCTCGGGTTCGATCGGTCATGTTCTTGTTTGATTGTTGACCGGTCAGCTCGACGGTCAGCGGAGAATGGGAAAGGGGCGTTACAGAGTCCGACCCCGGAAGACGCCTGTGGGTGTCCCGTCGACATCTGCAAACCCGATGGATGCCCCTAGTGTTAGGAGACCTGGGAAGGAGCCAACAGTAGAGGAAAACTACCCAGAGCCACCAGCGCATGTGTGTTTCATGACTGTGAGACCTCCAGCGCCGTACGACCTGCCCTGTCCGGAGATTGGGCCAGAGTCGATCCCGCAGGATGACGACACTCCATGAGCATTGATATAAGATTCGAGGTGGATAGTTGTTTGGGTCGCCCAGCTGGTCGGAGACGCTCTCTGGTTGATCCGTGGTCGATGGTCGAATGGAAAAAGCTTGCTGGTCGAAGGCGCTCTCAAGGCTTTTTAATGGATGGTTAGATTTAGTTGATGGTGAATTGAAGATCGCCACTCAAAGGTGTGATAAAATCAAGAATCTAAGCCTTAGTGAATCCACACATAAGACATAAATTCATAATGTTTTCTAAGAAGGGGAATCCGCACAACTTAGCGAAACAAAGAACAAAGCATAAAAGCTTTATAAGAGAGAACTCTTATTTTTTCCCCAAAAATTTCTATATTATTTACAATAGAACAATGATCTTTTTATAGCTCTTACAAGTTAATCTTTACAATAAATACAATAAAATAAATGATTTACATTTAAACAAAAAGAGGAAAATTAGCTAAATCAAATTGCTAGTCTTATTCCACAAATTTAGCCATTGCCTTTGAATGAGAATCCTTGACTTTTTTTATTAAGTTATGAGGATGGGATTCTCATAATAACCCATGTATTGAAGGCCTTGATTCATTCTAGTTTTTTTTTATAAAAATATTGCATCATTCTCTCCTTCTTCAAAAGGTTTTGTCCCCAAAACTTTTTTTTCTTTTTTTTTAGAATTTTTATTTTTTTGAAATAAAACAAAAATAAAACTAGAAAAATATTTTATTTTATTTTTTAAATGAAAAGAAGAAAAATAAAATAAAAACGTTTTTTAAGTTTTTATGGATGAAATTTATTTAGGAAAAGTAATAATTTTTTTTTAAAGTTTTTTTTTAAACTAAAAAATCAAAATAAAAGGAATTGTGTTTTTCTTTTAATGAGAAAATAAAATTTTAGGAAAAGTAAAGAAAAAAACATTTTTTATGGTTTTTAAATTTTATGAAAAAGAACAAAAACAGAAAATGTTTTTTTTTTTTGGTTTTTGATATTAAGATGGAATGAGAAAGAAAACAAAAAAAACTTTAAAAAAATAAAAAATAGATAGATAGGACATTCGGCTCTGATACCAAATGATATAAGATTCGAGGTGGATAGTTGTTTGGGTCGCCCAGCTGGTCGGAGACGCTCTCTGGTTGATCCGTGGTCGATGGTCGAATGGAAAAAGCTTGCTAGCCGAAGGCGCTCTCAAGGCTTTTTAATGGATGGTTAGATTTAGTTGATGGTGAATTGAAGATCGCCACTCAAAGGTGTGAAAACCTTTGTGATAAGATCAAGAATCTAAGCCTTAGTGAATCAACACATAAGACATAAATTCATAATGTTTTCTAAGAAGGGGAATCCGCACAACTTAGCGAAACAAAGAACAAAGCATAAAAGCTTTATAAGAGAGAACTCTTATTTTTTTCCCAAAAATTTCTATATTATTTACAATAGAACAATGAGATTTTTATAGCTCTTACAAGTTAATCTTTACAATAAATACAATAAAAAAATGATTTACATTTAAACAAAAAGAGGAAAATTAGCTAAATCAAATTGCTAGTCTTATTCCACAAATTTAGCCATTGCCTTTGAATGAGAATCCTTGATTTTTTTTATTATTAAGTTATGAGGATGAAATTCTCATAATAACCCATGTATTGAAGGCCTTGATTCATTCTAGTTTTTTTTTTAATATTGCATCAAGCATCGTCGGCGAGGCTCCAGGCGCAGACGCCCCCATCGGATGTACCCGACCATTCCATATGGTTGGGATGATCATTGAGGATTACTTGCAGCAGTTCATCTAGGGCGCGGGTCGCACTTACCCCCGATCGCCGACACACATGATGTATATGTTCATGGATGGACTTTCGCCGGAGATCTGTTAGGGGATGAAAGATGGTAGAGAGTTTGGAGAGTACATCTTAGTGATGATGGCTGCCCGCTATGCAGAGGCTGTAGAGAGGAACCAGAGGGACTTGGTCTACAGACAGCGGGTGAGAGAGAGGAACCAGAGGGATAAGACCATAAGACATCAAGTGATGGCATAACAGCAGATTGCATGGGACCGTGGGCATAGGCTAAGGAAGCAGCAAGAAGCCAAGGATTATGAGTCGCTGAGGGAGCAGCAGACTACTCGAGAGCGGATACAAAAGAGGTTGGACCAGGAGCAGGTCGCGTGGGACCGCGAGCTGAGGCAGAGACATCAACATGATGCCATAGATCAGGAGTAGTTAGATCGTCACCAGGCTGCGCGTGAGGAGATGCAGAAGCAGGCTGCACAGGAGCTGGAGCAGGAGAGGTTGAGACAGTAGCAGGCTGCACAGGTGTAGGAACAGGTGGCAGTGCAACCAGTGATTACCATCTCGGATTTAGAGTCGGAGTCTGATCCAGAGGAGTACCAGAGCAAAGAGGACTACGTGTATCGGGACGACATGAATCTTGAGTACCGGGCCCCAGGATCACCGAGTGGCTAGAGTCATGGTATTGGGGGATTTTTAGGAGTAGAGCATAGCTATTCTTTTTAAATGTTGAGATTTGTCGTTTTGAGTTCTTCCGCGGTTTTCGCGTACCTGGTTTTTCTCCTATTCTATTTATTCAAACTATATAGCCTTACACCTTATATTATATTCATTCCTTTATTATCTCGTGCCTATCCCGTTTGGACTTTCCATAGCACCAGTCTCCACACCCTGAGCAGAATGGTACCCTTGAGTTTAGGAGTGACTGAGAAACCGCGAACTTCAGAATTCAGGACGAATTCTTTTCAGGGGAGGGAGAATTGTAACATACCCAAATTACCAACCCAAAAAATTTTGAGAAAAAGAAAGAAACCCAGCCCAAAAGCCGAAGGCCCACTTGCCTTTTCTGAAAAACCCTAGGCTCCTCTCCCTTTTTCCTTATAAATAGATGCCTCATTCTTCACAAAACCTCATTCTAAACTTTTATGGCGAAGCCCTGACGAGATTCCGAGCCGTTTAAAGCGTCAACAAGACATACCCGTGTCTTCTCCTTCCCCTTTGCACCAGGTAACCTCCAAGACCCAATATCTAAGGTTTTTCAAAAGAAAACGTTTTGTTCTTGCCACAACTTTAAAAATACCATGAATCCCGAGAAACCGAGCCCACCATCGTGACCAGATCAACGAGACAAAGCCAGAGCTACCAGACATTCGCCGAGACGATGCCTCACGCGCCCCCATGCGCCGGAGAGAAGCCGGGCGCGTGAGATCCACCCGCGGTCACGCGCCGCTGAAGATGCCCACGCGCCGCCACCGCCGGAGATCCGCCGTTGACTGTTGACTGTTGACCGGTCTGGTCGGACTGGGTCGGGACGGGTCGGTTCGGGCCGAGTTGGTTCAGTCCAGCTGGTTCAATCCGATTATTACCTGATTCGGCCCGGTTTGATTTCCAATTTCGGTCCGGTTCGATTTTAATTCAATTTCAATTCCTAATTACAATTTCGGTCCGGTTTGATTTTAATTCAATTTCAATTCCTAATTCCAATTTCAATCCCGATTTAGATCGGTTAAGTGGTTTGAACTGGGAAACTCCAATCGATCATATCTAGTTCATCCTAAGTCCGATCTAAGCGAAACGAAAGCCTAATCCACTCAATATTTCTTCCTATTTTCATATCGGATGTCCGTTTTGGTAATGGAACTTATAAATTATGATTTTTCCCCTTATTTGGCCAAGGTGAGGACCGGTTGTGATCTCCCTTGCTCTATTTCAATTTCGGACGATAGTCCTTTGTTAATACCGTCTTTCCTAGATAGCGTAGGAATAGTAGGGCGCATATATCAAGGTTGGGTACACGTTCCTTTGTACCGTCGCGCGGGGGGTCTGGGCGAGCCCCCCCCCCTCATCCCCACCGAGTTGTTGAGCACCGGGTTAATGGCGGGCTCCGGGGACTGTTTTGTTTGAGCTTCGGGCGGTAGGAGTCCAGAGTGCGAGGTATGGGGTGCCGTAGTACGATCTGGAAATAGATTGTGTGGTGAAGCCTTCAGGTATGATTGCAAGGTGATATTAGCTTAGGACTTGTGAGTCGTGATTGTGTGGCGTAAGCCGGGATCGTAGGTTCCTTAAATCCGCCCTCCCTGGGTAATTGTGTTTGAAACAATTACTCAGTCCTCTTTCCCTTTTCCCATTTTTTGCAGGTCCGGATGCGGGATTGATTCGATCATGTGACGTCGTTGGTGGATTTGAACTCGAAGGAGGCGTCTGGGACCTGGGAAAAGTTGAGAAGGCGTCCCAGTTGGAACGTATATGATTCAAAGGTTGCCCTAATGCCGCGTCTCCGGTTCTCCGGGAGACGGGTGTTATAGGAATCCTAATGTACTCCATGATCGGTTCTAGACCCGACCTAGGATTTGCAGTTGGTTTGGTCTATAGGTTCATGTCTAAACCTGGAAGAGAACACTGGTCAGCGGTGAAATGGATAATGAGATATCTAAAAGGCACATTCAAAACTAGATTAAAATTCAAGAAGTAATTCAACATTGAAGGGTTCAGTGATTTTGTCTATCCAACTGACTTATATAGGAGGAGTCAGTTACTGGTTTCACATTTAAAGTTTTGGGAAATACAGCGTGTTAGAAGTCGAAACTTCAATCATTTGTAGCACAATCAACTACTAAAGCATAATATATTGCACTAAGTGAAGTGCTCAAGGAATCTCTTTGGCTAAAGTGCTTAAGGAAAGAATTGGAGTTTGAAAAGAACATTGTCATTTTACACTGCAATTCTCAAAGAGCACTAGAACTCGCTAAAAACCATGTACATCATGAAAGGACTAAACATGTCAATACAAAGTTTCATTTTATTCGAGACATGCATTGCAACTGAAGAAGAAATCATTTTATATAAGATACACACAAACAGAAATCCAGCAAATTTTCTAACTAAAGAATTACCTAGGCCTAAGTTCGAATTCTGTTGTGATCTTTCAACATCGTTTAGAAGGGATAGACGCCTTCAGGTAACTCATCATCAACAAAAGGAAATCTTGCAAGGACAATACAACATAATGTAAGTAATATTACATTTTCTAAAACACGGGTAACTCGGCCAGATAATTTCCAGAAAAGCGGTGGGCGGTGAGCCACTACCATGATTTGTAAGTGCGGTTAACAAATCGGCTATTTCATAATTTTTTCGTTTTTGTTTTTTTGTGTTTGAAAACTCACATTTCTTAATATATATATATATATCATATCTAAGTAAAATAAAAAATTAAATATATGTTTAAATCACGAAAATTGGCACTTAAAGTGGACAATGCAAATTAGATGTGACACGATTTTGGGGAAGAAGATGACGGGGTAGTTTGGTAATTTAGACTTCATTAAACAAAAACAAAAAATTATAAAATAGTAGGGGTGGGGGATCCAAACCGAGTATCAAGGGACATTAAAAGCACAACTAGATCATCGGACTATGATATAGGATTTCTTTACAAAAAATAATATATATAGCATATACATCTGTAAAAATACAAAAAACTAGGTCATGGTTACTTTCCGCTTAATTCCAAAGTTTTTGATAAATCTCTAGATTCAGATCGGACGTTTGTACAACGCCTAACCCAATTGCGAACAAGGGTAATATTACATTAGAAGGTTGATGAAGATTCATAACAATAAAGAATCGCGAGTTACCTTTAAGCAAAGGATGGAACCGGCAAGTCAATGTGTCTTGTTCTAGGTGGAGTATTCACATGTACATGTTTCAAAGGGATTGAAACATCAAAGAATACAAAGAATCAAAGCGTGAGTTAAGGCGGGTTTCAGAACAAAAAATTAGAGAACCAGAGCTACTGGAAGCAACAAACTAGTTCATCACAACTGAAACAAAACAAAAATGTGATCGGCAAAACAATATAAATCTCCAATTTTTTTAGAAAATATAATTAATAAAATCCTTTAAAATGATATAAAAACATTAAAAAAACAATTTGCAAACCTATCTTTATATCAATTGGGAAGTGCTTTTATTCACTATCAAAATTCACTCAAATGGTTGATTATTGTTGATCAAAAGAAAAATGGTTGATTGCTACATTACCCTTGATGAAATTAGATTTTTTTTACTATATTAACCTTGTTTTAATTGTTTTTTATATTTTTGGTATGTTAATTTAAATAATTATATTTTTATTATATTTAGTAGATATGCATAATTTCGATAACAAAAAACAAAATTAGATAATTTCTATAATAGATTTACAATTTATGTTAATATATTAATTGATATATTTGTACAGATAAAATAATTTTATATCGTGAATTTTATAATTATTATTAATATTAAATTTGAAAAATATAAAATAATTTATTTTATATAAAACTTAGATAAAAAATTTAAATAATAATGTTTAAAACTTTTTGCATGCACATTGTGCCGATGAATTATTCTAATATGTGATAATAACAAACAGAATCTTGGTTTTGAATACAGTAATACCATGCCGAAAAAAGAAAAAAAGAAAAAAAGAATACAGTAATACCATATATATATATAGTAGCACGTTGACCAATTATAAAGTTTTCCATACAAGCTTTGTATTATTATTTGCCAAAAAATATATTAAATTATTTTACTTTTATCAAAGATTTGATATATATTAGCATGTTGACCATTTATAAACTTTTCCATACAAGCTTTGTATTATTATTTTCCGAAAAAAGATTAACTTATTTATCAAAGATTTAATATATATTAGCATATATGTTGACCAGTTATAAAGCTTTCCTTACTAATAACTTTGAATTGAATTATTTGCCGAAAAAGAAAGAAATATGTATTAAATTATTTTGCTTTGTCATCTGTACTCAAATTTATCTTTTACAGGAAAGCAATTTTATCTTTAAAATATGGCTAGCTCAAGGATTTTCAATTTTGTTTGATTCAGGTTTTGGAATTACAAATCATTTACTGGAAAATGAATGATACTAGGTCATTTAACTAACCTTTGAAGAAAGAGTTTGTGATCTGTTGAATATGTAAATAGCCTTAATTAATCTTGTGTGTATCTATACAACAAATCTTTGTATGTGTTTATCGCAGGTTTCATCATCTCGATACAGAACTTGCAAGGAAGAAGAAAGCGAAGATGAACAATTCAGAAACAGAAGTTGATCATTCTTCTTCATCAGACCACTCTTGTCCTGTGGCTCTTGTCCCTGATTTGAATCTACCAATAAACACTCTGGTACTTAAGACTTTTTTCGCATTTTGTGGCTTAACCACTCACTTTATAAATCAAATAATGCTAACAGTTATTGTGTATTGGGTTTTAATCACTCACTCAACGATTTGGTAAGGCTAGGGAAACACTTGTTGAAATGAATTCAGTAGTTAACTTCAATATGGTTTTGGTTCAATTTAATAAAATATCTTAGGTAAACTGTATGTCTTTTCTCAATTTTTTTTTTACTTTAGTTTTAGCTTATTTTGGTGTGTCTATAGAATGAAGTAAACAAATTTTCGTTTAAAATTCGCTTAGTTCTTGTTTGATTTCAATTGGGTTCGATTTATTTGGGTTATAATTTGCCTCATGCATAGAGAACCATGAAACTCAAAAAAAATGCACTTTGAAACTATAGCTTGGTGTCTTGAGGAAGTGCTGAAAATGTCTGAACCCTTTTCTGCAGTGTCTTCCACAAGATTTGTGCCAGACCAAATCTATCAATGATGGAACACAAGGAGACAATAACAAGAAAGAGAAGTGTATGGATCTGGAGAGAAAGAACAAGCATCGTGGATGTCCTCCAACTTCACCAAGCCAAACGCAGTTTATGACTTTTAATCTTTTACATAACAGCCTCCTAAAAGGTAGACAGGTGAGTTCTAATTAACAACCAACTCTTCTTCCATAGTCTTTTTTTTATATACTCTTAGTAATTATGCTATCCTCTTAAACATTGGTCAGTATCTTTCATCGACTTTGATGAGAAAAAATGGCGTGACCAAACCAGGGAAAATAACTCTAGTAGGAAAAGATGATATAAAGTGGCAAGTAAATCTTAGAGCGGAAAGTAAGGGAAGAATGTGTTTGGGAAAGGGCTGGAAAGAATTTGCTAAGGCAAATGGGTTAAAGACGGGTGACTACTTCACCCTGGAGTTTGTGTGGGAAAACGAAATTCCTATGCTCAGTTTGGTCAACATACAGTCTACCAGTGATACATGGCAGATAGGAGAGTCTTCAAAGTCCATGGAGAAAGAGTTTTCTTCCACCGATCCTTGCAACATAGACGACGAGAAGAATTCTAATACATCTTCACTAGTCCAAAACCGAATAGTGACTACCTTAGCACTTGTTCCTGAAGATGTCAAAGCCGGTGCATTGGTAAGTTTATAAAAATAACTCTTGTTAAAGAGGTGTGTTTCGTAAATATAATCAGTAACTAAAGGTATTTTTCTAATATGTTGCAGTACCTTCCAAGTGAATTCATGACAGCTATTGGCATCAAGAAGTTTGGGAAGATAACTCTGCTTGGTAAGGATAAAATGAAGTGGTGGGGATATCTATTGTCACAAAATGGAACTGTAGATGTTGGATGTGGTTGGGGAAACTTTTGTGAAGGTAACGGCGTAAAGATAGGAGAGTCATTCAGTTTAGAATTCATCAACGAAGAAGAAGACACAAGTCCGGTTTTTAAGTTCCGTCCCAACACCGGGGACTAAAGCTATTGAAACTCGTCTTATTGTATAAACTAAGGGCTGTCTCTTGTCCAAGTTTGTTTGCAACTTCTCTTTTTCTTTTGTTTTCGGTTAACTTTTATATATTCAACCAGTTGTCTTTCCTTCATCATCTCTATATATATTTTGCAACAATTCTGTTTTCATATTCCTTAGGTGAAATTGACATTTCTTTAAAGTCTTTGTCCATTTCAATACCCTAAATCAATAAAATTGAACCCTATATTTTAAATGCTAAATCCAAATCCTCAACATTAACTTTGAACGTAAACAATGGCACAACATATGAGTTACATAAATAAAGGAAGGCTAAATGCTAAACCCAGACCCAAAACGATAAACAATGCCACTACAAAGCATGATAAAAATTAAAGAAAGCTAAACCTTATTAAATAATGTGATGACAAGGACATACGATCAAAGAAGCTAAACCATATATTCAAGCCAGAAATGTTAAAATGTCACAACATATGAGTAACCTACCTAAAATAAAGCTTAACCTTAGATTTCAACGAAATAACAAGCATAAGCTATTGGAGAATAATACATTTTCAGTAGGCCGGATGGGCATTCAGGAATTTGTCGGTTTCAGATGGGTTTTTTAGGTTTTCGGGTTTTCAATACCATGCTCATAAGCTCCTTCCGGTATGTTTAATTCTCAGGTAAATTCTGTTTGGTTCCTTTTAGGTTTAGTTAGGATAGATTTTTACCCAATATCCAAAACCACCCAAAAACTTCCAAAAATATTTAAAAATATCCAAATTACTCGGAAAAACTGTTAAAATATTTAAACTATTCAAAAATATCAAAAAAAAATATTCAAAATATCATAATGAACCAAAACACAAGTATTAAAATACCTAAACTCCATAAAAGTACTTAAGGTATCCAAATTATATGAAGTTAGGTGAAGAGAATTAATGGGTTTTAAAGAAAGCTAATCCTTATTAAATAATCACTACAAGAAAACAGGGCTATTACCGACGGAATTACCGACGGAAAAAATTCCGTCAAAAAATTACCGACGCAAAATCGACGACTTTCCGACGGGACGTTTTCCGACGGAATACCGTCGAAAATTTCCGACGGTTTTCTCATTCCGTCGGAAACACCCGATGGTAAACCGACGGTTTAATTTTCCGTCGGTTTTCCGTTGTATTTCAGTCGGTTTAGCGTCGGTTTAATATAGCCGTTAAACTGACCGTCAATGGAACCGTTGGGTCGACTAGAAACCGACCGATTTCCGACGGAATTCCGTCAAAAATTATGCTACATATACCTCATCCCTCCTCTCTTCCCCTCCACACCTATCCCTCCATAACTCTCTCTCTCTCTAATACTTCTAGTAACCAAGAAAAATGTCTTCTTCTAACTATTATAGATCGTGGATGGACGGAGTTAGGATTGATGAGGCGACGAAGCTAGTGGACCGGGAATATGCACTTGGTATTGCAGAGTTTATGTCGCTAGCTTGCAATCAACCACATACGCTGAAAAATGGTAAGTTAAAATGTCCATGTGCTAATTGCCGGAATTTTAGAAATCTTACGATTGGCGAAGTATGGTTTCACTTGTATTCAGTTGGGTTTATGTCGGGTTATAAGATTTGGTATCTTCATGGGGAAACTTCGGATTATGCAAGTAGTAGTAGAGAACCTTACGGTGGTACTAGTACTAGGGAACCTAATGTTAGTTCTAGCGAACCTTATACTGCCGATGTAGATTTTGGTGTAGGCACCATTCAGATGGTTAATGATGCACATAGAGAAATTATTCCAGAGGTAGGTGAATATCAAATTCCTAGGGTAGGTGAGGAACCAAATGTAGAATCTAGGAGATTTTTTGACATGTTAGATGCAGCGAAGCGGCCGCTTTACGATGGTTGCAGAGAGGGTCATTCGCCATTATCATCTGCTACAAGATTAATGGGCATAAAGACGGACTACAATCTGCCGGAAGAATGTGTGGATGCGATTTGCGAGTTTGTGAAAGATATTCTTCCAGAAGATAACCTTGCGCCGGGTTCATACAATGAGGTCGAGAAACTGGTTAAAGGGCTGGGATTACCGTATGAGATGATAGATGTGTGCATCGACAACTGTATGATATACTGGCGAGAAGAAGAATTCCGTCTGGAATGCAAATTCTGTAAGAAGCCGCGCTATGAGGATACAAGGGGAAGAGCTAAGGTTCCGTTCAAGCGAATGTGGTATATGCCATTAACCGATAGGCTGAGGCGGTTATACCAGTCGGAGCGAACTGCGGGGGAAATGAGATGGCATTCTGAGCATAGAAGAGAGGCAGAGATTGCACATCCGTCGGACGCTGAAGCGTGGAAACATTTTCAGAGATTATATCCAGATTTTGCTTACGATCCACGTAACGTGTACCTCGGATTATGCACAGATGGTTTTAACCCGTTTGGAAGGCATGGGAGACAATATTCGTTGTGGCCAGTGATTCTGACTCCTTATAATCTACCGCCGACTATGTGCATGCGTCGAGAGTTTCTTTTCCTCTCCGTACTCGTTCCCGGTCCAGAGCATCCGAAAAGATCACTTGATGTATTCTTGCAGCCGTTGATACATGAGTTGCAAATGTTATGGCTGCCCGGTGTTGTAGCATACGATGTTTCATGCAAGGAAATTTTTTTGATGAGGGCTGCATTGATGTGGACCATTAGCGATTTTCCGGCTTATGGTATGTTATCAGGATGGACTACACATGGGAGGTTAGCATGTCCGTATTGTCAGGAAAATACCGATGCATTCCAATTGAAGAATGGACGTAAATCGTGTTGATTTGATTGTCATAGAAGATTTCTACCGCATGATCATCCCTACCGGAAAAAACACTAAACTTTTTACGAAGAAGAAGAAAGTGTTTGATGATCCTATTGTCCAAGAAGCTGGGTCGACTACCTTGGGCCTCTTAGAAGGATTTGATGCATTAAGAAGTCGTGAGTGTGGTGGGAACGGGCATGAGAATATATACGGAGCTGGTGTAGTCCACAACTGGCACAAGCAAAGCATTTTCTGGGATTTACCGTATTGGAAGGACCAGTTACTAAGGCATAATATTGATGTCATGCACATCGAGAAAAATTTCTTCGATAACATTATGAACACTGTGCTCAACGTGCAAGGGAAGACGAAAGATAATGTGAAGTCTAGGCTTGATTTACCTGAAATTTGTGATCGGCCTGAACTTCATCTTCAGACGAACGGAAAACCGCCAATTCCAGCATATTGGGTAGACTCGAAGTCAAAAGAAGAGTTATTTAAGTGGATTATGCTACAAGTTAAATTCCCTGACGGGTATGCATCAAACTTGCGTAATTGTGTGGACACTGACGGAGGAAAGTTTATCGGAATGAAGAGTCATGATTGTCATGTGATGATGCAGCGACTCCTGCCGTTTGCGTTTGCTCATCTCCTTCCTCGAGATGTCCACAAAGCAATTGCAGCTGTTGGATATTTTTTCAGGGATATATCCACCAGGACACTCACTGTTGATGGGATCAGGAGTCTGGAGCAAAATATTCCAAAAATCTTATGCAATCTGGAAAAGATATTTCCACCGTCTTTCTTCGACGTCATGGAACATTTGCCTATCCATCTACCGGGTGAAGCTAGACTTGGTGGTCCGGTACAATATCGGTAGATGTATCCGTTCGAGCGCTATATGTTCCACCTTAAAAAGAAGGTGAAGAATCCCGCTAAAGTGGAGGGCTCTATTGCCGCTCAATATAACAACGAAGAGACTGCGACCTTTTCTGGCTACTACTTCCCTTCGCAAGTACGCACAAGGAGCAGGCGCCCAGCTAGGAACGATGACAGGGGAGAAAGGCAAATTTATCGGTCAAGCGTTCCTAACATTTTTCAACAGGTTGGGCGGTTAAGTGGGAAAGTAGGCAAGCGGCAACTAACACCTCAAGAGCTTACACATCTCCATAAGTACATTCTAACCAACTGCGAGGAAGTATTTCAATATGAGAGGTATGCATGTTAGCTAGATTTATAATTTTGTATTACACTTGCTTTACTTATTTATATTCTTTTAACTTTTTGTAGGATATATATGGAAGCTCTCCAATTTCATCATCCGGAATTGGACGAGGGCGAACGTGAGGCTCGGAAACAAAAATACTTCAGCCATTGGTTAAACTTTTATGTAAGAATTAGTTTCTTAAATCATATAAAACACTTACGAATTGGAGCAATATTTTTTAACTTTGATGTGATCATATTGTTAGGTCCGGGGGGAACTCAATGCTGGACGCATCCCCGATGATTGGTTAGTTGACATAGTAGAGGGCCTCCACTACACAGCAAAGTCTTATCCGAGATATTGCACTAGGGGGTATGCATTTAAGGTGCATGTAGAAGGGTCAACAAGAATTACTGCCGATCACGGAGTATCATCTTCATCCGGAGAAGCTGTTTACTATGGTATTCTTAAAGAAATACTAGAAGTAAAATACATAGGAAAGCTTGGAATGCGTTGTGTAGTTTTTCTATGCGACTGGTATAACCCGATCGTAGGGCAAGGTGTTTTGATCGACGAGTTCGGTGTGACGTCGATTAATTCGAGCAAAAAACTAAGAAACTACGATCCGTTCATTATTGCTTCACAAGCAGATCAGGTAAGTAATTGTAAATAATTATTTTGGAATTCAAAACTCTGATTAAAAAAAATTATTAATATAATATTTACGCAGGTGTGTTACATTCCATACCCTCGACTAACTTATAAAAATGATCCATGGATCACCGTTACAAAGATAAACCCTCGAGGGAAGGTGTACGGAGTTGAAGAGCGCGAAGTAGAGCCCTTACAAACAAGTGGTTCTGGTGTGATCGCACCGGTAGAAGAAACGCTTGAAGTTAATTTAGTTGTCGACTTCAGTCAATTCGGGGACATTGTTCTTCATTCAGAATCAGAAGAAGAAAGAGGCGAATTTGATGATAGTGACTCAATTTCGTCCGACTACAATACATAGAGTGATGAAGAATAAAAATGTAATATGAATTTAATATTTATGGTTGTTCTTAAATATATATAATGTGTTATGCTTTAAACATCTATAATATTATTTGAGGGTACACAATATATGGTTCGAGGTGCGGGGTTCGAACAGAGCCTTCCTCTAATTTTTTTTTTTTTTAAAGACTGTTATAGATCTATAGAATTAGTATGTAATCTTAAACAAGTAATACTAAATGGATCAACTGGTTAAGGGTAGAAAATACATGGTTCGAGGTGGGGGGTTCGAACAGGGCCTTCCTCTGTTACATGTTTTTTAATTTCCGACGGATTATCGTCGGTTTGTCGTCGGTTGTCCGTCGATTTACCATCGGTTTGTCGTCGGTTTACCGTCGGTTTCCGTCGATTTACCGTCGGTTTATCGTCTGAAATACCGTCGGATGAAAGCAGTAAATCTCTCCAGTAAATGACATTTAGTTGGTAAATGTCATATCCGAATTAACTCGATTTCCGACGGATTTCCGTCTGTTTTACCGTCGGAAAATTTTCTATATATACACGTCCAATGCATGAGATTTTCATTCAAATCATAAATACAACAATTCACCAAATGGATTTCGTTTATTTCTCTCCCGAAGCCCGTGAAACGGAAATACGACAGCTTGGAATGCCGGGACGGAGAGATCTTCCTAATCTCGACCCAACCAGGCAGACTCATCGGGGGATTTGGTTCGGGTACAACACGGTTATTATATCCGTGACCAGTGAGATCATTCAGACACGTTGGTCTGGCGGCTATCTGACGTACTACCAACTCCCGACGTTCTTCAAAGAAGCGTGGTTCAGTGACTTTCTCGTAAGTAATGTCCTATTCTTAGAAATTATAATTAAGTATTTATAAAATTACAGGAATACTTCTCCTGCTCTACGGACAATTTGTTCCTCGTCTGGCGGGAATTCCACAGGACTGCTAGGCGGGTTTTCCAAACAAAAATGCGGCGGTTGAAGCTACTATGGCAAAGAGGAGAAGGAAGACCTGCGTGGATTCCCGCGAGGTCTTGGAGATTGCTGGTGAACCAATGGCGCGAGACGGACGTCGGAGATTGGTTTACTAACCAATTCCCGAACTACAATAGATTTTAAATTATGTTGTTTTTAATTTCTTGTAATGTTTTAAATTTCATGCCGTTTGTAAAATATGTTTTTAATTAAAGTAATTAACCTATGTTATGTTTTTTTTTTTTGAAAAATCAAAACCAAATTAAGCATAATTACATATACGATTAATATGTAATCATAAACGACTAACAAAAACTGGCTCAACTGGTCTAATGCAAGAGAACAATAGGTTTAGGTGGCGGGTTCGAAACGAGCCCTCCGCATTATAGGTTTTTTTTTAATTTAAATTTCGACGGAAAACCGTCGATTTAAAATTATTCCGACGGAAATCCGTCGGTAATTATTTTCAGACGGTAATCCGTCGGTAATTATTGACGGATTTTCGACGGTTTAGGGTTTAGGGTTTTAGATTGATAAAAAAGAATCGCAAAACCCGTCACTAGTCAATGTAATGTTAGAATATATTATAATTCTTTAGTATCTGATCTATTTGACATTTTTTGTTTGATTTGAAAAATTTAAAACACGTAGGACCTAAAACATTTCGAATTGTACATTAACGTTTAAGAAGAAGTTTATGTCAAACACTATCTAACTATGATTTTCCTAATATTCTTCAAATTGAGAAGTGTAATTATAAACCTCATGCTTAATGGTACATTATGGTGTTACTAGAAAAAAATGTCCAACCCTAAACCCTAATTGAAACCCTAAACCCTGTTCCCTCGTAATTTCGTCGGAAATTTTCGACGGTTAGTCGTCAGAATTCCGTCGGTTTACTGCATTTATCGGTCAAAATCTAAAATAACTCCCCTCTCTTCCCCATGCAACGCTTTGGTAAGTGTCTAGTCAGTAATTAAAACTATTTCCGACGGATTTCCGTCGGAAATGCTGTCGAAATTTTTTGTATAAATATGTACGGACTTGTTCTTGGTTTTTCAAACATTTCATCTAATATTCTCTTCCCAAAAAAAAAAATGGATAACGTTTTTCTAACCCCGTCATGGCGTTCTTGGATAATTACAGGGATATTATCTCAACTGGGACGAGAACATCTTCCTGTGCTGGATCCTTACCGCCGAAACCGGACCATTTGGTTCCAATACAATGCTGCAATTCCCGCTGTTATTAGCGACATAATAGAGGCTCGGTTTTTTGGAGGTTACCTAGCTTACTACAATGTCCCGAGAAACGTTAAAGAGTTATGGTTCGAGGATTTTGTGGTAAATAATTTATATTTTTTTGTCTTTTTTTTTGCAAATTCTACAATTAATATTTATTCACTTATTAAATTGCAGGCTTATTTTAGTTTTGATCCGCAAGTAATCTTCGCGGTTTGGGTGGAATTCCACGTGGTGGCTAGGCGTGTTTTCCATACCAAAATGCGTCGGGCCAAACTGTGATGGTTTAGAGGACAAGGAAGACCGTCATGGATGTCGGAGGGGGATTGAAACCGCATTGTTCAGCTTTGGGAGGAGACTGACATCGGAGAATGGTTCGGGAACAATCCCCCAAATAATGACTGAACAATTTTATAAATATGCTATTTATTTTCATGTAATGTTTAATTTATGTTATTAATTATGTTTTTAATATATGTTATGTTTTTTTTTTTTTTTAATAATCAAAACAATAGCATAACAATAACTAAAATTACCATGTAATTATAAACAACTAACACTAAATGGATCAACTGGTTAAGGGTACACAATATATTGTTCGAGGTTGGGGGTTCGAACAGAGCCTTCCACCAATTTTATGTTTTTTTAAAAGGTTATAGATATATAGAAGTACTATGTATCCATAAACAACTAACACTAAATGGATCAACTGGTTAAGGGTACACAATACATTGTTCGAGGTGGGGGTTCGAACAGAGCCTTCTACCAATTACTTTTTTTAATTTCCGACGGATAACCGTCGGTTTTCAGATAACCGTCGGTTATCCGTCGTAATATTTTTGGCGCCTTAAACCCAAAATTTTTCGAGTTAACCGCCAATTTTTGGCGAAAACAATTGGACCGCCTAAAATGCCGACGGATTTCCGTCGAAAATCAATTCATATTCTCCCGATCGAACTTCTTCTTCTCCATTTCTCTGTAACTTCTCTCTCTCTCTAATCACGACATCGGACCATCTCTCTACGATTCCGCCGGATTATCGCCGTTAATCCTCATATCCGACCGCCACCAACACCACAAACATGTAAGTTATCCTTTTAACCGATTGATTTTGCATAATTTTGTTTAGATTTGTAGAAATGGTTGCATGTGTTGGATTAAACGGTAGTATAGGTTGACTAACGGATAGAACAATATAGTTACTAGGATTTAGGATTGTTTGACATAGATTGATTGTGAATTTCTTTTTAATGTTTCTTCAAAATTTTTAAAACTGATTTTTGGTGTAAGCATTTGTTTTGGTTTTTTAAACGTTTTTAAAATTCTTATGAGTTCTAAAACGTTTTTTAATTTTTTTTAAAATTTGAAACGTTTTTGTAATTTATTTTCAAATTTAAAACATTTTAGAAAATTTTATTGTTGATTTTTTTAAACGTTTCTAAATTTTTTTATGAGTTCTAAAACGGTTTTGAATTTTTTTTTAAAATTTAAAATCGTTTTTGTAATTTATTTTGATTTTTAAAAGGTTTTAGAAAATTTTACTGTTGATTTTAAAACGTTTTAAAATTTTTTTTTGAGTTCTAAAACGTTTTTGAAATTTTTAAAAACTTATAAACGTTTTTGCATTTATTTAGAATTTTGAAACGGTTTAGACATTTTTATTGTTGATATTATACACGTTTTTTATGAGTTCTAAATTTTTGATTGGTTTGTAGGGATGATTTTCTGACGTTTGAGGAAGTTATGAACGACATTCCACTCAATGAGGTGCATCAGGAACCGGTCCAGCAACAACAACCGAGAGCCCGACGGTCTCGGTCGACTCAGGTGCTACCCACACCGGATCCGACACAGCCGGGAACGTCTGAGACTATGCCGGAGGCTAGTGGGAGTCATTCCGTGTCTCAGGTGCCCCATTATGTTTTACCGTCAATTGCCGATGAGATATCGGCATTAGTCGATCAACCGGGACGAGAGCTGCTCAAACGGATCGACCCTTTCTACGAGACCAACCCGGGCACTTTCTGGTATAAAATTTATAACTTTAGATTCTCATTTACACTTTTTAGTATATACAATTTTTGTAAACCTTTATTTTTCCTTGTCTTATTAGGTTTACGTTGACCGAATCGAAGGTCACGAAGAGCATCTTGGGAATGATGTACAACATGCTCAGGTACGGGTACCCGACGTACAGGGACATGCCTTTATCCGATAGGCATAACTGGTTCCGCCAGTTCGCGGTAATACCTCCTCGTTAATTTTGTTGTATATATATATATTTTATTATTATTTTATATAATTTATTTTTAAAGTTTTTAATTCTAACAAATATTTATTTTTTTTGTTTTGAATAGCAAGAGTATACTTGGGATAGGAAGTATACGGTTATGGTGGAAGACGAGTTCCACCAGAAGGCGTCGACGCATTACTCAAACGTCCTCAACACTTGGAAACAGAAGTGGTGCCGTAATGAAGTTCCCAAGGGTATTGACAAAAAGAGCGATACTTGGCAGGGCTTCATCCGTCATTGGAGTAAGCCTGCAACCGCATCAACCTCTACGACGAACTCCCAGAACCGTAGAAGTGAGAGGGATGGTGCCGGTCCCGCAACTCATAATGCGGGAGCAAGAAGCACCGCATCAAGGAAGATAATCCTGGTAAGCAGTTCTTTTTTAAAAAATTTCAATATGTTAAGTTATTTTTAAATTTTAAGTTCAAATTTTTTTTTGCAGAAACAAAAGAAGGGGCGAGATCCGAATCATATTGAGCTCATCGAGGATGGCCACAAGAACAAGGAAACGGGCCAAATCCAAGATCCAATTGCTCGGAGGATTGTGGAGTCGACGAAGAGGCGTTTGGATGAGGTGGTTACCCAATCCGAAGGAATCGGTTCAACGGAAGAGATACCTGACGAGCTGATCAACCAAGTCTTCCTCGCGGTAAATTTTAAAATTTAAAAAATTTGAAATATGTTTAACCCTAAACTCTAACTTAAAACTCATAACGTATTATTTACTTTACAGGAAACTGAGAAGAGAAGAGGACGAGTTTTTGGTTTGGGAAACTTGGCGGACAAAGTGTCGACACCGCATTCCCGTTTTCGTCCGGAAGAGGACTATGCCCAGATCTTAAGGGAAAAGGATGCGGAGATCGAAGCGTTGAAGGCTAGTCAATCGCGGATGGAAGCCCGGATGGCAGAACAAGATGTAGCAAACGCAAAGAAGTTCGAAGAGATGAACCAACGGTTTGAGACCTTCATGCAGCAAGTCAATCTTCCAAATGCCGGACCGTCGACCAAGAGCGGAGGGAAGGGCACAAAGAAGTCGAGGAAGAGGGCGACGTGAGCGTGATCCGCTCCCGTTGAATGTAATTTTTTTTTTACGGACGAATGTAGTTTTTAAAACATGTTTTGAATATTTAAATAAATTTATTTTTTTTGTTTTAATTAATAAATTTGCGAATATATATATATATATTTTTTAAAATTATTAATTATCCGTCGGTAAACCGTCGATAACCGATCGTCGGAAAACCGTCGGTAAAACGCCCTCGGAATGCCGTCGGTAATCTTCCGTCGGAATGTCGTCGGTAAACTTCCGTCGGAATACCGTCGGTATTATACGTCGGAATACCGTCGGTATTATACGTCGGAATACCGTCGGTATTTTACGTCGGAATACCGTCGGTATTATACGTCGGAATACCGTCGGTATGTACGGTCGGTTTATAGTCGGTAAACCGTCAGAATGAACCGTCGGTTTACGGTCACAAAACCGTCGGTAAATGTGCGTCGATAAACCGTCGGTGATCGGTCGGTATTATATCCGTCGGTATTACGTCGGTTTTTATAGATGAAAAACCGACGGAAAATTTTTACCGACGAAATAGAAATGACAGACTATTTTCGTCGGAAATCCGTCGGAATACGTCTTTTCCGACGGAAACCCGTCGATTTCATCCCTCGGTAATGGCCTGTTTTCTTGTAGTGAATGTGATGACAAGGACCTACGATCAAAGAAGCTAAACCATATATTCAAGCCAGAAATGTTAAAATGTCACAACATATGAGTAACCTACCTAAAATAAAGCTTGACCTTGGATTTCAACGAAATAACAAGCATAAGCTACTGGAGAATAATACATTTTCAGTAGACCGGATGGGCATTCAGGAATTTGTCGGTTTCAGATGGTTTTTTTTTTTAGGTTATCGGGTTTTCAATACCATGCATGCTCCTTCGGGTACGTTTAATTCTCAGGTCAAGTTCAGTTTGGTTCCTTTTAGGTTAGTTAAGATAGATTTTTACCCAATATCCAAAACCACCCAAAAACATCCAAAAATATTCAAAAGTAACCAAATTACACTAAAATAATTAAACTACTCAATAATATTTTAAAGTATGTTCAAAAATATCAGAATGAACCAAAACACAAGTATAAAAATATCTAAACTTCATAAAAGTATTTAAAGTATCCAATAAATCTACATTATACGAGGCGACTTTTTCTCTCTCCAAAAAATCTCTCTAAATTTCTTACCATTAGACTCATCACAGCCGTTTGCTATCCTCACGACGGCTAGCGAGAATCCTCCGGATGGGGAAGAAGAAGAGGAAACTCTCCTCTGCCGCTATGGCACTTGCGGCTTGCTTAAAATTCAACAGTGTATCGGCTGGTATCACTATGGCTAAGAAATCTCCGACCAATGGAGCAAGTTCCGAAGTTCTCACAAAATCCGAGATTCCCTCTTGCCAAGATACTTCGTCTTCTCCACCCACTGGTGTTGCAGTTGAGACAGATCTGCCAATTGGTACTACCTCGGGCTCTGTGCCTTGTGTAGATCTGGTTCATATCCAGATTGAAACAAACTCACTTAAGCCTGAATCTTCATCTTTACGGTCGCCATACCATCACCTCGGGCTCTGCACCAAATCTCCTGTTGTTCCATGGCACAAAGACATTTGGTTCAAAGAGACCATTTCAAGGTATATTTTCATTACTTGGTTGGCTTTTCTTGGAAGGTTGACTACCAAAGACAGGTTACGTCGATGGAGAATGGATGTCTCGATGGTTTGTGTTCTCTTCAATTCGGGTCAGTTGTGTCTACTCTGCGGAATTGTGGTCATCATTCACGGTTGGAATAGGAGGAAGCTTTCCTCCGGATTTGAGTCAGGCTGTTGTTTTTCTTTTGAGCTATCGGGCTCTGGAAAGCTCGTCTATCCGGGTGATTGCCAAGCTTGTGTTTTAGGTCATTATCTACAATATTTGGAAGGAACGAAACCAAAGAATCTTCACCAACAAGTTCATGGACGTGGGTACTCTTCGATCTTATGTTGACAGAACTCTAAGGGACAAGTTTCTATCTTTTCCGCCGAAGCCTCCTAACTTAGTTCCCTGCTGCACCTCTACTTTCAATATTTTCCATTTCAATGTAAGCTTCCTATCTTCTTCTTCTATATTATCTGTAATAAGTTGTTTAATAACAACGGTAAACTCTTTGAAAATGGTATAAAATTTAACATTCATACCCAAAAAAAAGTATCCAAATTATATGAAGTTAGGTAAAGAGTATTAATGGGTTTATTAGTTAATTAACTTCTGTTTTTTCGAATAAAACTATTGACTCATGTTATTGTATAAACTAAGGGCTGTCTCTTGTCCATATATATATACCTTCTATGAAATGATCACTTCTTTAAAGTCTTTGTCCATTTTAATATCCTAAATCAAGAAAATGTCAAACCGATAATTTAAATGCTAAACCCAAATCCTCAACATTAAACTTTAAGCATAAACCTAAAGGTTAAACGTAAACAATGGCACAGCATAAGAGTTACATAAATAAAGGAAGGCTAAATGCTAAATTGTAAACGCTAAACCCAAACCTAAAACGATAAACAGTGCGACTACAAAGCATGATAAAATTAAAGAAAGCTAAACCTTAAACAATGGGATGACAAGGACCTACGATCAAAGAAGCTAAACCAATATATGCAAAGCCTAAAATGTTAAAATGTCACAACATATGAGTATCGTACATAAAATAAAGCTTAACCTTTATAGAATTCAACGAAATAACAATCATAAGCTATTGGAGAATATTTCATTTCCACTAGGGTGGGAAAGCAGCTCAAGAAAGTAGAGCTGATTACTTTCACGAGCTATTCGAGTCTTCATGGATCGTCTTGGATGCTTCTGCGGTTAACTCTTTCATGATTAGATTAACTGAGAAGCTCTTAGGATAGCTTTTTGTTATTCCATTCAGTGTGTTTTTTTTGTTTGTTTTCTATTTCTCAGTTTTTTAATCTCACATTGTTTGGAAATTTACGAGCCACAGAATCTGTTATCAAATACCAAATCATGTAACTTGTTTAATCGTAGAGGTTTATGTTAAAATGATTGGTCTTCGCTCAACTGAAATGAAGTTTACAACAGCTCTTTATACTATACTATATAAAACACAATCTTTCTGTTTTGAGTTTAAAAGATACACAGAAACACAGGACAAGACCCAAGACGAAATGGAACCTCAAAATTTGTACAGATACATAAGTAAAATCCACAAAGACTCTCCAATCTAATCCAAATTACTATTAGAAAAATGAGGCCTGATTAGACTCGTGAAAGCAAAATCTTCAATGACACATAGAAACTTGATAACAAAATGTCCATTTTCTTATCTAGAGGTCTTCTTTCTCCAAAGGGTTGTACCACGGTTGATCTCCTGACCATCTCCATAAAACCTCAGGAGATGTAAGAACTGGCTATCGTTGTGGTCCTGTGTGCCACTGCCTGATGTTGCAGAGCCATTTGCCCCAGCAATCTCTGAGGTGGTCAGTGAATCCACCACATCCTCTTGTTGACATTCTCTTTTGTAATCCAGAGTTATGACCTGAAGTTCATGCGTCTCTACAATTTCTTGAGGTATGCTCTGCCATTACCAAGAAACAAGATCATATGATTACTCAAGCTCCCCATTTTTTCTATTAAAGAATCTGACGACTTACCTCCAGTACCCATCCAATATAGGTGACATTATTGACATGCTGGTTCATGTCGAGATCAGCTCGTCTAGGCTGCAAAAAACATGATTACAAACTGTCGGGTTCCAGTCGGCTTTTTTTGGGTTTTAGGGTTTTTTATACCGTGCCCATAAACCCCTTCAGGATAATAATAAGGTTTTTAAGTTCCAATAAATTGAAAATTCAGAGAACACAAAGATAGTATGAACTCAACAATTTCAAAACCAAACCTTTTTATTAAAATTTCCTTGAACAAATTACACTAAATTTATGTGCGAGAATAGCTTTTATTTAGATTTTATTCGATCTTCATGTTATTATCAAAAACAACTTAATAACCGAAAATGTACCCAATATACATCCTCTACAAATCTTGAAAAAGTTTGAAGATTTTTTAAGGGTTATTTGCATCAATATTAGGTTTTGGACCAAAAATTAGGTATATGAAAAGTTTTTACTTGAAATTAGGTTTATAGCAGAACACAACTAAAATGACACACAAAGTTGGACAATTTTATCCTTGGACACAACTTTTCAGACCTGCAAAAAGCACTTTTCAGACCTGCAAAAAGCACTTTTCAGACCTGCAAAAAGCACTTTTCAGACCTGCAAAAAAATAATATTTTTAAAAAAATATAAAGTACCGATGGAAAGTGACAAGTACTTTTGTCTGTTTCGACCAGAATAGTTGTCTACTTTACATTGAATATTTTGAGAAGATAGTCAACTACTATTTTATAACATACATAATTAACTTTAAATAATATAAATTACATTAATCTTTTAAAGTATACAACTATTTTACGTGGATAAATTGTTGAAAAGTAGTTGGATATGTTTGACATCCAATCTTAATTATACTTAATGATGTATTCAAATATTTGATGTACATAGTCAACTACTTTTTCAACTCTTTTACAGTTTACATTGGAATACTTTGATAAGATAGCTAACTACTATTTTATAATGTATATAGTTAACTATTTAGATAAGATAGTTAACTATTTTGTAAAATAGTCTATACAATATAGTTAACTATTCTTTAATATAAACATCACTAGATCAGTGGTGTTTTTACGTAATAAATAGTTAATTATTATGTAAAATAGTTGACTATTAGATTTAGTGGTCTATACAAAATAGTTAGCTATTCTTTAATTACATAATAAATAGTTAACTATTATGTAAGATAGTATATACCTTATAGTCAACTACATTTATAACGAACTACTAAATTAATAATAGTTGACTATTAGATTTTGTGGTGTTTTTACGTAATGAGTAGTTAACTATTGTAAGATAGTCAATACATTATAGTCAACTACTCTTTAATACGTAAGTAGTTAACTATTTTTTAAACAATTATTTATGCAAAATACTCATGAAATAGCTATTTACCATTACCAAAAATACCATTAGACGTATGAATAGTTGACTATTTTGTAAAATAGTCGATATAAAGTAGTCAACTGTCCTCTCAATAAGCTTAACCAAGTCTGTAATGTTTAAACACACAAACGAAAGTAATTAATCCACATTAAGCTGTCTTCTTGGTCAGAAAATCTCTTCTTCTTTTTTGTGGACAAAAGAAGGCACCTTTAGCAGGAGTACGATCCTTGACTGGAATGTGAAGGCTATCGTTTGAGATCTCTTTAGATAATGTACATGTTTTTAAATGACAAAAATATCCGGTTTTTTTTATTCAAACAGTATCGGAGATTAGTCTGGTTTCTGACAAGATTTATCTACTCTGGTTTCAAAAAAAAAAAAACAATTGAAAGATTTTTTTAATTAGAGGACGAACCAGGTATGAAGAGGAGAAGAGGAGAGCCTGGAGCTTGAGCGGCGCACTCCAACGGAGAGAACCAACTAGGCGGACCATCTTCTCCGACGAAATATCTAGCTTCCTCCAAAAAATCAGACAAGCTCTTCCGCAAATCAGGACGAGCCGCCTCCGCTTTCGAATACGGATTCTCTACCAACTTTGCAACCTTCGATCCTTCATTCCTTCTCCCTCTTCATCATTGTTCTTCCGTATTAACGCCTCCGTGATTTGTTACAGCTTTAATAGCCGTGATTCGACTCTTCGAGGCGGAGCTCCGTTTCGAACATCGGAAATCAGCGCAGCCGACTCTGTCTATTGAGGAAGACGAGACGGAAGTGAGGCCGAAGACGGAGCCAGGTAATGTAACCGTCATTGGAGAGAAGCTCGAGAGATTGGAACCACAACCCATGATCCATTCAACAACTCTGAAACATCAAATTGATCTAATTTCTGAAACAACTCAAAACCTCGTTGATACATGAGAGAGAAAGAAAGATTAGAAAGAAATTAATAAAAAAACAAAAAAACACCAGAAAAAGAAAAGATAAAGATGTGAACTCAGAAAATAAAGGCTTCGATTGGTAACACTCGTGGAATGGCGGAATGGTGGAAATAAAATAAAGCTGTGGAAATAATTTAAAATTTGCTGGAAAAAAAAATTGTAGAATAAGTTTTGTATGATTGGATAGTTTTGCGGAATGGCGGAATATTAAGATTCCACAAATAATCTACATATAGTTCACTTTTCCACTTAATGAATTTTTCTTTGTATTTTTTTAAGCGAAAACGCAGACTTTGCGTTTTTGCTTTTTTTTTCCTATTCCGCGAATTTTTTTGATTGGCAAAATTCTTGCGGAATGGCGTTTTTAAACGCGATTCCGCCATTCCGCAGGTTACCAATCAAGGCCAAAGTAAAATGTCTGACACATATTGAAAAACGCAGATATTATTATACAAAGAATTAAGTATGTAAGTTATAAGATGGTGGTCATTTGTGACATTTCCAATAGCTGAAAAAGTACCTTTTTATTTTCTTAATTTTGGTCTGAGTTTTAGCTACCACACCTAATTTCCCATTTTTAACCGTTGTGCAGGAAAATCCTTATATGCTCAGAAACTGTCTCGAACGTCTCACCAGCCACATGTGCCAAAAGCCTTGGTCTATCCTACAAGTCACTGGGTAAGTAAAGGTCAACCCTTTCCAACACATGACCACAACGAATCAGAAACTTCAACACATGGAATTTGCATAAACTGCCACTAAAACCTGAACTCTACAACCAGGCCCGGTCCGTTAGATTGTGGCACCTAGATCCAAAAAAGAAATAATTTCACCTAAAATGTATATAGTACTCCACACAGCTAAGTGATGTACTCAACTGCTAGACCACAGAAAACATGCAATATGATGCCCCAAATTAATAATGTATTTTTGGCGCTTAAAACATGGGCTTTACCTGCTTTAGCCATCGATCGCAGAGGCCGACATTGAGACAGGCCTAGGAGCAACCGTTTGGTAAAGTGAGAGTTTCCAAATCTGAACAACTGTTGATCATGAGCCTAATCTCAATGAACTCATTCGGAAGCAGATTCGTCTTCATCACCAAATGTTTTTTCTCCATCGGTGCTTGTAACCGAACCGGATCCTCACCATCTTGAATCAGTTGGATGAGAAAAGGACAGATTGTTAATTTTTTAGAGGATAAAGATTGTAAAGGAGACCACAAAGAAGTGTTCCTGTCGACTCATTGTACTCTGTCTCCAGACAAAAATCCAAATATGCTTCTTTCATTATCCTATTCACTCTAATGAAGTCAAAGTAATCAAATTTTCCAGAGTAGTTGAAAACCTGAATATTGGGCCAGTCGAGTGTAGAATACCCAAAGTCAAAATCGCAATTCTCGAATACTAGTTCTCTTAACCAGTTGTTATATCCGGTTATCTCCTGGAGACCAACGTCTCAGCAATTTTGAATGCTTAGGCTCTCGAGAATAGGAGACTTTGATATCAAGGAAATGATTTTTCTGAGTTGGATCCTACCAAAAGAAAGAATTTTGAGCGTACCCAGACTCTCTAGCCGTGATGGATCAAACCCACAAGCGAATAGCTTCAGTGACTCCAGGTTCGTTAGACTGTAAAAGCATTCCAGCAATTGAACCACATTTGCATCTAATGATGCTTCATTACTGGTAATCCATGAAAGATCTGAGAAATCAAGAACTAGATTCTTGACTTGTTTCGACACTGCGAACTCGATTAGTGATTTTATATCTGTTTCGAAACCCACTGGTTTTGAAAGATAGAGTTCGAAACTTTCGATGACTTCACCGGAAAATCTGAAAGACCATCTAAGCATGAAACGAACGAATGAATGTAAGAATATTTATTTTTATATGTGATCTATATGTCTCCCGATTTAATATAAGGGATCAAGTTCATATTAATATTAAAGAATTCTAATATAAAAGACGTGATATCGTGACGGAACGGTTTCGATTAGTGAATTAATATTTCAGTTTATTGATAATCCTCCTTCCTTAACTTTATATTATAGATTCTTCTCTTAGATATATATATATATGCAGTGGCGGAACTAGCTGCATACCAGGAGTGTCATTTGACCTATGTGAATTTTTAGGTAACAAAGAAATTTATATATATTTTGAATAAAATCTGGTGAAATATATATATATATATAAATAGTCTGTTGACTCCTATAAAATACATATGTTTTCAAGTTGACCTCTCTAACAAGTTTTGCTGCCTCCGCCATTGTATATATGTATATATATATATATATTTATATATAAGTATATATTTTGTTAGTTAAAGGGTATAATTAAGTTAACAGGTGTGATGTACAAACACATCACTTCGGCTCCTTTCTACGTGACCTTATGTCAAGTGTGCGTGTGTTTATATATATAGTTGATTCAATATCACAAATATATGATAAGATAAAACACACACACAAAACCTTGTAAGAGAGTAACAGAGAATTAAGGTTTGAGTTTCTTTATCCATCAAAGGAAATCAAAAGAAATTTTTAGGGAAAGAAACTTTCAAGGATAACCACGAAACTAGCAAACCCGGAGGACGTTTTATTGATTAGAAGTCAAAAAGGTACAAAAATCGTAAAAGAAAGTAAAGGAATCGAAAAAGAAATGCAAAAGAACTCGAAAATCGGTTAAGATAAACTGCTAAGTTCTTAAGTCTAAGTCTAGGGTTTTTCGCTCTTCCTTTGTCGTCTGGTTTCTCCCTCCTTTTCGTCGGCTTTTGAGAATATTTCCGCAGGATTTTCGGAAATCTTCCAGTTCTTATCTTTTTCCTTTTCTCGCTAAAATGTACATTTCCATCTCGGATTTTCCTTTTTCCGATCTCTTTTTTTACTTCTTCATCTTTCCGCGGCTCGACTCGTTTGCCGGATGGGCCGAGATTTGGACGTTCCGAGTCCGTTAACGTATCAACTCACTTATTTGGTGTAGAGTTTGTCGTATGCTTGGGCCCAAGTTCCCATTTCTCTCAGTCTCGATCCATCAGCCCAAATCATCGATTCATGAAGTTATGGGCGTATGTTTCCGAAGGTGGGTTGCGACAAGTTATGCGTATCGGCAAATGTTTGGTTATCCGTTCGGAAAGTTGAGCTCGGAAAACCAGAAACGGTGTAGCTCGGAAATCCGAGATGGTTCAGCTCAAAGGTTCAACTCAGGATTTCCGGAAGGGCAACTCATGATCAAGATCGAGACGGGATGGGTTCAGATCCGAGCTGGTTTAGCTCGGAAATCCGAGCTGGTTTAGCTTGGTTTTACGAGATGGTTTAGCTCGGAATTCTGAGCTGGTTCAGCTCGATTTTCGGGGCTGGTCCAGCTCGTCCTTTGCTTTGTTTGGATGTTCCGTCGATCTGTAGTTCCTATCGGAAGATATGTTTGTCCGATTATGATGTCGTCTGTTTTGTCGAAACCATTTCTTCGATAAATCATTTAGGTGACATTGTCGGCATTTCGTACAACTTTGTCATTTATATGAAATCTTGAACGTCTAATTCAAACACTCGCTCATGCCCGACTGCTTGATCCTTTCTTCGGCTATTGTTATCGTCGAGGAGGTTTTTGACCTCAACAGTTAGCCCCCCAGCTCGTTATGTCCGAATGCGGTGATGACAAGGTTGTTTCATTTATTCGAGGCGAAAACGATTGTACGAGAGAGTTTCATCCGTTACTATCACCTTTGTGATAGCGGGTCGTATGAAGCATCACCTTTCGGTCACAACCACTTCCTCCATGCCAAGATATTTGGTATCACACCTACTCATGGGATGTTTTGTTATGATTTGCTCGGGCACGCTTGTGACAACATGAATGAAAGGTAATCATCTTGAAATTCCATGCCTTGGTGATCTCTATAAATATTTATTCCTCCATTCTTCACTTCTTAATTGCTTGGAGGGTTCAACTCGTCCAATTGCAACTGATCTTGTCGTCCGTGGTTCCGAAAATTCCGAAATTGCTTTCGAGGAAACTTATGAAGTTACAATCCTACCCTTAATTCTTTCTGGAGCAACATCTATAAATATCATTCTTCTTTCGTTCACTTCTTCATTCACTCATTCTCTCTAGAGTTTGCAAGTTTTATCTCTCCAATCTCTCTCTAGATTTCGATACGATGTCGTTCTAGAGTGCACCCCTTCCGATGTCTGAGCGTGAACTTGTGAATGCTAGGAGGAGAGCGGCGGCGGAAGATAAAAGGCAGCGGAGCGAAGGAAAAGCGTCCGAGATAGCTGGAGAAGGCCAGGAATTCGTGCCCGATTCGCCTCTCCACCAGGAGGTCCCTACGGTTCCCGACGGATTGGGAGCCGATCAAAACCCTGGTGCTCATTGTCCTCCTAGGCGTCTAGTCGTGGGTTTGGCGGCTCAGGAACCTCTTCCCGAGAAAAGAAGAAAAGGGCTAGGAAAGCTGGTGCGACCGAAGCTCCTCGAACTTTCTCAAAATCTGCTACCAGCGGCTCGAAGTTCAAGGACCCTGTTTACGATAACGTTGCTGAGGTTACGGAGTTTTATTCGGGAGTATGGCATGCGGAGGACGTTTCGATCCGATATGAGGACATGTCATGTGGATCTTCGCTTGCCTATGCGGGCCAAGACTTCTTGAAGGTAGAAATCTTTCCCTTCCGACCGGCGCAACCTTTTTCTGTTTTTTTTTTATTTTTAGGCTTGGGCATCGGTGAAAAAGCAGGCTGCTGAATCCGAGAGAGAAATCCGCGGAGCTCAGGAGCTGTTTCGCAAGCATCTGGCCGATAACCAGAAATTGGAGCTTTCTCTGTCGGAACTGAAAACTGCACGCGAATTGCAGGCGGCCGAGTTTGAGACGGCGCGGCGTTCCATTGATGAGGAGAAAGTGAAGGCTTTTTCCGAGGCTGAAGCTTTGAGGTTAAAGCTTGTGGAAGAAGGCTCTTCCCGCGATGCCGCTTTGAAGGAGGCAGCCAGAAAAGGGAGGAAAGGAGTGTTTGACAAATTTTCATCCCGTTTCAAGAAACTTCGTGATATTTTCGCCAAGCTTCCCTCAGCCAAGAAGAACCACTGTCTTTTCGTGGAAACGAGCAGTAATCTCAAGATGATCGCCGCGTTGAAGGCGCAGGACCCTCCGGCGTTCGAGGCCGAGGAGGGGCAGCTTGAGGTTCCGAAAGCGGCACTTCTTGCGGATGATGTTCCTGAGTATGACCGATTGATGGTCGAGGCAGGGAAATGCTTTAACCTTTCTCCTTTCTCTGGGGATTTCAGAGAGCCGCTTCAGTGGGATTCTTCTTTTGCTGATGACGCGTAGTCCACTGGTGTCTTCAATGCTTATGGCTATTATCTTTAAAAATCGTGTTTGTTTGTGTTATTGCTTCAGTTTGTTGTTGTTCCCGGAATGGTTGGTCATTCCGTCTTGTGATCCTTTGGACTCTTTGAAATAAACTGCTTTTGTTTCTAGTTTCTGAATTTATTTTCAGGCTCGTTGAGTTTGGTTTGAGTCGGTTATTTAGCAGGATGGTACGCTCTTTGCATTGTCATGTTCGGTAAGTTTGGAAGCTTTTCGTAGGGTTTTGAATCTGAAAAGATGATCAATCGTTTTCCCTTTGTAGACTTATAATGACCAGACCAGTGTGTTCGGAGACTTCTTACTGGGTTTCGCAATTGTGTTCGAGAAAAGCGTCCTTTTTCTCGTGGATTTACAATGATCAGACCAGCGTGTTTGGAAATGTTTTGCTGGGTTTCAAGCCCAAAATGTTTTTCCCCTTTGGGTTCGTAACGAATGACTTAGACCAGTGTGCTTGGAAGCGTCTTACTGGGTTTTGAGGAGTTTTTACGGTTTGACTTTAGTACTAGTGCGGGGTTCTGCCGTCTTATGTTCCCAAGTCAGTCGTGCATTTAGTAATGACGTTGTCGAGACCAGTGTATCGTATTTTGCTGGGTTTGGATTTTTGATTCCGATTTTCCGCGAGGCTCTCGTCTTGCGTCTTTCGCTTTTCGAAAATAAGTCGGTATCCGCAGGACCACCTTTCAAAGATACCGAACCAAGATATACTTGGCTAAAACGTCACTTTACCAGCGTGCTGAGTAGCGTCATGCTGGATTTTATTTTTCGGGGGGTTTATTATCGTCTCTAGTACTGGTGCGGCGGATTTAAAGACCCGTCAACAATCCGTATTCGGGATTTTACGTCAACCTCTCGACTTATGTTCCCTTTGCCGATAATAAACATACATGGCGCGCTTTTATCCGTTTTTGGATGTAATAGAGCCTCAATCCACATTAGACGTGTTGGCTTATATCCGCGAAGGATGTATGAGTTCATCCGTCGCGGCCATCAACGGACGAGATAAATTATTCCTAACTAATATGCATGCGATAAACTTGTAGGCTGGTTCTAAGTTTGTATCCTAATTTCTATCCAAAAGTAAATTAAACGAAAATGAATGAAGGAGTTTATTTTGTTAACTGGCGAAAGCGAAAGGAGTTTATTTTCGAACTGGTCCTGCTCAGTCTGATCAGTTTCAGATCGGATTTCCGGGCCGGAAGAATTCGGGTCCGACATGTTTCAGCTCGGATTTCTGAGCTGGATGAGCTCAGTCTTGAGCTATTTCAGCTCAAAATCTCGAGCTGGTTTAGCTCGGATTTCCGAAGTGGTTTCTTCAAGATTTCAGGCAAATTCTGGGAATCGTTTTGAAAATTTGCGAGATCTGATATGGAAGTATAGGTATATACGGACCCACTCCCCCCCTTTTTTTGAGAGGGGGACAGCTGAACCGATCAAGAAAATTGGCTGCCTACGTACCCCTTGCGGGGATCAAGCCGTCCCGTAGTTCAAATTGCGTGAAGTATTGGTTTAATGACAGTACTTCTTTAGATGCATCGCGTTCCAGCTTCTGGGAGCCTTGACGTCGTCCATGTTTGTTAATTCGTACGCTCCTGGTCGGACAACTTTCATGATTTTGTAAGGTCCCTCCCAATTGGCTCCTAGTTTGCCTGCATTTCGTTCGGCAGTGTTTTGGAAAACCTTACGCAGGACCAGGTCTCCTTCGCTGAATCTTCTACTACGCACGTTCGAGTTGTAGCATCTTGCGGCTGCCTGCTGATAATTTTGGATACGGATTAACGCTCGGTCGCGTCTCTCGTCAATTAAGTCTAGCTCGTCTAGGAGCATCGAATGGTTTAAACCTTCCTGTCGAGGAAGTAGCTCGCGACGTATCCCTGGGATTTGAACTTCGGCTGGGATTACGCATTCCGATCCGTAAACAAGTGCGAATGGTGTTTCGCCCGTTGCTCGTCTAGGAGTTGTTCGGTGTGACCATAGGACTCCTTCTAATTCATCCGCCCATCGTCCCTTCTTTTCATTGAGTCACTTTTTCAAACCGTCGAGAACTGTCTTGTTGGCGGCTTCAGCTTGTCCATTCCCTTGGGGGTACCGCGGCGTTGATTTTTGTAATCGTATCTTTCACTTTTCGCAAAAAGCTTCAAAACGTGTTGAGATAAACTGTGAATCGTTGTCTGTGACAATATCGTACGGTACCCCATGCCGGCATATGATATTCTTCCAGACGAAGTTCTCAACTTGGGCGTCTTTGATACTGGCATACGACTCGGCTTCGATCCACTTTGAGAAATATTCTGTCAGGACGAGGAGAAATCGTTTCTGTTTAGATTGATGAAGAGGTCCTACGATGTCCATCGACCATCGCATAAATGGGTATGGTGCTGAAACAGACGACAACAGCTCGGCCGGTTGGCGGATGGTTGGAGCGTTTCTCTGGCATCTTTCACACTTTCGATAAAATCTTTCGCAGTCTTTCACCATCGTTGGCCAGAAATAGCCATGGCGCTTGATCTTTATTGCTAGCGCTCTTCCTCTAGAGTGATTTCCACACGAACCGCTGTGGACTTCTTCCATAACTCATCTTGCTTCATCGCCTTCGATGCATGACATCAGGGGGCTGGACAATCTCCACTTATATATTTTCCCATCCATCAGGACATTGCGAGCAGCCTGCATTTTGGTTTTTCGTGCTGCCCACTTATCTTCAGGAAGCTCGCCGTTCGTGATGTATGAACGGTTCATTTCTATCCACTTCTTATCGCATCCATATTCTCCGTCGGCTCGTATTCCTGCTTCGGCATCATCTTCCATTGGCGGCAAGTTTTCGTCTTCTTCTTCTGGTGGATAAGCCAGATTGACCGTCGCGGAATTTTCGATGCTCAGGTTCTCGATAAATTCCACCGAATGATCCGTTTCAATCCCGGCTCAGATGTTGAAGCCAGTGCTGCCAATGCGCCAGTGATAGGTTCTAAGTTTTACCCTATTCTAAACTGCAAGTGAACAGCAATGTCAAAGTAGTATATAGGGCTATCGAATCCACAGGGACACTTGGTCTCAATAGAAACAGAAACGTAGAGATTAATACTAGAAATAAGCAGATGGTGAAGTAAATAAATTGCGAAGCAAGAAAGTAAACAGTAGCAGAGATTAACGGTTGTGAAGCAATAAACTAAAAGCGTCAAGCCTAGGGTATTCTCAGGAAATCAGACAAGCAGACAGTTCATTCAGCAAGGATCTAATTAAGCACAGTTCTAGAACTCAAAACACAGATATAGAATTAACCAAATTCCTTTGCGATAATTCTCTAAGCCTAAGTGCAGCAAACCAAACTTTCGTTTGCGAGAACTAACAGATTAAACTAGCATTAATCCCAAGTTTTATATGTTCACAATTATCCTAAACCAAACTTCCGTTTGCGCAAAGTTTAATTGCCCAATTTAATTAGTTCAGATTCCTAAACCCCACTTCCGTGACGTATTTAGCAACCTAAGATCTAGATTCTAATTGATCAGGTTAGAACTAGCTTTAAGCACAATTAAATTGAAGAACAGATATAGTTATGAATCCTTAACTGAATTTGAACAAGTCTAGCAAGTCATGAAATCCTATGTGAGAAACCCTAAACTCAACTATGGATCTACTCAGACATGATTAATGAAAACATAATCAAAGAAATAATAGATTGCATATAAGAAATTAAATAGATAAAGGGGTTCGAAATCTTCTCCAAAATAAGTGAATACAGGAAATAGATCAGCCCCAAAAGCTCTAAAAATCTCTTAGCTATTAGTATCAAAGCCTGGTAAAATAAACACCAAAAACTAGTATATATAGGTATAATCTCGGATGGGGCTTCTGTGTAAATACTGGAACTATCTTGGGCTTCTTTGCAAATCTTTATATCTTCATTAAACCGACGTGTACGGCCCATCTCGCTAGTGTGTCGACCGATGCACAAGGTGTGTCGGTCGATGCATGATCAATAAATCGGACAGTGACTTAAGCTCTCGGCCAAAACGTCCCAAAAGTCCCAAAATGCTCCAAATATCTCCAATTAGCTCCAAACTTGATTAAACCTGTAAAAGACTCTAAACAAAGACAAAAGACACTAAAAACACATCTATATCATGGTCTAAAATGGGTAAAAACCATGATATATCAACTCCCCCACACTTAGCCTTTGCTTGCC
Organism: Orychophragmus violaceus; assembly: GCA_030180135.1. Lineage (NCBI taxonomy): Eukaryota > Viridiplantae > Streptophyta > Magnoliopsida > Brassicales > Brassicaceae > Orychophragmus > Orychophragmus violaceus. The sequence continues at coordinate 59,009,784 of CM058236.1, read as the reverse complement.
CTCAAGCAAAACAGAGAACTAAAACATGGTGAAGAGGTTTGAAAACTCTTCAGAAACTCATTTCATCCTAGAAGCTACAATACTCAGATTCCCCTTAGTAAACCACTGCAAGAATCAATCACAGGATATCAAGACCAACATGTACTTCCCCCACACTTAGCAACTGTCCTAGGTAAACTCCACAATCACATTCAAGCATTCAAATTCTCCCTACTGACTTCTGCAAGTATTTAAGTGCGGTCTCACCTAAGGATTATCGATCAAAGGGCACATGGATTCTTACCTTATCAGCTCTAGACCACCATACTATCTCTAGTCCCTTTCTTCTCTTTCCCTTCTTTAACAACTGATTTTTCCCCACTGGGTATCATTTTATTTTTTTTATCAGTGTTCTTCCCGTTATGGGGTGTACTTTGGACACATTCCATGGATCACATGAGAGATAATAGTGTTTGCTACTATTCCCATGACCACTTCGGAGTTACTAACTCATCCTCAGTTTATTATTATTTTTTTTTTACTTTACAGAAGGGGAGAAGGGAACTAAATAGGACAGGTTTACAGGCTGTGTCAGAACTAACAAGGGAATCCGACACAAAGTATACCAAGCCCTTAGGTGAGAAATCTAAGTCAGTATTAAATTGAAGTCAGTAAAGGATCCTCTGATACCTGAAGTGATGTGGGTGTTCCCAGTAGGTTGATCTGTGATGGGGTTTTCTAACAGTCAGAGATAGATCCTGCAACTTCATCCCAATGGTTACTTAAGTTCCTGCAAGTCTTGTAAATCTTCTCAGAAAATCATAGTTTCTTACTTAAACAATTTTGACTCAATAAAACAAAATTTTTTGAAAAACGGACTGACTCTTAAGAAAACAGAAAACAAAAGTCAGTAGCACCTCCCCCACACTTAAGACACACTGTCCCCAGTAGTGTCCAGCGAAGGATCGGTAAAAAGAAAGAAAAATTGTTAAAGTTCTGTTGAGTTCTGTCGGGTTACCTCTGTCGCTCAGGCATCGATCGTTGCACTAAGTGCATCGACCGTTACTTGGCGATTTTCGTGTATGGTCGATCGTTGCTCAAGAGCGCAACGATCGCTGCAATGCGATTCCTTTCGTGTTGTGACGATCGACACAGAAGTGCGTCGATCGTTGCACTGCGATTTCATCCGAGACCTGCAAACATAAACTCACCAGAAACAAAAACAAACGTAAAATCCTAACAAAACACCAAATATTAAGTAGAAAAACACCAATACCTAACGGTGGGTTGCCTCCCACCCAGCGCTTGTTTAAGGTCAATAGCTTGACCTATCAGAAAGAGATCGAACTCATGGAGGTTTCAACAGAGACTTTGAGTGTCTCTGTGAATGTCTCCTCATCCAAGGTTGCGTATAAGCATTCAGATCATGAGATCTTCCAAGGAACGAACGATAAGGGTCGGGGTGGGAGTGTAGCTTCGGCGGGATTCTTTGTTTTCCTGCATTCAAAACAATGTGATCAGAAGGATTAAGCTTAGGTGATTTGTACCTTACCTTTGATGTATATCTGATGTCTGGAGCTTTCTGCTTATGAACAGTTGCAGGTACTGAAGATGTTAGAGCAGGTTCAAGAGGAACCGCCATCTTCTTCTTTTCACTATCAGATACTGTAGTTCCACCAATCTGAACTTCTTCTTTTAGATGACCATCAGTGGAGATCATCTTCTTTGCATGAACTCGCGAAGTTTCAACTAGTGGTGTTTTATTCACCTTCTTATCCATCACTTTTATGCAGTTAGCCACTTCTAGCTCTTGTTTGGAGGGTTTAGGAACCTTAGGATATGGCACTGGGGGCTTGTAGACTCGTTCTGGTACTGTTGCAGTTTTCTGGTCATGTCTGCGTTCTGTGTCGATCGTTGCATGATGTGTGTCGATCGATGCAAGGCGATTCTGTTTCTCGAAAGAACTCGAAATTGCCGTCAGAATGGCGTGTCGATCGTCACTGGGGGGGTGTCGATCGGTGCATGTATCAGGCAGACAATATTCATCCAGAAAATCCGAGATTATGCTCTCTTCTTCACCTAGCAACTCAATCTCATCCCTTATGTTCACAGCATTGATGTGCAGCTTCCGTTCAGCTCTCTTAGCTTCATTCTGCCTCTCTATTGCTACATCTCTTCGTTCAATTTTGATATCCAGCTCCTCCATATGCGTGCTCAAAGATTCAAACTTCTCATTCAAGTCTTCATACAAAGCATCCATCTTTGAGTTGAAGGACCTATCAATCTGTTGTTGTCTCTCAAGGTACTGCTCCATCATGATTTCCATTCTGCTCTCATGAGCTGTAGGTGCAGGCGGTACTTGGTAAGAAGAAACACTACAACTCCTTGTAAAGGGTTTCTGAAAACCAGATCCGTGACTATAGAATCCAGTTCCTTCAACGCAATGGTTAGCTTCTTGTGCATACTTTCCAAGTAGAAGACTATGCAGAGAGTCAACTTGGTTCTTCAACCCAGCTATCTGTGAACTGTCAATCCCTGAGCTGAAAATATCATTCCGACACATCGTCCTGATGATCTCTTAGTGTTCTTGGTGATTCAGCGAAGTGTGTCGATCGATGCAAGAAGGGCGTCGATCGATGCAATGCGAAATCAGAGAAAACAGAAAAATAAATCAGCAAAAATAAAAAATAAAAACAAAAACGAAAAGAAAAAGAAAAATCCTAGTAAAACCCTAGGCTCGAAGCTATCGAAGACTCAAAGAGTCCCCGGCAACGGCGCCAAAAACTTGATAGGTTCTAAGTTTTACCCTATTCTAAACTGCAAGTGAACATCAATGTCAAAGTAGTATATAGGGCTATCGAATCCACAGGGACACTTGGTCTCAATAGAAACAGAAACGTAGAGATTAATACTAGAAATAAGCAGATGGTGAAGTAAATAAATTGCGAAGCAAGAAAGTAAACAGTAGCAGAGATTAACGGTTGTGAAGCAATAAACTAAAAGCGTCAAGCCTAGGGTATTCTCAGGAAATCAGACAAGCAGACAGTTCATTCAGCAAGGATCTAATTAAGCACAGTTCTAGAACTCAAAACACAGATATAGAATTAACCAAATTCCTTTGCGATAATTCTCTAAGCCTAAGTGCAGCAAACCAAACTTTCGTTTGCGAGAACTAACAGATTAAACTAGCATTAATCCCAAGTTTTATATGTTCACAATTATCCTAAACCAAACTTCCGTTTGCGCAAAGTTTAATTGCCCAATTTAATTAGTTCAGATTCCTAAATCCCACTTCCGTGACGTATTTAGCAACCTAAGATCTAGATTCTAATTGATCAGGTTAGAACTAGCTTTAAGCACAATTAAATTGAAGAACAGATATAGTTATGAATCCTTAACTGAATTTGAACAAGTCTAGCAAGTCATGAAATCCTATGTGAGAAACCCTAAACTCAACTATGGATCTACTCAGACATGATTAATGAAAACATAATCAAAGAAATAATAGATTGCATATAAGAAATTAAATAGATAAAGGGGTTCGAAATCTTCTCCAAAATAAGTGAATACAGGAAATAGATCAGCCCCAAAAGCTCTAAAAATCTCTTAGCTATTAGTATCAAAGCCTGGTAAAATAAACACCAAAAACTAGTATATATAGGTATAATCTCGGATGGGGCTTCTGTGTAAATACTGGAACTATCTTGGGCTTCTTTGCAAATCTTCATATCTTCATTAAACCGACGTGTACGGCCCATCTCGCTAGTGTGTCGACCGATGCACAAGGTGTGTCGGTCGATGCATGATCAATAAATCGGACAGTGACTTAAGCTCTCGGCCAAAACGTCCCAAAAGTCCCAAAATGCTCCAAATATCTCCAATTAGCTCCAAACTTTATTAAACCTGTAAAAGACTCTAAACAAAGACAAAAGACACTAAAAACACATCTATATCATGGTCTAAAATGGGTAAAAACCATGATATATCAGCCAGCAGGTGCATTTTCTCCTCGAGGGATCCGTTTCAGTTTGAAGTTCTTGAGTGGCTTCACTAGATCCTGGACGATCTTCAGATATGCTTCCATTCTTTCGTCCCTTGTTTCCTTTTCTTCGTTGTACTGACTTGCGACTAGCTGTGAATCGCAGAACGCTTGTATGTTCTGGATTTTCAACGCGTGGACTAGTTTAAGCCCAGCTACCAGGGCTTCGTACTTTGCTTCATTGTTTGAAGCATGGAAAGACTGTTCTAGAATCTCTCCGGTTGGCGAGGTCAGTCGGATGCCTACTCCGGAACCTTGTTTTGATGAGGAGCCATCGATGTGGAGCAGCCAGTCCGCGTCCTCCGCTAGCCCCTCTGTTCCTTCTTGCGGTAGCTCGACGAGAAAATCTGCCAGCACTTGCGATTTTGCGCATGTCCTGGATCGATACTCGATGTCGAACTCGCTAATTTCTATCGCCCATTTGGCTAGTCTCCCGGATTGGCTTGGACTGTGAAGAATCGTCTGCAGCGGAAAGGTTGTTAAGACTACGATTGAATGGGACTGGAAATATGGCCTCAATTTCCGCGCGGACATTACTAGTGCAAGTGCTAGTTTTTCAATTTGCGGGTAACGAGTTTCCGCATCCGTCAGAGTCTGGCTGACATAGAAGATTGGCTTTTGTTCGCCCCGGTCCTCTCTGATTAGAACTCCACTCACCGAAGTGGCGGATATAGCCGTGTATAAGAAAAGGGGTTCTCCTTCGATCGGTTTTGCCAATACCGGTGGATTTTCAAAGTATTTCTTCAACTGCTGGAAAGCCTCTTCGCATTTTTCCGACCACTCGAAAGTCTTATTGCCCCTCAAGGTGTCGTAGAAAGGCAGACATTTGTCGATTGACCGTGAGATGAACCTGTTTAATGCTGCTACGCGCCCAGTTAATCGTTGGACTTTGCGTTTCGTCGTTGGCGAGGACATCTGGATCAGCGCGTTAATCTGCTTTGGATTTGCTTCGATACCTCGGTGGGTCACCATATATCTGAGCAATTCTCCAGATTCCACTCCGAATCTGCATTTGGTCGGATTGAGCTTCATGTTGTGAAGATTTAATTGTCCGAAGCATTCACGCAGGTGTTTGACATGGTCTTTTTCTTCGAGGGACTTGACCAGCATATCGTCTATGTATACTTCCATAGTCCTTCCTATTGGGATAGTGTCCTGAAATCACACTTGTACTCACTTCTGATGATAGTTGTGTGTCGAGATCAGACATTCGTATAATACTGGGCGGTTGCAATGTTTTGCTAGAAGCCTCTTGCAATCTGTAAGTTGTAGACTTGCTGCCAGTATTATATGATCCTATAGGGTCACACACCTAAGCAAACTGGAAGCTAAAATATGGGAATGATCATTATGGTAATGATCATGTTAATGTGTATTGGATACACATTAATATCGAGCAAATGGTGTTGTGTCGATCGACACAGTATGTGTGTCGGTCGACACAGTTCGGGTTTCGAAAGGGCTTTTCGATTTTATGACTCAAACGAGTCTAGTCCGTTGAGTGTGATTCTAGGTCGAATAACCTGATGGTTTTCGACCTAGAACATTTAGCCGTCGTCTCCTTCTTGACAGAAGAGGCAGAAACACCAGAAACTCTCAGATCCCATAGATCCGGCACTAGCATCCCGTTTTCCAGCTTGTGTGCGTGTGTATCTGGTAGAGGCAAGGCGTCTGCGTTGCTTACTGATCTCGTTCACCAATCATTCCGCTGCCAGTTCAAGGTAAGAACGAGGTTGCTAATTTCAATATAACGAACCCTAGATCCTAGGAGATCCAACAGTGGTATCAGAGTTGTTTAGGGTTCAGTCTATTGAATCTGAAGCACTTAATTCGAATACTAATGTTATTGAATTGATTATTGCTTGGTAAATCGAATTTTCATGATGTAAATCTCGGATTAGAACCTCTGTTAAAAATACGATGTCTGCGTTTTCGCAGCGTGTCGATCGACACAAAGCGTGTGTCGGTCGACACAGAGCGAAAATGCATAAATAAAATTTAGGGTTTTCGCAGCGTGTCGATCGACACAAAGCGTGTGTCGGTCGACACAGAGCGAAAACGCGTAAATAACTTTAGGGTTTGTCCCATGGTGTCGATCGACACTAAGCTTGTGTCGGTCGACACATCGCGAAAACTCGTAAAAGGTTTTAGGGTTTTCGCATAGCATCGATCGACGCACTGGGTGTGTCGGTCGATACACCGCAAAGATGCGAAAGATTTGAAATCGCATTGTGTCGATTGACACACTGGGTGCATCGGTCGACACAGACTATACGAATGGATAGATCGGTTCAATTGGATTGAACTGGTTATCTCGCATGGTTATGACGGTTTAATTCAAAATCCCTAATTCTCTACGGTGTCGATCGACACAGGTTTAATGTCGGTCGACACAAGCCTTACGCTTGGTTGAATCGGTTCAATTGGATTGAACTGGTTATCATGCTTGGTTAAGGCAGATAAGATCGGTTCAATTGAATTGAACTGGTTATCTCAATTAGAATAAACCGATTTAATTGGTTAAGATCAGTTTGATCGGATAAGTCAATTCAATTGGATTGGACCGGTTATCGCGATTAGTTAAAACTGGTTGAATCGGCTCGATTAGATGAACTGGTCAAATTGGATTTGACCGGTTATCTCGAATGATCTTAAGGTTGCATATCGAGAGTCGACCAAATGTGTCAGTCGACGCATATGGTGACGATGCGAACCGTAATCGTTTGGTTTTGAACCATATGATTAAGAAGCCGAACCGAATGACCTAACCCACTAAAATTAGAACGATTAAAACTAAATTGAAATTAAAAGTTAAAAAATGTTCTAAACCTATTTAATACACATTGGATGTGTGTTAGATCGAAGCTTAGTTATTCAACATGGCCAACTGTCAAGACTTATTTCGTTGTTGGATAATCTTGCCAAGAGCTTGATGTCCACAATTACATGAGTAAGGCAGGTAGTAGTGTTGATGGTCTTGCAGTGCTTGACATCAACTATTGCATGACCTAAGAGATTGAGTTACTAAACTTTTAGAGTTCCATTTCCTCAACTAAATATCAAGTGACCTTGATGTCTTGCCCAATCTTGTCTACTGTCAAGACTCGTGTCGTTTGTTGGATAGTCTTGGAGTCCTTGGTATCCACTGCAACATGAGTAAGGCAGGTGGTCATTGACAGACTTGCAGTGCGACTGTCAGTGATCACAAGACAGAAGAGATTGGTTCACTTGACTGGGCTATCAGAAGTTCTGGGCCCAGAGACGTCAGAGTGGATGAGACATGGATTGTCTCATCTACGACCAAGAGTTGTACTGAGTACAATTAGCAATGGTTTGCTTACCTAGATTACTAAACTCTGGGTGATGACGAGTCGTCCACTCAGATCTTAGTGATGTATGGATCTTGGATCATTATATTCATTGAGGAAACATTGTTTGAATATAATGCGAGTTTTCTTATTGGATAAGATTCCTCATTTCCTGAAATCATAACTAGAATTTTCTTTGATTAAAATTTTCAGCCTATGTCTAAAACTACCTTCTCGTTTCGATCCGTCCTTGAAAAGGACAAGTTAAATGGATCAAATTTCCTGGATTGGTATCGAAATTTGAGATTAATACTCAAGCAGGAGAGTAAGGACTATGTCCTTGAGAAAGCTCTCCCAGAAAGGCTTGGGGCCAATCGCTCAAATGCAGTATATGATGCTTGGAATAAGCATTATATTGATGTGGTAGATGTGCGTGGTCTGATGTTGGCTACCATGGTATCGGACTTAAAGAGTCAATACGAGAACATGGAGTCGCCAATAGAGATGATCACCAGCCTGAAACTGAAGTTTCAGGATCTAGCACGAGTTGAGAGATTCCAGATGGTGAAGTCTCTCACTGGGTGCAAGCTACCAGAGGATGCTCCAGTGAGTCCTCATGTCATTAAAATGATGGGTTACATTGATAACCTGGGGAAACTGGATTGTCCTGTCAGCTTAGAGTTGGCTACTGACATCATTCTGCAGTCACTGCCGTCAAGTTATGATAAGTTCATTAAGAATTATATCAAGAAAGGCTTGACGAAGACGTTGACTGAGCTGCATGGCATGCTCAAGACAGCAGAGCAAAACATCAAAAAGGGTAAAAGATTTGAGAAATCTTATGTAGACAAGGGTAGAGACAGGGCCGTCCAGATTTGGAATCAGGATAAGCCTGTGTCATCTTATAAGCCCAAGTCCTGCCCATCTGGTGTTAGAAAGTGCTTCTACTGTGATGAGTATGGGCATTGGAAGAGAGATTGCATTAAATTCTTGGAAGATTCACAAGAGATGAAGGAGATGTATGGTACTTCTTCTTCAGGTATTGTGTTATTAATTCAAGTTCTACATATGTATTGGATACTAGTTGTGGTACTGATATTTTGGAAATATGCAGGGCCTAAGCAACAGTAGAACGTTGAAGAAAGGACAAGTGGAACTGCGTGCCTGGTATAGAGCAATGGTTGCTGCATAAGCCGTAGAGATTCTCCACTTGTAGGAGCCTTTCAAGCTTGGTTTTTGAATTAAGTAATTGCTACTATGTACCTGCTTTATGCAGAAATGTCTTTCATTTTCTTGTAAGAATTTGAATGTTTTTATTCTGATAAAAGACAAGTTTTGCTCTTTTGATCTTAATGAAATATCATATGGTAGCACCCCTTTTGAAAGGGTTTTATATCTTAAACCAACATACGCTTAAATATAACATAAATATCAAACGATTTAAGTCTGATGACTTGAACTCAATTTTTCCTCAGCATAGTCATATTGACCAAATAGAGTGAAGCGGCTTCAGAAGTTCCATAGTTATGGGCTTCAGGTTCATTTGATTGTAAATCAATTGAGACATGAATTCTGCTTGTTGGGCCAAATGACTAAGGCTTCTTTAGCAGAGCTAAAGAAACGGACCAGAGGATCGTTGGGCCTTACACATACTGATGTATGCGTCCTGATGAGCATTAGTGCCAAAGGAAAACCACAGTACTTCATTAACCTATTGATGGCTTCAATAAGTATGACTGTGTTCTTTTGATGAGACACAAGTAGGAATCCTTTGAGGAGTTCCAAAATGAAGTATAGAACCGATTTGACAGAAGTATTGAGATCCTCGATTAGATCGCGGAGGAAAATACTTGAGTCAAGAATTGGGTGATCATCTAAGTGAGTGTGAAGTCATTTCACAGCTCATCTCTCCTGAAAACCTTGAATGGTGTTTCTGAGAGAATGAATCGGATCTTATTGGATATGCTCCGATTAATGATGAGTCACATGAATCTTCCATTATTCTTTTAAAATACGCTCTAAAATGAACATGTTTACGCTAAATAAGTTTTCTATCAGAATCAGTGAAAAACACCACATTGGATGTGGACTGGGTGATTTCCAAATATGTTTTTCTGATTAATTGGGATTGCAAGGTTTGTGTAAGGCAGTTGTCAACAAACAAACTTGAATCCAAATCTGATAGGTGCTGCTTCGCTGGTTGTCCTAGGGAAACCGAGGCTTAGTACTTTTGCAGCCAATCCGAGAACAAAGTTTTGTTGTTCGGAACTCTGTTTTTCCAAGAAGAACAGTGGGAGTAAAAGTACAGCTCGAAGAAATTCGAGAAACACAGGAGGCTGTTCAACCTGTTGAGGGAGAGCAGCGGTTGGATCTACAGAGTGCTGTAGGATCGACACCTGTGGAGTCTGAAATTCGCTGATCCTAATGGATCCGTCACTAACCCGAGAGTGATTTCTCGTAGCCGATTGCCGTGATCAGTTGATCATTGAAAAGTGACGAGCCTGCGAAATTCAAAGAAGCGATGGTGAGCCCCAACTCCGAAAAATAGGCTGGGTATGCATGTTAGCTTCACCGATCTATTCATAGATTGAAGCAAACATCTTGGAGTTGGAATCTGCGTTCTGTTAAAACGGTCAAAGGTTTTGACTCGATCAGGAACGAATAGAAACCGTGCGTTTACAAGTAAACTAGTGGGAGCGTAGTTGCAATTCTCAAACTGTATGTTTAGAACGTACTTAATCTCATAAACGACGTTCCGACGCTAAAGTCTTGTCAAGATTTGGGTCGGAAGTCAAATTTAACGATGGACATGGTAGAAGCCGCGTAAGCCCTTGGAATATGGTTCCATTGAGATGGATCAGAAGATCTAATTGGATCGTGTCAGAATCCTTATGATTATAAGGTACTGGACAGTTCCAATATGCATGATTCCAAGAATGGCTTCACACCAAAGGTCTTATGGCAATGATTTTAGCAAGATGAAGTGTCTTGGACACTGACTGAGCTAGTGTCTATGAGTGTGATTCCTTTTGCTTATGCAATAGAATCCATCATGAATGTCATATTTTGCGCTCGTCTAAATGCAGCTGACGCATAAAGCATGACGAGAAGATACCAACTTGTTCCGGTAAGAGTCACTAGACAGTTGTAAGGAATATCCCCAAGTGTTTGAGAAACACTAAGGATAGGTTCTTGTACAACTGAGAAAAAGACGAATCAGTTATGAGTAGTTAGACGGACAAAGATGATTCCCGGTTACCACCTGGTTATGTCTTTTTGCCTGTGTAGCGGTGCTGTCTGTTGGAAAGGTTTCCAAGCAGATGACCGTAGAATAGTGCTTATTAAAGAATAGCGGTGTGGTTTGTTGGAATGGTTCCAAGCAAGAACACCGCAGCATCTCTCACAACCTAAGCACGAGTTGTATACTGTTGCTGTAGGTACTAGATATCTGAAGACTTGGTCTTGATTCTAGTGGGAGTTAGTTTAGTTATGATGTTCAGATAGATATCATATGGTCATGTTTATGAAAAACTGACATCAACATTATTTGACTATTGGATAATTAAATAATGGTCCCAAAATAAGTTTATGTCATATTATATGCCATCAAGTTGAGGACTTGATCAAGAAACCCTATAAGTAACAAATGACATAAATTATGATGTGTCCCTAGTCGAGGTTGTTAAAGTGGGATAATATAACCGCGAGAGACTAGATTGTGAGGTGACTGTTGACTAAGTTTCATGGAGTCAATGATATGAGTATCACAGTCAGTCACATAGATATATGTTGGTGAACATATGATCGGACATGACCCGCTAATGAGAAGTCTACAAGATAGTTATATCTGTGTCATAAGAGGTTCTCATTACGACTATAGAGTATAGTCCTTAGACCTGAGTTCATCATGCTTTCTTGCATATGATTTGGTACACTTTGACCTTGTCAAACGTCGACCCATAACTGGCGACTATAACGGCACTGTTCAAGTATATCATGAAGTGTGCGTTGAAATAGGGATGGAACAAGATGGGATTTGTCCCTCCTGAATAACGGGAGATAAATATCTCAGGGCCTATCGAAGATTTAATACTGAGAAAAATGTGTGGCCGCACTCAAACGAACTGTAGTTCAGTTGTTTGTAATGTTCAGTATGAGATCAGGAGTTCGATAAACACGATGTTGGCTTAATAAGGATGACACTAATCTTGCCTTATGCCAAATCGAGGTATAGAGACAAAAGGATTATAGGAATTGATGATTCCAGTACAAGTGGGAGATTATTGGGATAGTGTCCTGAAATCACACTTGTACTCACTCCTGATGATAGTTGTGTGTCGAGACCAGACATTCGTATAATACTGGGCGGTTGCAATGTTTTGCTAGAAGCCTCTTGCAATCTGTAAGTTGTAGACTTACTGCCAGTATTATATGATCCTATATGGTCACACACCTAAGCAAACTGGAAGCTAAAATATGGGAATGATCATTATGGTAATGATCATGTTAATGTGTATTGGATACACATTAATATCGAGCAAATGGTGTTGTGTCGATCGACACAGTATGTGTGTCGGTCGACACAGTTCGGGTTTCGAAAGGGCTTTTCGATTTTATGACTTAAACGATTTTGGCCTGTTAAGTGTGATTCTAGGTCGAATAAAACTTGATGGTTTTCGACCTAGAACATTTAGCCGTCGTCTCCTTCTTGACAGAAGAGGCAGAAACACCAGAAACTCTCAGATCCCATAGATCCGGCACTAGCATCCCGTTTTCCAGCTTGTGTGCGTGTGTATCTGGTAGAGGCAAGGCGTCTGCGTTGCTCACTGATCTCGTTCGCCAATCATTCCGCTGCCAGTTCAAGGTAAGAACGATGTTGGTAATTTCAATATAACGAACCCTAGATCCTAGGAGATCCAACACTTCCGAGTTGTTCGGCGAACATTTTGTTTACCACACGCTGGTATGTCGCTCCGGCGTTTTTGAGGCCGAAGGGCATGACCTTGTAGCAATAGATTCCTCTGTAATTGACGAAGGCCGTTTTATCTCTATCGTCTGGGCTCATCATGATCTGGTTGTATCCTGAGAAAGCGTTCATGAATGTGAGTAGTTTATTTCCGGCTGTCGCCTCTACTAGCCGATCTATAAGCGGAAGCGGAAAGCTGTCTTTGGGACACGCCTTGTTCAGATCTGTGAAGTCAACGCAAACCCTCCATTTTCTGTTTTTCTTCTTCACGACTACGGGATTTGCGAGCCAGTCCGGATATTTGACTTCGATGATCAAACCTAGTTTATGTCACCTTTCTACTTCGTCATTGACTGCTTTAGTTCGTTCAGATCCCAACTTCCTTCTCTTCTGACGGACGGGTTTGATTGTTGGGTTTACGTTCAGCTCGTGACATGCGATATCCATACTGATTCCCGGCATATCTTCTGCGGACCAGGCGAAACTGTTGACATTTTCTCGGAGATATAACACTATCCCTTTTTTGATTGAGTCGTCCAGATTCGCTCCGATGTCCACGCACTGTTATGGAGGCTCGTCGTCTATGCAGACTGATGTCACAGGTTCGCACGGCTCGTTATCTTCTTCTTCTTCCTGTTTTTCTACTGCCTTTTTGGGTCTTATCGTAGCTTCTTGATCTGGTTCGATCCGCGGTCGCTTAGACTTCCGAATTATCTCGATTGTTGATTTCCTGAGTTTGTGTTCGGCCATGAAACAAGATCGGGATTGCGCTTGACTTCCCCATATTGTAGTAATCTCGCCGGGTGTTGGAAACTTCAGGCAAAGGTGGTATGTCGATGGGACAGCCCTCATGGAATTTATCCATGGAGTTCCCATGATTACGTTGTAGATCGTTGGAGCGTCTGCTACCGAAAATTCGACGATTTTGGTTATTTCTCCAGCCCGTACCGGTAGCATGATCGTTCAGAGGGCCATTGTCGTGTGTCCAGTGAATCCTGTCAAGGGTTTCAGGATTGGAGATATCTCGGACAAACCGATGTTCATCCTTTTTAGCGTATCTCGGAAAATTACGTCCACGGAGCTTCCGGTGTCGATAAGAATCCTGGCGACGTCAAGATCTCCGATGATATCCTGGATGACGAGCGGATCATTGTGCGGCCGGTCGACGTCCGCGGTTTCGCATTCCTCTAATGTTATCGTGTCGTTTGGAGATCGATCAGAGGTGGATCGATGAGTGTTTGTTTCAAATCGTCTCTGATAAGCCTTGATTGATGATACCGTGTCTCGGCAGTATTGTGATCATCCAATGATCATATTGTTGATTGCAGCGCCTGGTGGATCGGTCATATCTTTGTCTGTGCCCGTTTCTTCGGATCCGCTAATTGGTGGTCTCTAAGTGTCGAAAGTTTCTTATTCCCCACAGACGGCGCCAAACTGTGAGAGTCGAAACTCACACGGTCAAAACTTGTAGAGCAAAACTTTTAGGGATCAGAAACTTTCAAGGATAACCACGAAACTAGCAAACCCGAAGGACGTTTTATTGATTAGAAGTCAAAAAGGTACAAAGATCGTAAAAGAAAGTAAAGGAATCGGAAAAGAAATGCAAAATAACTCGAAAATCGGCTAAGATAAACTGCTAAGTTCTTAAGTCTAAGTATAGGGTTTTTTGCTCTGCCTCTCTCGTCTGGTTTCTCCCTCCTTTTATAGCTTCGGTTCGTCGGCTTTTGAGAATATTTCCGCAGGATTTTTGGAAATCTTCCTGTTCTTATCTTTTTCCTTTTCTCGCTAAAATGTACATTTCCCATCTCGGATTTTCCTTTTTCCAATCTCTTTCTATACTTCTTCATCTTTCCGCGGCTCGACTCGTTTGCCGGATGGGCCAATATTTGGACGTTCCGAGTCCGTTAACGTATCAACTCACTTATTTGGTTTAGAGTTTGTCGTATGCTTGGGCCCAAGTTCCCATTTCTCTGAGTCTCGATCCATCAGCCCAAATCATCGGTTCATGAAGGTATGGGCTAATGTTTCCGAAGGTGGGTTGCGACAAGTTATGCGTATCGGCAAATGTTTGGTTATCCGTTCAAAAAGTTCAACTCGGAAAACCAGAAACGGTTTAGCTCGGAAATCCGAGATGGTTCAGCTCAAAGGTTCAACCCAGGATTTCCGGAAGGGCAACTCATGATCAACATCGAGACGGGATGGGTTCAGATTCGAGCTGGTTTAGCTCGGAATTCCGAGCTGGTTCAACTCGGTTTTCCGAGATGGGTTAGCTCGGAATTCCGAGCTGGTTCAGCTCGGTTTTCTGAGCTGGTTCAGCTCGGTTTTCCGAGCTGGTTCATCTCGGTTTTCCGAGATGTTTAGCTCGGAATTCCGAGCTAGTTCAGCTCGGTTTTCCGAGCTGGTTCAGCTTGGTTTTCGGGGCTGGTCCAGCTCGTCCTTTGCTTTGTTTGGATGTTCCGTCGATCCGTAGTTCCTGTCGGAAGATATGTTTGTCCGATTATGATGTCGTCTGTTTTGCCGAAACCATTTCTCCGATAAATCATTTAGATGACATTGTCGGCATTTCGTACAACTTTGTCATTTATACGAAATCTTGAACGTCTAATTCAAACACTCGCTCATGTCCGACTGCTTGATCCTCTCTTCGGCTATTGTTTTCGTCGAGGAGGTTTTTGACCTCAACAGAGAGAATAATTTTCACATTCACTAAAGATTCTCACATGGAAAGCAAAGATGATGATATCAAAAATGGTGAGAGACGATTTTATACACTTGAGAAGATATAATTTTCTTGCTTTAAAGATATATGGAGCAGTATGTCATTCCCACAAATAGAGAATAATTCTTATTGCTATAAACGATTTATACATGGTTTTCTATACTAAAATTAAGTGTTTTTAACGTGATTTTATGCTTTTAGAAATAGTTTTCTCATATTTTGGATATTTAACGACTTGAAGGTTTCTCGCAAAGGCTCCACACATTGCGAAGATTCATGTTATAGTCAATAGGATTTGGTCACTTGGTGACAAATCATAGATGATCAACGTGTTTTCTATTAACCAAACTACAATGAAGTTTCAGATCCCGACAGATACAATTGACTTTTGTTTTAATGTAATGTTTGTGGAAATTAGACGGGGCCTTACCATGATTGATGAATGCATTGGGTCAAATGAAGCTACAACTTTTGTAGAAAAGATTTTTGTTTTTGAATTAATATAACATTTATTCAATTATTCAAAAACAATTGAGTTAAAACGTCACTGACTTGCTCTGAGGCGATTTTTAGCGAAGTAGGGTCTTGGGGTTCTCATCGTGCCCAATCTTCTCCGGTGTAATACCCTGTCTGAAGATAACATCAACAAGAAGATTACAAGTCAACGGAAAGTCATCGGATGTCATTTTGGTAGATTTGGAAGCTTGGGGGTATTTTGGTAAATTCACCAAAAGTGAAGATGGGAAGCTTAGACGGGCCAAGTAATCTTCTTTTTATTTAAAAAGATTTCTTAGAAGAAGAAGAGCACTGAAATAAGAATTTTGGAGTCTTTACGGGCTGTCGGAAATGGAAACCGACATAACCGAGAAAAAGATTGAAATGCCTCTAAAGTGCTCCAAAAATTATGAAATTTTGACCACAGCTCTATTAAATTATTTATGAGCAATGGTTAAAATTATTTGGAAATACTTTACTCCTGGATTAATATATGATTTTTGGATTATGAAAGAGTAATTAATGACCAAAAATTCAAAATAAAATTATGTGAGCTTGGAGGTGTATCAAGGGAGCATGAGCTATGATATGAAGTGTTATTTGGCCTTAGATAAAGCCCAATAATCATCATGGGCCACGAAATCTTTCTAGAAAAAAGAAGATGCATTGTATGAGGATTTATGTGCATGAATCTAAGATGTGGTGGCAACCATCCAAGAGGCTTCTAGAAGGGAGTGAAAAGTGTAGAGTAAGGAGTGAGATTCATTGTTTTGGCTTGATTTTGTGAAAAAAACTTGGAGGGAGATGTAGAGGTGAAGAGTGACAAATGGAGGGTGGAGATCACTCCATTTTACTATAAAAGGAGGCCTTCCCCATCCATTTTCCTCACACCAAAAACTCAAAGGAGTAAAGAAGAAGAAGAAGAAGAAGAAGAAGAAGGAGGAGAGCCGGAGGGGAGAGAGAGAGAGAGAGAGAGAGAGAGAGAGAGAGAGAGAGAGAGAGAGAGAGAGAGAGAGAGAGAGAGAGAGAGAGAGAGAGAGAGAGAGAGAGAGAGAGAGAGAGAGAGAGAGAGAGAGAGAGAGAGGAAGAAGAAGAAGAAGAAGCCGGAGGAAGGAGGAAGAAGAGAAGGAGGAGGAGGAGAGCAAGAGGAGAGAGAGAGAGACTATAAGAAAACAGCGTTTTTAGGACTGGACCTTGCGACTATACTTGTAGTCGTAAAATTTGGCCACTATTAGGGGACAATAATGCTACTATTTTGCGACAACGGAAATATGGACGTGTATTAGTCGCTTATATACAACTAAAAATGTTTTTCGCCAATTTAGTCGTTGATTTACGACAGATTAATGACTATTGTCAAGACCGGAACCAATGGTCGCAGGCTAGTCGGTCATATTGCGACTATTTTTGCGTCTGATGTGAAGAGTCGTAGAACAATCGCGAATTGGTCATTATATGGGCGACTAATTCGCTACTTCGGGTATAGTAGTAACCGAGTCGTTTATTTGTCGCTATTGATACGACTAATATTCACATCATTATTTGTGTCGCAAAATAGTCTGGTATGGGTCGTATCATATAGTATTTTTGGATTTAGTAATAATAACATGAGATAGTCTGAATTTTAGAGAGCTTATGATGGTTAGGGCATTTTGACCGGTTATTGGTAATTTACCGTGACATTTGGTTTGGTTATATTTTTACCTATTTGTGGTTGGTGCATGCATTTATGACCATTAATGGGAGTGGCCAATTATGTCTACATAGTCGAAATTCAGTCATTTCTCCGTTTTCATTTGTAGAAACATAAAGAATTTGGAAATTTAGCTACATGGCGGGAGGCTACAATAATTATAGCAACCATCGGGAGTGGATGTATAACAGGCTCGATGATGCCACATGCAATTTCTCAACAGCCTTCATAAACGGGGTGGCACAATTTATGGAACTTGCCAAAAACCAGCTTTTAGCTCTGAGCAATGGCGGTAAGTTTCTCTGCCCTTGTTGTTTCTGCAAGAACGAAAAATGGAAAACCACGGAACAAGGAATTTGGAGTCATCTGTTTAGTTATGGATTTATGCTTGATTATTGTGTTTGGTATAAGCATGGAGAAGAAATCAGTTTGGATATAGGAACGATTTATGTTGATCCGAATGGTCATAATAATGTACAAGATAGGTATGTGGATATGGTGAATGATGCATTTTGTGGTTACGCGAGTAATAGTGAAGAACCTGTACGTAATCATTCAAAAAAGTTTTATGAAATGTTAGAAGGAGCCAACAATCCTTTATATGATGGTTATCGTGAAGGGCACTCCCAGTTTTCATTGGCTGCTCATAACAAGGCAGAACATAATATGGTTGAAAGGTTAGTGGATTCGATATGTGTAATGCTGACAGAGTATTTACCAGAAGGAAACCATGCAACAGGTTCACACTACGAGACAGAGAAACTGATGTGAAATTTAGGCCCCCTATCGTATAACTGATGTTTTCATGAACAGTTGTATGATCTTCTGGAAAGAAGGCGAAAAGGAAGAAGAGTGTCGGTTTTGTGGTAAACCAAGATGGAAGCCAAATGAGAGACAAAGCAGAACTAGAGTACCCTACAGTCGTATATGGTATCTACCAATTGCTGACAGACTGAAGAGAATGTATCAAAGCGAGAAGACTGCAGCGGCGATGAGATGGCATGCGGAGCACCAAACGAAGGAGGGAGAAATGTGTCATCCGTCTGATGCGGTGGAGTGAAAATCATTTCAAGCTCAACATCCTTTGTTTGCCCAAGAACCCCGTAACTTTTATCTTGGATTATGTACAGATGGTTTTAATCCATTTGGCATGTCTCGTAATCATTCGTTGTGGCCCGTGATCTTGACTCCATAAAATTTACCCCTTGATATGTGCATGAATACAGAATACTTGTTTCTTACAATTCTGAATTCTGGGCCAAATCATCCGCGCGCTAGTCTCGATATCTTCATCCAACCTCTTATTGAGGAGTTAAAAGAATTGTGGTCTTCTGGAGTCGATGCATACGATGTGTCATTGAATGAAAACCTTAAACTAAAAAGCAGTGCTGCTGTGGACGATAAGCGACTTCCCGGCATATGGGATCTTATCAGGATGGACGACCCATGGTGGATTGTCTTGTCCTATTTGCATGGATGATACAAAATCTTTTTATCTGCCTAAGGGAAGGAAGACGCGTTGGTTTGATTGTCACCGAAGATTTCTTTCCATTTGGCCATCCATTGAGGAAGAATAAAAAAGACTTCTTGAAGGGAAAAAACTCCTCGAAAGAGCATCCACCTGAGGTATTGAGTGGTGAGAAAGTTTATTGCGAGCTATTGCAAGCTGTAAATCTACCAAAAACAAAGGATGTCGGTGGAAACGGTCACGAAATTAAGGAGCTTGGCTATGGGAAGTGGCATAACTGGCACAAGGAAAGCATATTCTGGGAGCATCCGTACTGGAGGGACTTCACTCTTCAACATAATCTTGATATGATGCTTGTAGAGAAGAATTTTTTTTGACAACATCATGAATACTCTTTTGAGTGTGAAAGGTAAATCCAAAGACACCATCATGTCAAGAATTCATATAGAACGATTCTGTTCTCGGCCAAACCTACATATTAATGGTGAGGGTAAAGCTCATTTCCCCACGTACAGATTAACAAACGATGCCAGAAAAAAATTACTAGAATTTGTGAAACATGCAGTAAAGTTCCTAGATGGCTATGCGGCCGACTTAGCTACTTGTGCTGATCTGGATAAATATAATTTTTCAGGGATGAAGAGTCATGACTGCCAAGTTTTTACGGAGCGGCTACTTCCATTTATCTTTGCCAAACTCTTAGACTGGAACGTCCACCTTGCGTTAGCAGGTTTTTCTCTTTTATTTTACTTAATATGTGATAATTAAATATGAGTATAGTATGTTATATTTACCAACAATTTCAAAAAATATATATTGTTGGGGTTGGAACTTTTTTCCGTGACTTATGCTCGAGAACTTTACAAATAAGTCGTTTCCAAATTCTCAAAGAAAACATAGTTTAAATCATATGCAACTTGGAAAAGATTTTTCCACCATCATTTCGACGTGATGGAGCATTTACCTATATATCTCCCCTACGAAGCTGAATTAGGAGGTCCGGTGCAATATACGTGGATGTACCCTTTTGAAAGGTTTTTCAAAAAGTTGAAAGGGAAAGCAAAGAACAAAAGATATGCGGAAGGATCGATTGTTGAATCGTATATAAACGACGAGATAGCTTATTTCTCAGAGCATTACTTTGCTGCAAATATAACAACAAAATCAAGGTAAATGCGCTATCACATGTTCACTTTGCCATTTTTAATACACACATGATGAGGACATCATCTTGACCGACACGGAGTTGGACGAGCGAGATGGACCAGACTCGACCAAGAGGCTGGCCGACCTGTTTCCAACCATGCGAGACGTACCTAGGACACGTTCGGGACAGCGACAGATACAAGCTGAATTCAACAATACCATGGAGCAGCTGATCTCGAGGACAAGCCTAGATGACATCACGACCCAGCTAGGCCAGCTCGATCAAGGACAACCTATCCTGAACCAGTTGGCCCATAGGATGATCAAGACTGAAGCCGGCGACCCATTCGACCCGACCACGCCCTGGCCCTTACTCCGGACGATCGGACCGACCATGATCTTCTGCATCGAGTCAGACGATCCATCGACCGGTCTGCCTCTGGACTAAGGATCATACTCTTTTTCCCTTGTGAAGTTTTGTCCCAAATGGGTTTTCTTCACGAGGTTTTTAACGAGGTGATCCGAGGCCCGTTCATTAGAGAGACAGGCCATCCCTTTCTCTATTTCGACCAGAGTTTCCTTATCCGTAATGGTTTTATTTCTTATGTTTTTCTTTGGTTTCTCTTCCTCATTTTCGATGTCCCATGTTTAGGCCCAGGTCTCTTTTTTTGTAAGTTATTTAAAACACTACTTTTGATTCAATGAAACCTAAGTAAGTTTAAGCTACGAAAAACCCTATAGGTTTGTGCTCTCTCTCTACCGCGCGGCTGCCCCTCTAGAGACCGAGATCTCTTCTCTTTTTACTTGCTTGCTCATTTGTCCTAAGTGTTCATCAAGATCAGTAGCCTTGAAATCACCCTCGACCACCCACTGACCAAGATGAGAGTGCCTTCGGCCAGCAGCTTCGTCCCATTCGTCCATCTCTCTCTCGTTTGTCTAACCACCACGCCTCCTCATTCTCATATCATCTGGTATCAGAGCTTTAAAGCTCCTGACCAGCTCGGTTGTTTCTTTTCCTTTGCTTAGTTTCAATTCTGCTTTGCTGTTGTTCTTTAAACTCGAAAATCAAAAAAAAAAATAAAATCAGGTTGCTAGTTCTTGATCTCAATCGGCCTAGTGCTTTAGTTCTGGAACCGAATTGCTTGCTTGCTTCTGTTGATTTGTTTCTGTTAGTTTGCTTAGATAAAACTGAAACTCAAAAAAAAAAAAAAGGAATTTGTTGAAACCGATTGCTAGGTTGTTGGTTAGGACTCGGCCGCTAGGGTTTATCTCTCTCTAGCGAACTGTGTTAGCTAATTCATCTCTGTCTCGGTTTATGTTCTCTGAAGTTCCTGTTATTTTAGTTACATTGCATACACTGAACATGATCTTAAGAACCGGCTGCTAGTTTGTTACAAACGGACAGCATCTAGTGCGTTAGGGTTTTCTTCTCCTTGTGTTTGCGGTTTGAATTATCTGAAACTGTGGTTTAGTTCTGGTTATTTCCTTTCACTTAATCTCGGTTTAGTGTTTCCTATTTGTGTTCTTAGTCAAAAAAAATCACCATTGTATTGCTCTCCTTTTTGTCTCGACCACACCTTGTTTCCTTTTCCGAATTGGTTGCGTTTTTCCTTTTAGTTCTTTCCATTTCTCTTCTTTGGTACGTTTGCCTTGTTTGTTGAGTGTGCAGAGATAATGGCCAATGAACAAGTCCAACAAGGCGGCCCAACTGACCTCAATCAGCTCCTGGCTGCTATCCAGACGATCGAAGCCCGACTTGACCGTTTTGAACGTCCCGATGAACATCAGCCTCGGCCGGATGATCAGCAACCTCGGCCCGGCGCTTATCAGCCTCGGCCAGGAGAGCATCAGCACAGACCAGAGGCACCACATCCTCGGAACGACCAGCAACGTCGACCAGGCCCGTACCGTGGGCGAGTTGAACGACCCGAACGCTTCCAGGACGTCCGACTAGATGACACGGACGACGATACGGATGAGCTTGAGGACGGACGCCACAGACCTCGACCACCATACCAACGCGACCCTATTCACCGAGGACGCATACGAGAACAAGAGGTACACCATCCATATCCTAATGATATCAAGCTAAAGCCTCCTACTTTTGTAGGAAAAGTAGACCCGGAGGCATATCTAGACTGGGAGCGGAGGATGGAGCATATCTTCGACCATTACGGATATCCCAAAGGCAGGAAGATATCTCTAGCAGTGGCCCAGTTCACAGGGCATGCCCTGTCATGGTGGGACCGGGACGCTGCAGAACGAAGGCGTCATCGGTACGAACCGATCACTACGTGGACTTACATGAAGTTCCAGCTAAGGCGCAGGTATGTTCCTGCCCATTTCCACAAGGATTTGCAGAAACGTTTTCGTAAGTTGATGCAGGGAACCAAGACGGTTGAAAAATATTTCGAAGAGTTAAAACAATTGCGGAATAGACTTGAGCTGGACAATTCAGAAGAGACTCTGATGGCCCAGTTCGTGGTAGGGCTGAACGAGAGGATCGCTCGAAAGGTAGAAATTCAACCCTATCACAATATGCCCAAATTATTGCATTTGTGTATACATGTTGAGCATCACAACAAGCGGAAGTCCACGGCCCCAACCTGGCCTAGAAACAACACACCTTGGACCACACCGACTCCACGGCCCATTGACAAAGGTAAGCCGGTCGAGGTTGAGTCCAGGTTCAAGAAGCCGACCATTGAGACGTCTAAGCCCAAACGACCAGACCCAGGTAAGTTCCCTAGCACGTCCCGTTCTGGAGATATCACCTGTTTTAAGTGTCAGGGTAAAGGACATATGGCTCGAGACTGTCCGAACCGGAGGATCATGATCCTGAACGAGGCCGGTGAGTACGAGTCTCAGGATGAAAAGGAGGATAAAGACATGGAGGAACTTGACACAGGGACGCCCATAGAGTATCCTGACTCTGGAGAGCTACTGGTGATCAGGAGAGCTCTCAGTGCGCTTGTTGATCCCGAGACGGTTCAACGAGAGAACATCTTCCACACTCGTTGTACTGTAAACAACAAGGTATGCAGTCTTATTATTGATGGTGGATCTTGTACTAACGTGGCCAGCAGGAACATGGTCGATAAGCTTGGCCTCCAAGTGACCAAGCATCCGCGACCGTACCGGCTACGGTGGCTGAGCGATGACACAGAGATCAGGATCGCCGATCATGTAACCGTGCCCTTCATCATTGGACGATATCACAATCAGGTAGTATGCGACGTGGTTCCTATGCAGGTGGGACACCTATTGCTCGGCCGACCATGGCAGTTCGATAAGGAGTCCTTGCACAACGGGCGGACCAATCATTACTCGTTCATCCATGATAAGCGAAAGTACCAGCTTGCGCCTCTTACACCGCAGGAAGTGCGTGAGATGCAACTATATCTTGCCAAGGATAAAAAGAACTGTAAGACCAATCTCCTTATTTCTTCGCACTCAGTTTCCAGAGCTATTTTTCAGAACACGCAGGTACTACTGATGATCTTTAGGGAGGCTTTACACTCGTGTTCAGACAAAGTAGAGTTGCCCCGAGAAGTTGTTTCTTTGTTGGACAGGTTCAGAGACGTGTTTCCGGACGAGATTCCAGCCGGCCTACCTCCTATCAGAGGCGAACCTCAGATTGATCTCGTGCCTGGAGCGGCCCTACCCAACCGACCAGTGTACCGGATGAATCCGACCGAATCCAAGGAATTGGAGAAACAGGTGCAGGATCTCATGTCCAAAGGCTATATCCGAGAGAGCCTCAGCCCGTGTGCCGTTCCGGTCTTGTTAGTTCCCAAGAAAGACGGATCTTGGAGGATGTGCGTCGACTGTCGGGCCATCAACAACATCACCATCAAGTACCGGCATCCCATACCACGACTGGATGACATGTTGGACGAGCTACATGGAGCGTCCATGTTCTCTAAGATTGACCTACGAAGCGGGTACCATCAGGTGCGAATGAAGGAAGGCGACGAGTGGAAGACGGCTTTCAAGACCAAGCAAGGCCTGTACGAGTGGCTGGTCATGCCATTCGGCCTTACCAATGCGCCCATTACGTTCATGCGCCTCATGAACCAGGTCTTAAGGGCCTACATCAGTAAGTTCGTTGTTGTTTATTTTGATGATATTTTGATTTATAGTCAATGTTTTGCTAATCATTTGGTTCACCTTGAGCAAGTAATAGATACTCTTCGGAAGGAGGGTCTTTATGCGAACCTCAAGAAGTGCACCTTCGGCACTGATAAGCTTGTCTTTTTAGGCTTTGTTGTAAGTTCGCAGGGATTATAGGTTGACTAAGAGAAGGTCAAAGCCATCGAGGACTGGCCGACCCTGACCCCGATCGGCCATGTCAGGAGTTTCCACGGTTTGGCCAGCTTCTACAGACGGTTTGTGAAGGACTTTAGCACTGTGACCGCCCCACTTACAGACGTGATCAAGAAGGACATCCCGTTCAAATGGGGCCAGTCGCAAGAGACCCAATTCCAGAAGCTCAAGGATTTGCTAACCCATGCTCCTATTTTGGTTTTGCCTAATTTTGATAAGACGTTTGAGATTGAGTGTGATGCCTCAGGTTTAGGAATTGGAGCTGTCCTGACGCAAGGAGGACGGCTGATCGCCTATTTCAGTGAGAAGTTGAGTGGGGCCACGCTCAACTATCCTACTTATGACAAGGAGCTGTATGCGTTGGTCAGATCCTTGGAGACTTGGCAGCATTACTTGCTGGCCAAAGAGTTTGCGCTCAAGCATCTGAGAGGACAGACGAATCTGAAGAGGAGGCAAGCCAAGTGGCTTGAGTTCGTGGAGACCTTTCCGTACATCATCAAGTACAAGAAGGGAAAGGAGAACGTGGTAGATGATGCACTGTCCAGGAGATACACACTGATCAACACCATGGAGGCCAAAGTCTTGAGGTTTGAACTTATTAAAGAAGATTATGATATTGATCCTGATTTTGGTGAAATTTTTCAGGAATGTCTCAATGGACCAAAGGGAGTTTTCTATTTGCACAACGGATTCATGTTCAAAGGGAAGCGACTGTGCATCCCTCAAGGGTCGATGAGGGAGCTTCTGATCCGAGAATCCCATGGAGGAGGGCTGATGGGACACTTTGGCGTGGAAAAGACACTGAGTGTCCTGGTCGAGCACTTCTACTGGCCACATCAGAAACGAGACACGGAGCGTTTCTGCTCCAAGTGCATCACATGCCTTAAGTCTAAATCCAGGTCACATTCTTACGGTCTCTACTTACCTTTGCCTATACCTAACCGACCATGGGTCGATATTTCCATGGATTTTGTGCTTGGTTTGCCTAAGATCAGGAACAAGGATGCAATTTTCGTCGTGGTCGACCGGTTTTCAAAGATGGATAATTTTATACCGTGTTCTAAGACGAACGATGCTACCCAGACCGCCGACCTCTTCTTTACAGAAGTGGTCATATTGCACGGACTGCCCCGGACTATCGTCTCAGATCGTGACCCGACCTTCCTAGGTCACTTCTGGAGGACGTTGTGGAGAAAGCTTGGGACCAAGCTGCTTTTCTCGACCACTTGTCATCCACAGACGGATGGGCAGACCGAGGTCGTGAACCGTACTCTCTCAGCCCTCTTAAGGGCCACGATTGGTAAAAGTTTATCAAATTGGTTGGATTGCATTCCTTTTGTTGAATTTGCTTATAATGGTGCCAAACACTCTGCTACTAAGATGTCTCCTTTTGAGGTTGTTTATGGATTTAAGCCAGATACTCCACTTTATCTGAAGCCACTGCCTGCACTGGAGTTCATCAATCTTGATGGAGAACGCAAGGTCGAGGCCGTCGCCAAGTTGCACCAGGCGGTCAAGGAGAACATCGAGAAGAGGACGGACCAGTACAAGAAGCAAGCCGACAAACACCGGAAGGAGGTCGACATTAGGCCAGGTGACTGGGTTTGGGTTCACATGCGACCTGAACGGTTCTGAAACAAGAGGAAATCCAAGCTTGCCCCATGTGGAGATGGACCATTCGGGGTCCTGAAGAAGATAAACGACAACGCCTACCAATTGGAACTCCCAGGTGAGATGAGCATATCGTCGAGTTTTAATATTTCTGATTTGTCTCCTTATTGTGCAGGTGATACCGTTCTGAGGCCAGAACCTCTTCAAGAGGGTGGGAATGATGTGGACATCAGCTTAACCGACACGGAGCTGGACGAGCGAGACGGACCAGACTCGACCAAGAGGCTGGCCGACCTATTTCCAACCATGCGAGACGTATCTAGGACACGTTCGGGACAGCGACATATACAGGCTGAATTCAACAATGCCATGGAGCAACTGATCTCGAGGACAAGCCTAGAAGACATCACGACCCAGCTAGGCCAGCTCGATCAAGGACAACCTGTCCTGAACCAGTTGGCCCATAGGATGATCCAGATTGAAGCCGGCGACCCATTCGACCCGACCAGGCCCTGGCCCTTACTCCAGACGATCGGACCGACCATGATCTTCTGCATCGAGTTAGACGATCCATCGACCGGTCTGCCTCTGGACCAAGGATCATACTCTTTTTCCCTTGTGAAGTTTTGTGCCAAATGGGTTTTCTTCACGAGGTTTTTAACGAGGTGATCCGAGCCCCTTCATTAGAGAGACAGGCCGGCCCTTTCTCTATTTTGACCAAAGTTTCCTTATCCGTACTGGTTTTATTTCTTATGTTTTTCTTTGGTTTCTCTTCCTCATTTTCGATGGCCCATGTTTAGACCTAGTTCTCTTTTTTGGTAAGTTATTTAAAACACTACTTTTGATTCAATGAAACCTAAGTAAGTTTAAGCTAAGAAAAATCCTATAGGTTTGTGCTCTCTCTCTCTACCGCGAGGCTGCCCCTCTAGAGACCGAGATCTCTTCGCTTTTTACTTGCTTGCTCATTTGTCCTAAGTGTTCATCAAGATCAGTAGCCTTGAAATCACCCTCGACCACCCACTGACCAAGCTGAGAGTGCCTTCGGCCAGCAGCTTCGTCCCATTCGTCCATCTCTCTCTCGGCTGTCTAACCACCACGCCTCCTCATCTCATATCAACACACGTGGTAGTATATTAATTAATTATAATTTTTTCTAAACCTATTAATTTGGTCAGGATAACCAGGTTCACCGAAGGTGAAATCCCCGTACATCATGTCGATGTTCCTGATATATTTACTCAAGTGGGTCGTCCAAGTGGAAGAATGCAAGAAATCTGGCTTTCAGAGGAAGACTATAGACGCGCACATGTTTATGTTCTGCGAAACTGTGGATATTTTGAGCCACTAGAGAGGTATTGGCATGTCTTATCTTTTGGTTTAATATATTCAACTTTACTATGATTTCTCATATAATTTTTGGTTGAAATTAAAGTATGTTCGAAGATTATATGTAAACAAAATTTTCAGAACTCTCCGAAGAAGAGGTCTCCACAAAAAGACCTGAAGAATATCGAATCTGGGTGGAAGATTATGTATGTGTAAAATTCTGTCTTACCTATATTATTTGAATTTATCTTTGCCAAACTCGATTTTTGATATTTTATTTCTATATATGTACTGCAGGTTACTTATTGGAGAAAGAGACAAAGATTTCCATATTGGGGGCTAGAGATAGTGCAAGGACCCGTGCATAAGGCTAAAACCTGGCCCATCTGCTTTACAAGAGGATATTTGTTTCATACAGAGAATCACGGCGTGTGACGGAAGACATGTAACTATGGTGTATGTGTTAAAGCAGAGAATTATGCTGATGCAACTGATGAGGCTGATTTCCACGGGACTTTAACTGATATCATACAGCTCGAGTATGAAGGAATTGTGAATTTGAGAATCACACTATTTAAGTGTGACTGGTACGACCCAATGATTGGTAGAGGCACTCGGAAGAGTAATGTTGGTGTCGTAGACGTTCTTGCAGCAAGAACGTACAGTAAAAACGAACCATTTGTTCTAGGTACGTTAGTTCCATACCTATAAATCTCAATGCATTTAAATCTATGTACATATATACCTTCATTCAGTACATACAAATTAATTTCCTCCTTGGTCTGTACAGCCTCACAAGCAGATCAAGTTTGTTGTATCTTGTATCCATACACGAAGAAACCGAAGAGGGAGTGGCTAAGTGTTGTACAAGTCAATCCGAGGGGGAAATATTTCAGGAGCTTATGGTGACATGGAACCGATTCTTTTACAACAAGAAAATGATGATCATGTGATGATGACTAGAACTGAATATCTCATTATTGAGAACTCAGTACAAGGAGGAAACACAATAGATCTTGATTACGAGGTCGGGGATGCGGAACCAGAAGATGAATTCCGTTGTAATTTATCATCTTCTGATGATGAGGATGATCAAGATTACTATGAAGATCAGGATGAGGAGCACTTGTAATTTGCATGTTGACTTTGTCGAGGTTTTTATGGTCTAGTATATTCTTTCGGTTTATGATAATTTATCTAAAGAACTTGGTGAAGGATCTTTCGGTGTTAATCCTGATTCAATTCATCAGATTACTTGATCCTAAACATGCCAGATCTAGGTTCTCTTGAATAGAAACATAAGTAGATCTCACCTTTTACCTGTTTTGCAGCGGAAAGAGAGAACAGGTCAGAGATCAGAGAGCCACCGAGTGATAACTCCTCCAGAGGTTCACACACGCACACCAAGCAGGAAGAAAGCTGCTAGACCGAGCTGTGGGAGGTCGCAAGGAGAGAGAGAGTCGCGGCTAGGGCAGCATTTCGACCTGAACTCGTCTTAAGTTTATATATAACTTGTTCAGTTCGTTTTGGGCCATTTGGCCCAAATGCCAATTAACTCCGAGGCGTTCGCGCATTGCATCGATCGTTGCACCTTATGCATCGATCGATGCACAATGGCTAAACCCTCTTATTCTCTCTAAGTATAGTAAATGCCTAGCACTTTTACCATACTCCTGCTAAACCGTTCCTACACGATTTCCTGTTAGCTTAGGCGTGTGACCCATATGGGATCATATAATAAAGGCAATAAGTCCAAGACTTATAGATCATGAGCGGACTCTAGCAAGCCATCATGACCCCCAGTATTATATGACTTATGTCTGATCTTTGACATACTCTTACTTTCTAGAGACAGTACCGAGATTACTGGACACATTTCCAACAATCTCCCACTTGTACTGGAATCTCTGTATTCATAATCCTTTTGTCACAATATCTCGATTAGTCATAAGGTAAGATTAGTGTCATCCTTATAAAGCCTAATCTCGTTCATCGGACTCTAATTTGATACTGACAATCCAAACGACTCGGGACAGTCCGTTTGAGCATGGCCATGCATTTTCCAGTATTCAAATCTCCGATTGGCCTAGAGATATTCACTCCATTTATATTGGAGGGACAAATTCCGTCTTGTTCCATCACTGTAAACTACTCATTTCATAATGTACCCAAACAAGGTCCTTATAACTATCGCAAAACGATAGCGTTAGACAATGATCAAAGTGCATTAGTCCATGTGCAGTCACATGCATGCGAACTCAGGTCTAAGGACTATACTCTATAGTCGTAGTGAGAATCTCTTATGACACAGATATAAATATCCTGAAGAGTTCTCATAAGCGGGTCTTGTCCGGTCGTATGTTCCCAAACATACACCTATGTACTGACTTTGATGCCGCGCATCTATGACACACTGAGACTTTGTCATAAGTCACGTACCAATCCAGTCTCACACGGTTGTTGGTGTTCCAATTTCAACAACCTTCGACTAGGGACATGGTGATATAAGCCATCTATCAAATATAGGGTCTCATGATCAAGCTAAATGACTTCGATGACTCAAGATCAAGTCATTTACTTCGATGACCTATAAAATGGTTCATATCACTTTGGAACGATTATTTCATCACAGTTAAAATAATCTTGAAATAATAATTTCATTAAACATCTTAAATGTTGTTTCAAGAACATATCCAATAACTAAATTAAGCCCTTTAATAACTCCCACTGAAATTAAGACTACATCTTAATTTCATTTATCCTACAGCAACAGTCCGCGACTCGTGCTTAGGCCTAAGGAGTGGCTTTGTTAATAGATTAGCAACGTTCTCATTCGTTGAAACTTGCTGATCTACTTAACATCTCTGTCATTTATCTTACGGAATAGGTTATACCTATCCTCAAGGTGTTTGGACCTCTGATGTGTAGCTAGTCTCATCTATGCTGGAAATCACATCAAGTTCAGTGACGAACTCTTCTTTCCAAACAACCTCTTTCGCCACTTCCCAAGCTGCGAAATGTTCAGCTTAAGTCATTGAGTTAGCAACAGTGCCTTGCACCGCCAGATAGACACAAGATATAACCGGACTGTGATCGGAAATCATCTTTGTCTATTGGAAACTTGCCTTTCAGACTCTATCGACTTATAGCACCTCACTTTCTCCGTAAATCAAGAACTTATCCTTAGTATTCCTCAAATACTTTAGGACATACTTTAGGAAACTTGATTCTTTGCTGGATTTGACTGGTCTTTATTTGTCTTGCTTAACATTAAAGCAACATCAAACAAGTATGTTTCATGGCATACATGATAGATCCAATTGCCGACGCATATGGAATCTCATCCATGCATTTAAGCTCAGCAGTTATCGTAGGATACTGTATCTTGCTTAACTTGATGCCATGTGACATTGGCATAAAACCCTTCTTGGATTGCTCAAACGTGTAGGACTTTGTCAATTTAAGAATCTGACTTTGTCCTATCAGCTCTTTTGGATCTCTATCTTTAGATCCAAAATTCAAGAACTACGTGGCTTTACCCATGTCATTCATTAAACCAACTCCCAAGCTAGTCCTTTACCGACTACAGCGTTGGGACGTTATATCCGAGAATCAGTATGTCATCGACATACACTTTGAGAAATGCAATATCGCTCCCATTAATCTATTTAGTAAACACATAGTTCCGCTTCGTTCCTGTTCAAGTCAAAACCTTGACTACTTCAACAGAACGAAGATTCCAACTCCGATATGTTTGCTTCCATCCATGAATGGATCGATGAAGCTAACTTACATAAAATGTAATTTTCGGAGTCTGGGCTCACTTTCGCTTCCTAGGATTTTGCAGATTCGTCGCTTTCAATGATCATCAGATCATGCGAACATTCAATGATCATCAGGCTGAACTAATGACGAGAATTCACTCTCGGATTAGTGACTGATTCTTTCATATCTGCGAACTTCAGGCTCCACAGGTGTAGATTCTACAGAAATCTGTAAATCCTTCCGCTGCTCTCCCTCAATAGGTTAAGCAGCCTCCTGTATTTCTCGAATTTCTTCGAGTTGTACTTTTACTCCCACTGTTCTTCTTGGAAAGTAACTTCCCTTCTTAGAAAACAGAATGGTCGTAAAATTACTTTTTACTCCCACTGTTCTTCTTGGAAAGTAATTTCCCTTCTTAGAAAACAGAATGGTCGTAAAAGTACCGAGCCTTGGTTTCCCTAAGAAAACTTCGAGTTATACTTTTACTCCCACTGTTCTTCTTGGAAAATAACTTCCCTTCTTAGAAAACAGATTGGACGTAAAAATAACAAGCCTTAGTTTCTCTAGGACAACCAGCGAAGTAGCAAAACTACAAATACTCAGTAAAGACAAATTTGGATCGATTCCAATCCACATTAACGTGGTGTCTTTCAACTGATATTTGTGGAACTATTTCAGTGTAAACTTAGATATTTTAGAGCGTTATTCTTAAATAATATCATGGAAGATTCGTGTGACTCATCTTTAATCATTTCTAATAAGATCTGATTCTTTCTCACAGAAACACCTTCAGGTTTTCAGGAGAAATGAGCTGTGAAACGATTTCACACTCATTAAGATGATCACACAATCAATGACTTAAGTATTCTCACTCGTGATTTAATCCAGAGTCTTAATACTTTTGTCATTCAGATCCTATACTTCATTCTGGAACTCTTTCGACCATGTCAAAGAATTCCGACTTGTGTCTCATCAAATGAACACAGTCACACTCACTGAAGTAATCAGTAGAGACAATGAAGTACAGGAGATTTTCTCTGGCATTACTGCTCATTGGGCCACATACATGAGTATGTTCCAGGTCCAATAAGCCTTTGGGCCTTTCTCTAGCTCGGCTAAGATAGGCCCTTTACCTTTTTGGTCTAGTAAACAGAATTCAAGTCTCATAAGATATTTTATCAAATGAGCCCAATAGTCCATGACTATGGGATTTCTGAATCCGACTTACTCTATGTGACCAAGACTTTATGCCAAGAAAAATCATGTTTAATTCATCAGATTTAAACCAATTCGGTATTTATGTTACATTTAGGCACTCTTTGGTTTAAGATGTAAAACCCATTCCATGAATAGGGTGCTACAATTAATATTTCATTAAGATCAAAAGAACAAAACTTGTCTTTTATCAAAATGAAAAACATTCAAATTCTTACAAGAAAATGAAAGACAACTCTGCTTAAAGCAGGTACATTGTAGCAATTACTTAATACAAAACCAAGCCTAAAAGGGATCTATAAGTGAAAACCCTACGGCTGAGGCAGCATCCCAAGCTCCTTCCAGACATGTAGTTTCACTTGCCCTTCCTTCAAAGTTCTACTGTTGCCCAGGCTCTGCATATTATAACAAATATCAGTGCCACAACCAGTATCCAATACCTATAAGGTAGAACTTGAAGTAATAACATGAATACCTGAGGAAGTAGTCGCATACATCGACTTTAACTCCTCATCATCTTCCATGAATTTAATGCAATCTCTCTTCCAATGCCCTGTCTCCTTACAGTAGCAGCACTTACCAACGTAAGAGGTATCTGACTCGGGCTCAGAAGACACACGCTTGCCATGATTCAAAATCTGGACAACTTTGTCTTCACCCCTGTCAGCATTAGGTTTAGTAAACCTACCCTTCTCATTCATGAGATTGTACAGGGTACTCTTCACGTTTGGCTCAACTGTCTTGAGCATATCATGCAGTTCAGTCAGCGTCTTCGTTAAGCCTTTCTTGATATAGTTCTTTCTGAACTTATCATAGCTTGACGGCAGTGACTGCAGAATGATTTCAGTTGCCATCTCTTGGCTAACTGGATAATCCAGTTTCCTCAGGTTATCAATGTAACCCATCATTTTACTGACATGAGGACTTACTGGATTATCATTTGGTAGCTTGCAGCTAGTGAGAGACTTAACCAACTGGTATCTCTCCACTCTAACCTGCTCCTGAAATTTCAATTTCAGGCCGCTGATCATCTCTATTGGCGACTCCATGTTCTCATATTGCTTCTGCAAGTCTGAGTCCATGGTAGCCAATATCAGACCACGCACATCTACCGCATCATTATAATGCTTATTCCAAGCATCATATACTGCATGAGAAGCATTGGACCCGATCCTCACGGGGAGAGCTCTCTCAAGGACATAGTCCTTTCTCTCCTGTCTGAGGACTAGCCTCAGGTTCCGCGACCAAGTCAAGAAATTTGATCCGTTCAGCTTGTCCATCTTAAGGACAGACCGGATCGAGAAAGTGTTTTGATTGTTTGTGCTAGTCATAACTGAAAATTAAGATAAAAGGATTTTAGTTAATATGTTCAATATGATTAATCTCGTATTAAAATTAATATGATTAATCACGCATTATATTCAATAACATAAGTTACCCTCAATAGAATATAATGATTCCAAGATCCACATATAACTAAGATTAAAGTGGGCCACTGGCCGTCACCCAATATTAGCTTATATCGGTAAGCCCTATATCGGCTAATTATATCCGTGATATAACTCTTGGTTGTGAATCTGGGCCCGAGGCCCAATCCACTCTGATGTCTCAAGGCCCGGGACTCCCGATGGCCCAGTCAAGAAAACCAGACTATACAGTCATGTAATCATTAATGTCTGGGACTCCCAATGACATTTATGAATCACAAACCGTCTTATCCACGCAAAAGCAGACACCCTCACACTGTAAGGCCATGAATACAATTGAATGGGCTTCGACAGCTGACATAGAATGGACAAGACACCCAACGCTTGATATTATTTGAGGTTCGTAGGTTTATTTAAAAATTCATTCCCAAAATAGAAGATTACTATTTCGGGAAACTTTCATTTTTGGAAACCTACTATTTTTGGAAACTTTCTAAAATTGGAAACTTTCTAAAACCGGAAACTTTCTAACTTTAGAAATTTCTTAAAATCCGAATCATGCAAATCTAGAAACTTCTATAAAATAAGAAACTTTCTAATTTCAAAATATCGGAAACTTTAATTTAAAATCGACTTTATATATTTTATAAAATAAATTTTAAATTAATCTGAAGAAAGACTCAAATAATTGGCCCAATTGTTTTAACTTCTTGGCCCGAGGCCCAAGAACTGGTCCATGTCCAAGACATGACCCAATTGTCCAATTAAATGACATAACCGGTCTGGTTCATTAAAATTGGTCTAACCAAATTTTAATTACTACGATGACCACAATTGTCAACCGGTTATTTACTAAACCGGATTTTCTCAATTTATTTGGTCCAACCAAATCAAATTAGAAAATCCTGGTTTAGGCACTAAATCCAATAATTCTTTCGACATTGGATTTCTTGTCCCGGTTTAACCAGACTTAATAAAACCAGGACGAATTAATTTTAATCAAATTAAACCGAGTCTAAACCATCGATCGATGCTCTCAGCATCGATCCTGCAACGATCGTTCATCGATCCTGCATCGATCGATGCTCTCACGCGAGCACGAACGGTTATCAGGTTTGGCCGAGAGATTCTCGCGAGATCCATGCGATCGTTTGAACGATCCATGCGATCGCGGTCAATCTCTCGCGACTGCAACGATCGATCCTTGCATTGCATCGATCGATGCAATGCGATCTCTCGTGGTTGCATCGACCGATCATGCGATCGCATCGATCGATGCATCGCGATCACAGCCGATACTTCTTTATGAAAATCGCATTCTTCCAAATCAATATAGCTTGGATTTTTGCGATTTCAAATGTGTTTAGGTTTCAATTCCTTGTTGCTTAAGTGATTTCTCTTATCAGTAATTGATTCAAAACACTTCTTAAACAAGAAAACAATCCTAAACTTGAATCTAAACAAGAAAAACCAGAACCAATGGCTCTGATACCACTGTTGGAACGTTTAGATGATCCTGATTCAATTCCAGATTCATATCAACCTAAACATGCGATCTAGGTTCTTCTCAGAATAGAAACTAATGATGATCTCACCTTATACCTGTTTGTTGCAGCGGAAGGAATAGAACAGGTCAGAGATCAGAGAGCCACCGAGTGATAACTCCTCCAGAGGTTCACACACGCACACCAAGCAGGAAGAAAGCTGCTAGACCGAGCTGTGGGAGGTCGCAGGGAGAGAGAGAGTCGCGGCTAGGGCAGCACTTCGACCTGAACTCGTCTTAAGTTTATATATAACTTGTTCAGTTCGTTTTGGGCCATTTGGCCCAAATGCCAATTAACTCCGAGGCGTTCGCGCATTGCATCGATCGTTGCACCTTATGCATCGATCGATGCACAATGGCTAAACCCTCTTATTCTCTCTAAGTATAGTAAATGCCTAGCACTTTTACCATACTCCTGCTAAACCGTTCCTACACGATTTCCTGTTAGCTTAGGCGTGTGACCCATATGGGATCATATAATAAAGGCAATAAGTCCAAGACTTATAGATCATGAGCGGACTCTAGCAAGCCATCATGACCCCCAGTATTATATGACTTATGTCTGATCTTTGACATACTCTTACTTTCTAGAGACAGTACCGAGATTACTGGACACATTTCCAACACTTGGTTTATGCGCGATAATGTTTCTTGTTTTGGTGAGTCTTATTAGAATAGTATTTTTCACTAGAATGATTATTAAATTAATATTACTTCCAATTTTTCGGTCCCGCAATTTTCCACTATAAATTACAAAAATGAAATACAAGAGGAAAATCAAATATGAATGATAATATAGGAATTGAGTGGAAGACCTCAAATACTGATATTATTACAAGTCAAACTAATAAAAATAATTAGAGCTAAACTAATCTCTTGAAAGACAAGTTCTTGTTTGATTGTCGACCGGTCAGCTCAACGGTTAGCGGATAACGGGAAAAGGAGGTTATAAAAGGGATTCCTCGCTGCTGCTCAATATCTAACACTGAATTCAATCCACCAAGTTGTAAACAGAAAACGTCAGAAACTTATCAGTGTTAGATATTGAGCAGATGCCCGTAATCCCTTTTGTATCAAGCTCCTTTCCGCCAGAAGCTAAACTACTATCTCGACTGACGATTGAGTTGTCTTCTCCAAGCAAGGTCATCGACGAGATAGGAACTGTTATGAAATCAACACATGAACCAATATTCTTATAAAGATAAAGTAACCCAAAGGAATCGATCTCGCTGCCGAGTGTTTTACGACGAAAGACCATTTGGTTGTTTGACCTTGCAAGACTCGTAGGTGACTTTATCTTTAGGAGAATACTGGTTCCGGTGTTGTTCATGCATGACTCCGGAGGTCGACACAGCACCGAACAAAAGAAAACAACAGAACATGTCAGCATATTTAAAGAAGAACTTAAGATTAAAGGTAGAAGATGAAGTGAGGCTCTATTCAAACTTGAAGCGAAGGAGAGGTAAGAAGTGAGGATGGGGAAGAACGATGAAAAGAGGGGCTATATATTTACTTAGGGGAAAACATATCGGTTATCGAACCAATCCTGATTTAAAGCGACACGACCTTCCAGTCAAACCGAGCACATTCATTAGTGGAAGAAGAGTCGTCTTAAATGTAACCGAAAAATTATTAACATACAATTAGGAAACCAAAAATAAGTCCAAAATATTACTCTTGTTTATCTACGGCTGTTAATTTTTCCCCTTTTCAATAATGCAATAATTATTACTCATATATGTATTTAATTACTCCCTCGCTCTAATATTAAGATTACAAATAGTAGTCGATTTCTTGATATAAATATATTTTAGGACTATTGTATTTCATAAATCTTGTAATCGGGCTACAGCCTTTGTACTCTTGGCCCTTCGGGCTTTTAATGAAATTCTCGAGTTGACAAAGAAAAAACCTCAAAATGAGAAAAAGCTCACTTTTGGGCGTCTCTTTCTTCTGGTTCTCTGTATTTGTCTCTCATACAAACCGATTTGACGTTTACGCTTCTCGAACTATTGTCAAATCACAAAGACGCATCACTAAAAAAACTTTCTTAAAAAACTAGTTGACCCCATAACCATCAAGCACAGAGAGAAGTTCCAAAAAAACTGACGAAAAACAGAGAGAAGAACTCACCCATAACCATCAAACACATAAAGCATGACCAACAGGAGATCGATTGTCTCTCTGCAACAAGTCCCGATCGAAGTCCTCACCAAGATCGTCCAAAAAGTCGGCAAAGCTTCATCTGCCGATTACTGCAACCTTAAAGCAACCTGCAAAATAATGAAAGAAGCCTCCAACAGTCTGAAAGTCCTCTATTCTCTTTGTCTCTTACCGCTGGTGAAGAAGCCTCGCCATGCGCTCAGCACTCAGCGATTCTGGATAAGTGCATAGAGCATGAGAACTGTGCCGCTAGGTATTCTCACTTACTTCTTTGAGGGTTATGAGGAAAACGGAATGGCTTATTTAAATAATGATGCGATTAGGAAGGGATACAATGAGATTTTGGAAGATGTTTACCTGTATGGTGTTCTGCGCTTCCTCCACGGCGATCCTGTAAGGGGTGATATATCATGGTTTTTCTAGGTTTTCAACCATGATATAGTTGTGTATATTGAGTCTTTAACCTGGTTTTTCGAGTCTATTGAGTCTTCTACAGGTAGGTTTTCGTTTGGAGCAAAGAGCGGGATTATAGGACGTTTCTGGTGATTTGTGCAAGGACCTGAAGTTGGTGTCTCGGCCACGACTGGATGTTGACCGACACTGACTTTGGTGTCGGTCGACACTGAGCGCGAGAGAAGTCATACGCCGAGTTGAGACAACTTTTGAAGAATTTGCATAAAGACCCCAAAGTTTCCCCTAATTCTAATCTGACCCCAAAACGAGTTTAGGAGTTTTAATTAGGTTTTCAGACTCATTATTGAAGAGACTTTTGTTCTGATCTTGTTCTTACTTTGTTCTTTCTTTTGGAGATTGAGAGATTTGCTAAGGGGCTGATTCTTGCTACTTGTAACCTTGAGAGAAGGATTTCGAACCCCTTTGTCTTATCTATTCAGTCTTTTGGTTTTCTATTCATGATGTTTTGCTTGATTGATAATATGTCTGAGTAGTAACCTAGTTAGATTTAGGAATTCTCATAAGGGTTTTATGCTTGTTTAGGTAACTAATTCATTAGGATTCACAATCTGTTTGTTCATCACCTAAGTTGTGCTTATTACTGAATTCTGGACTGATCACCTAGGGTTTAGATCTGAGATAATTGACAATAGCACGAGAGTGTGAGTTATAATCTGAATAAACTTAGTGTGAGTAATTTGACTAGATACAAAGAGATTTGGTTTAGGAGAATTGTGAACTGATAGAACCTGTTCTTAAGCTTGTTTAGAACTCTAGGATCACAAAGAGATTTGGATCACTAAGTTGCTAGATTTAGAAACAATCTCAGCGAGAGTTGGATTGTTTAGCATTGTGTTTCTAGTTCTTGAACCTATGTTAAATATGAATCCGGTTAGTTAAGTATCTGACATTGCATAATTCCCGAGAACTTCCTAAGTCTAGCGCCTTCTCTTATTGAAAACACTTCCCTGTTTACTTGCTTTAGTTTACTGCTTTCTTTTGATTGATTTAGCTTAACTTGAGAACATACAATCTATCGTGTGAGCCGTGAGTATTTGTGGATTCGATACCCTAAGTACTACATTGCATAACTGTGCACTTGCAGTAGAATATGATAAAAATCTGAGCCCTATCAAGTTTTTGGCGCCGTTGCCGGGGACTCAACTGAGTTCGCCGATAGATTTTGTTTTAGAGTTTAGTCTATGTCGTTTTATTTCTTTTGTTACTGATTTTTCTCGGTTTGGCTTGTTTTGTTGCTGCAGGAATCGACAGAAGCTCTCAGTGTCGACCGACACCTTCCTCAGTGTCGCCCGACACCACTCACGGTTTCAGACTTGAAATCAGTGTATGCCAAGTCGACATACCCGAAGCAACCAGAGCGAAGAACTTTTGAACCTCAGACTTGAGGAGCTTGCTAAACTTGAGAGAACGAACAGAAAGGGTCAAGGAACAAGAATGATGAACAACCGTTTGATTCTGAGACCAGATGCTGAAGGAGTTCTGAGAGACCAACAGAACAACCCCTACAATGATCAGGGGCAAAGGATTGACGCTGAGGGACGCATAATCCCTGAACCTGAACAGCCTCAAGGTGAGAGGCAGATGGTCAATGCTGGAGGTAATGGACAACAACCTATTTCTCCTGCTGCTGAGAGGACTCTTGCTGATTACAACCGACCGTATGAGTTTTATGCTAACCGGTCAGCAATTGTACCTCCTCCTTTTGAGAGGAATGACTTTGAATTCAAGACTGTCTATTACACACTTCTGAGGCAAAATCCTTTCCATGGTCTTCCCAATGAACAACCCATGGACCACATTGAGGATTATGAAGGCACTGGGATGAAGCAAAATGGAGTGGGTTATGATTTCCTGTACCTTAAGATTTTCCCATACTCTCTTGCTAGAGAAGCTGCAGCTTGGCTTAAGCAACTTCCACCTGGGAAGTTAACTACTTGGGATGCAGTGAAGAGAGAGTTCCTGCAACATTTCTATGATGATGCTCGCTCAGATCAGCTCAGACAGGATCTTCTGACATTCACTCAGGGACCTACAGAGCCATTTAAGTCTGCTTGGGTGAGGTTTAAGAGGTACCAACGAGATTGTCCTCATCATGGATTCTCTGAAGTTCAGCTGCTGGGCATTTTCTTCAGAGGTGTGGATCTCTGGTACCAGTCTGCGTTAGATGCTGCCAGCAATGGAAACTTCAACACAAAGACTCATGAACAAGCTAGAGTGTTGATTGAGACTCTAGTGAGCAGCAACAGTGCTAAGACTGCAGATCAAAGAAGGAAAGAGTCTGGTGGAATGTTGGATCATCTACAGATGGCTGAGAGCATAACAAGTTGGATTCTGTTCACAACTTGTTGACTAGTAAGAAGCATGTCTACTTTGCTCAGGATGTTGAAGAGTTTGGACCTGAAGAAGGCTGCACGGAAGAGGATGTGAACTACATTAGTGGTTCTTGATTTCAAGTAAACAGGTTTGGAAACCAGCAGAACAACAAGTTCTTTAATGGTGGATAGAAGAGTGCTTTCACAAGCAATCAAAACTCTTCTGGATATCGTCAGAATGCTGGTTACCAGAAGCCTTTTCAGCAAAACAGTTCTTACCAGAGGACATATGGATCATCCTCCTATCAGACACCTCCTGCTACTAATGTTCATGAGAGTAAACTGGAATCTATGATGGAGCAGTTGTTGGAAGGTCAGACAAAGACTGCAGTGGATTTCAACAAGAAGATAGATGTTGTCTATGCTGATTTGAATGAGAAGTTTGAATCCTTGAGTACACATATGAAGCAATTGGATTCTCAAGTTTCTCAAACTGTCAGAGCTGTTAAGAGGCAAGCCGGGTTCCTTCCTGGAAGCACAAATACCAACCCCAAGCATCATTGCAATGCCATATCACTGAGGAGTGGAAAGGAGCTGCACACAATCCCTAATAGGCAAATCAGTGATAAGGAGATCGAAGAGATAGAAGAATTTGAAGAAGAGTATGAAGCTTCGAAACGAGCGTCGACCGACATTACCTCTTCACGTCGGGCGACACCAGCTTTTTCGAGTTCTCGTGACGAACGGAAATCGACCGAGATCGATTGTGAGGTCGACGACAGACTGAAATCGACCAATGTCGACATCAGCAGCGTACAGACACTGATGTTACGCAGAAAACCCCTATAGCTGGTGGGAAAGTGTATAAACCCAAGGTACCTTTCCCAAGAAACCTGAAGCAGTCTAAGTTTGAACGGTTCAAGGCTAAATGCATGGCTATACTGAGAAAACTCACTCTCCCAATGCCACTGATGGATGCTATCAACAACAACCCAGTATTGAAGAGATGTTTGAAGCAGATGTTGACTTCTGACATGGGAGATGAAGAGAGGTTGATGATGATCACTGAAGTCTGTAGTGTTGCCATCTTAAACAGATTCCCGAGAAGCAAAAGGATCCAAGAAGCTTTGTCTTGGACTGTACCATCTTCAGAGACAGATTTGAGAGGTCAATTTGTGATTTGGGTTCAAGTGTCAATCTAATGACATATTCAGTAGCTAAGCAGATGGGAATGACAGATTTCACACCTACTAGGATCAAGGATCTCCTTGATCCTAGCTGATCGCTCCATAAGGATTCTTGAAGGTCTCTTTGAAGATGTACCGGTGAAGATTGGTGAATCTGTTATCCCAACTGATTTCGTAGTCCTGCAGTACAATGATGAGCCTAAGGATCCTCTTATCCTAGGTAGACCATTCTTGGCTACAGCTGGTGCAATCATTGATGTGAAGAGAGGAAAGATTGGACTGAATGTGGGTGATCTGGTGATGAATTTTGATATGGACAAGTTGATGAGACATCCCACCATTGATGGACAGACCTTCTATGTTGATACGATTGAGAATCTGGCTGCAGAATTCTTAAATTGAATGCATTCTGTCGACCCTTTGGAGAGAGCTCTAATGAGTTTTAAGCATGAGTTGGAGTTGGAAGATGAAGCTCCTACTGGATATTTGAGGCTAATGGACGCTATTGAGCAAGTTATGAACTTGGAAGTGGCCGATGACATTCAGTGTCGTCCGACACCACAAGCTAATCGGTCGACACCAGTTGCGCAGGATTGGAGCGAGGAAAAAGCTCCAAAGATCGAGTTGAAGCAGCTACCTGCAGGCCTCAAATATGCTTTCTTAGGTAAGAACTCCACTTATCATGTCATTGTCAATGCTGATTTGAATAACGCAGAACTCACTTTACTGCTATTCTCTTGATGATATTTCAGGTATCTCTCCGGACTTGTGCATGCATAGGATACACCTTGAGGATGAGAGCATGTCGTCAATTGAGAACCAAAGGCGTTTGAATCCTAACCTGAAAGAGGTTGTGAAGAAGGAAATCATGAAGCTGCTGCAAGCTGGGATCATCTACCCTATTTCAGATAGTGATTGGGTCAGCCCGGTTCATGTGGTTCCTAAGAAGGGAGGAGTCACAGTGGTGAAGAACGAAAAGAATGAGCTGATTCCTACAAGGATAATCACTGGTCACATGATGTGCATAGACTACAGGAAGTTGAATGCAGCCACCAGAAAAGACCACTTTCCACTCCCTTTCATTGACCAGATGTTGGAAAGGTTGGCAAATCATCCTTACTACTGCTTTTTGGATGGTTATTCTGGTTTCTTTCAGATCCTTATCCACCCAGAGGACCAGGAGAAGACTACATTTACCTATCCCTATGGCACTTTTGCATACCGCAGAATGCCTTTCGGACTGTGTAATGCTCCTGCGACATTTCAGAGATGTATGATGTCTATCTTCACAGACATGATAGAGGATTTTATGGAGGTCTTCATGGATGATTTTTCTTTCGACGGACCATCTTACCATGCTTGTCTGGATAATCTATGCAAGGTGCTATCTCGCTGTGAGGAAAAGGACCTGGTTTTGAATTGGGAGAAGTGTCATTTTATGGTCAAGAATGGCATTGTACTTGGGCATAGAGTTTCTGAGGCAGGATTTGAGGTGGACAGAGCTAAGATTGAAGTGATGACAGGACTGCAAGCACCGGATTCAGTCAACAGAATAAGGAGTTTTCTTGGGCATGATGGTTTTTATAGGAGATTTATTAAAGACTTCAGCAAGATAGCTAGACCACTTACTGCACTCCTGTGCAAGGATGTGAAGTTTGAGTTCACAGATGAGTGTCATGCTGCATTCAAGGAGCTGAAACAAGCCTTGATCTCAGCTCCAATTGTGCAACCACCTGATTGGAGTCTTCCTTTTGAGGTAATGTGTGATGCCAGTGACTATGCTGTAGGAGCTGTTCTTGGGAAAAAGAAAGACAGGAAGCTCCATGCTATCTATTATGCCAGTAGAACTCTCGATGAAGCTCAAAGAAATTATGCAACCACTGAGAAGGAATTGTTGGCAGTTGGTTTGCATTCGAGAAGTTCCGCTCTTATCTGATTGGATCCAAGGTAGTTGTGCATACTTACCATTCCGCGCTTAAGTATCTGATGCAGAAGAAAGGTGCTAAGCCAAGACTACTAAGATGGATTTTGTTGCTCCAAGAGTTTGACATAGAGGTGAGAGACAAGAAAGGGGTAGAGAATGGTGTTGCTGATCATCTCTCACGGATAAGGATCGATGAGGACGTTCCTATAGATGATTTTCTACCAGAGGAGAACATCTATAAGGTTGAGACCAGATTTCAGGAAATTTCTGCGAGTTCACTGCCTTCTGCGCGGGTTGCAGAGAAGGTGTCGGTCGACACCCTGTTCATGTCGGTTGACACCCGACTCGAAAAAGCGGACGATAATCGATCAACCTCGATGCCAATTGGCCGATTAGGTACGATGTCGGTCGACATCAACGCTGATGTCGGTCGACACCAGCTGCGATCGCAGGCTGAAATTCTCGACGACGAAGCTGACGCGTTCATAGCTACAGTCGCCCAAGGTTCTCTCTCCACTAGACCTTGGTACGCTGACATAGCCAACTACCTTGCTGCAGATGATGAACATGAAGTGTTTAAAGGCTATGCTAAGAAGAAGTTCCTTAGAAAAATCAGGC
Source organism: Orychophragmus violaceus (assembly GCA_030180135.1). Lineage (NCBI taxonomy): Eukaryota > Viridiplantae > Streptophyta > Magnoliopsida > Brassicales > Brassicaceae > Orychophragmus > Orychophragmus violaceus. The sequence continues at coordinate 58,966,083 of CM058236.1, read as the reverse complement.
GCTATTACTGGGATGAGCCCTACTTGTACAAGCACTGTTCTGATGGTATCTACCGACGTTGCATTGCTGAGTGTGAAGTTGATAATGTGTTATACCACTGCCACGATTCTGAGTATGCTGGACACTTTGCAACGTTCAAGACAGTGTCTAAGATTCTTCAAGCAGGCTTTTGGTGTCCTACAATGTTCAAGGATGCTCAGTTATTTATCTCCCAGTGTGATGTATGTCTGAGGAGGGGGAAGATCAGCAAGAGACATGAGATGCCACAAAACTTTATCCTCGAGGTTGAAGTCTTTGACTGCTGGGGCATCGATTTCATGGGTCCATTCCCATCTTCCTATGGGAACCGGTACATATTGGTTGTTGTGGACTATGTGTCCAAGTGGGTTGAAGCGATTGCAAGTCCGACCAATGACTCTTTGGTAGTTCTTAAGCTGTTTAAGATTATCATCTTCCCCAGCTTTGGAGTGCCTAGGATTGTGATAAGTGATGGTGGCTCTCATTTCATCAAAAAGGTCTTTGAAAAGTTGCTTAAGAAGCATGGTGTTAATCATCGTGTGGCTATTCCATATCACCCTCAGACTAGTGGACAGGTTGAGGTTTCAAACCGACAGATCAAGGAGATTCTGGAGAAAACAGTGGGAAAGACTAGGAAGGACTGGTCTGCTAAGCTGGATGATGCATTTTGGGCCTACAGGACTGCGTTTATGACGCCACTAGGGACTACACCATGCCATCTCCTCTATGGGAAAGTATCTCCCCATCCAGTTGAGCTTGAGCACAAGGCTAGATGGGTGATAGGGTCTAAGTTTTAATCCTATTCTACTGCAAGTGCACAGTCAATGCAATTATAGTATGTAGGGTATCGAAATCCACAGAGACTCTCGGCCACGATAGATTTAAGAACAATCAAGTTAAACTAGGAGAAAGTAGTGATAGACTAAAAAGCAATACAAAAAAGTAAATCAGGTTGCAAGATTGGTTTGAAGGCAATTAACTAAAAGCGCTAAGTCTAGGGAGTTCTCAAGAAATCAGACAAGCAGATCAGATAATCAGTCAAGATCAAATTAAGTACGGTTCTAGAACTCAAACACGTATATAGAACTAACCAACTTTCGTTGTGAGAATTCTCTAAGTCTAATAGCAGAAATCCAAATTTCTTTGTAATTCCTAACAGATTAAACTAACCTTAAGTTCAGGTTCGATATGTTCACAATTCAATTAAACCAAATTTCTTTGCGAGTAATTCAATTGCTCAACCTAAATAGTTCAGATTCTAAATCACACTTTCGTGTCTATTTAACAACCTAAGGTCTAGATTCTAAGTGATCAAGTTAGAAACTAGTGTTAAGCACAACTTAGATTGAAGAACAAATAAGTTATGAATCCTAACTGAAATAGATAAATCTAGCAAGTCATGAAATTCCTGTGAGAATCCCTAAACCTAACTTTGAATCTACTCAGACATAGATAATGAAAACATAATCAATGAATTAATAGATTGCATAAATAAAGAGTAAAGATTAAAGGGGTTCAAAATCTTCTCCAAAAGCAGGAAGCAGTACAGGATTAGATCAGCCCCAAAAGCTCTAAAATCTCTATGCTCAAAGTATGAAAGCGTAAGTAAAGCGTAGCGTATCTAAGAACTGATGTAAAAACCTAATTATAAAGGCCTAATCACGACTGGGGCGTCTTTGTAATTCTTGGAAACTTTTGGGCTAAAATGCAATATCCAAACTTCATTAAACCGTCGAAGATAAGCCCATATCGCTCGTGTGTCGATCGATGCACAATGTGTGTCGATCGATGCACAATGTGTGTCGATCGATGCAGATCTCTGTTTTGGACAGTGAACTCTATCTCTCGGGTCAAATCACCAAAATGCTCCAAAAAGCTCCATAATCTCCAATTCCGCTCCAAACGTGCTAATACCTGTAAAAGACTCTAAAGCAACACTAAAAGACTCTAAAACACACTTATATCATGGTCTAAAACCGGTAAAAACCATGATATATCAATGGGCTGTCAAACAGATGAACTATGACCTCAAGCCTACAGTTGAGAGACGTCTGATACAGCTCAATGAGTTAGATGAGATTCGCCACCATGCCTATGAGAATTCAAGGCTGTACAAGGAGCGTACAAAGGCATATCATGATAAGAAGATCATCTCACGCAACTTTGAACCCAATGATCAGGTACTTCTTTACAACTCTCGTCTAACATTGTTTCCTGGCAAGTTGCGTTCTCGTTGGTCAGGTCCATTCACCGTTAAGGAGGCTAGACCTCACGGAGCTGTTATCTTGATGAACTCCAAAGGCTAGGAGTTCACAGTCAATGGACAAAGGGTGAAACATTACTGAGCGAAAGCTGAAATTCCAGAAGGCAACATTGTCCATCTGGATAATCCACTTAATGCCTGATCGCATTACGGTCAAGCTATTGACGTTAAACGAGCGTTGAGTGGGAGGCAACCCACTGTAGGTTAGTTTTCATTTCTTTTTGAGTCTTTGTCCTCGAGTCTTTTGATTTTTCTGGTTTTTGTATGTCAGAGCCGTAAGAAATAGGTTTGCAGACATCAGTGTCGGTCGACACCAAACTCGAAACACGGATGGAAATCGACCACGCTCGATTACGAGTAAATCAATGTTGACCAAAGGCTAATTTCGCCCGACGTAGCATGTGTGTCGGTCGACATCGACTGCGACAGCAGGTAAGATTTCTGTTTCTCAAGTTCTCGGTTACTTATACCTTATTTCTCCAGATCTCATACTACGGTTGCACTGGGGACAGTGCAGTCTAAGTGTGGGGGAGGTGGCTACTGACATTGTGTTTTATTTTCTTAGAGTCAGTCCATTGCTTTCAATTGCTTTCAAAATTGTTTTATTGAGTCAAAATGTGTATGAAACTATGATTTTTCGAGGAAAATTTTCGTTGGAATAGGAACTAAGTGACCATTGGACAGACTTGCAGTAATTCTATGACTATTAGAAAACCCCAGATGGATCAACTTACCAAGGACACCCATATCTAACCAGGTATTCAGAGGATCCATCACTAGCCTCATCTCTAATCTTGACTCTAATTTCTTACTTAGGGGCTTGAGATCTCTGGATCGGATTCCTCTGATGTGCTGACACAGCCTGTGATCATGTTTGAGTATGGTTCCTGATTTTTCCCTCCCTTGAAAGTAAAAAAAAAAAGAGATTAAAACCGAGGATAAGCTAGTAGCTTCGAAGTGGTCACGGGAGTGGTAGAGACCCCTATTACCTCATGTGTATCCATGGAAAGATCCAAAGTTACACCCCAAATAAAAAGGGAAGAGCACTGATAAAAAAAATGATACCCAGTGGTGAAATATTTTCGGAAGCGGAGATTTTCAACGTTAATCCTGTTGGATTATGTTGGTTCATAGGTTTAATTATCAGATTACAACCTAACATAATCAACTAGGATCTAGGTGATTTGCAGTTGAATCATAAACAGATCAGGATCATTACCTTATGATTGCAGCGGATTAATCAAGGGAATATCGAGATCTGCAAGAGCTGATGATTACCGGCTCCTCCTAGGTATCCACACGCTTACAAGCTACTGGATCAGGCTGCTAGACCAAGCTGGAACAACAGAGAGAGAGGAGGACGGCCAGACCTAGAAATCGCAGATCCTTAGGCTAAGTGGCGCCTCCTCTTCCTTATATGGGCCCAAGTAATTAAACTAATGGCCTATTAGGCTTTTGGGCCCAAGACCCAAATCAGACAAAAGACTGTATTTTGTCTGGCCCAATTCTCTGTACAAATACAGTAAATGTCTTGCATCTTACTGTATTAATTCCTTTTTAACTTTCCCGTTAGCTATGGTGTGTGACCCTTTGGGATCATACAATACTGGTAATAAGTACTCAACTTATAGATCAAGAGCGGGCTCTAGCAAGTCATCATGACCTCCCAGTATTTATGACTTATGTCTGATCTCGACACTTATCATACTTTCTAGAGATAGCACAGTAGATTTCAGGACATTCCCAACAATCTCCCACTTGTACTGGAATCCTACATTTCCTAATCCTTTTGTCTCAATATCTCGATCTGGCATAAGGCAAGATGCGTGTCATCCTTATATAGCCAGACCATGTTCATCGGACCAGATTTGATACTGACAATTCAAACGACTTGGGCAAGTCCGTTTGGGAGTGGCCACTCTCTTACCAGCTATCAAGTCTCCGATTGGCCTAGAGATATTACCTCCGTTAAACGGCAGGGACAAATCCCATCTTGTTCTATCACTATGAACTACACACTTTATAATACACCCAACCAAGGTCCTTATAGCTCCCAGTTACGAAACAGCGTTAGACAATGATCAAAGTGCATCAATCCATGTGCAGCCACATGCATGCGAACTCAGGTCTAAGGACTATACTCTATAGTCGTAAATGAGAACCTTTTATGACACAGATATCAATATCTTGTAGAGTTCTCATTAGCGGGCCATGTCCGGTCATATGCTCCCTACATATACCTATGTGTTGACTTTGATGCCGCGCATCCATGACCCATGAAACTTGGTCATAAGTCTCAACACACTCTAGTCTCAAGTGGTTGTTGGTGTTCCAATTTCAACAACCTTCGACTATGGACACTATGATTTATGTCATTACGTTAAATATGGGGTTTCATGATCAAGTCTTTCTCATGTACTTCGATGGCCCATATATTACGACATGAATCATTTTGGAACGATTATTTTATATCACAGTTAAAAATAATCCAGAAATAAAATTTCATTAACATTAAAATGTTTACATGAACCAATCAAAATAACTAAAATAAAGTCCTCACAACTCCCACTCAAAAAGAGATTACATTTGAAAATCTCTAATTCCTACAGCAGCAGTATGCAACTCGTGCTTAGGTTTCGGGAGTGGCTTTGTCAACGGGTCAGCCACGTTCTCATCAGTGGGAACTCTGCTGACCATCACTTCACCTCTATTCACTATATCACGAATCAGGTGATACCTTCTCATAATATGTTTTGATTTCTGATGATGTCTCGGTTCCTTAGCTTGAGCAATTGCACCATTGTTGTCACAATACAGTGTTAAAGGCTCAGTGGCATTTGGGAATACACCGAGTTCAATCATGAAGTTCCTTATCCAAACTCCTTCCTTCGCAGCTTCTGAAGCAGCGATGTATTCAGCTTCAGTTGTGGAATCTGCCACGGTGCTCTGCTTGGAGCTCTTCCAACTTACTGCACCGCCATTCAGACAGAAGATGTAACCAGACTGTGACCGGAAATCATCTTTATCTGTCTGAAAACTTGCATCCGTGAATCCACTCATTTCAAGCACTTCACTTCCTCCGTAAACCAAGAATTTATCCTTAGTATTCCTCAAATACTTCAGGATATTCTTTACGGCAATCCAGTGATTCTCACCTGGATTAGACTGGTACCTACTCGTCATGCTTAGTGCATAAGCAACATCAGGACGAGTACAGATCATGGCATACATGATAGATCCTATAGCCGAAGCATAAGGTATCCTACTCATGCGCTTAAGCTCATCAGGTGTTTTAGGACACTGAGTCTTGCTTAGTGTAGCACCATGTATCATTGGCGTGAATCCCTTATTGGATTTATCCATTCCGAATCGATGCAGGATTTTGTCTATATAAGAATCTTGACAAAGTCCAATCATCCTTTTAGATCTGTCTCTAAAGATTCGGATTCCAAGAACATACGCGGCTTCACCCATGTCCTTCATGGAAAAACAACTTCCCAGCCAGTCTTTAACAGACTTCAGCATTGGAATATCATTTCCAAGAAGCAATATGTCATCGACATATAGGATAAGAAACGCCACTTTTCTCCCACTAGTTTTCTTATACACACATTGTTCTTCCTTGTTTCTGATGAAGTCAAAATTCTTTATTGCCTCATCAAAACGAAGATTCCAACTCCTGGATGCTTGCTTCAATCCATAAATGGATTTATGAAGTTTGCATACTTTCCCAGCATTCTTAGGATCAACGTAACCGTCAGGCTGTGTCATATACACATCCTCCTCCAAGATTCCATTCAGGAAGGCGGTTTTCACATCCATCTGCCAAATCTCATAATCATAATAAGCGGCAGTTGCTAGGAGAATCCGAATTGATTTCATCATGGCCACTGGTGAATAGGTTTCATCATAGTCTATACCATGAATTTGCTTGAAACCTTTTGCCACCAACCTGGCCTTGTAAATCTGGACATTTCCATCCATGTCAATCTTCTTCTTGAAGATCCATTTACACTCGATGGCTTTAGCACCGGCGGGTAAGTCAACCAGTGAGAACACTCGGTTGACAGACATGGAGTCCATCTCGGATTCAGTGGCTTCACGCCACTTTGAGGAGTCAGGGCCTATCATGGCTTCTTCAAAGTTCGAGGGTTCATCACCGTCAATGATCAAAAGATCATGGCAATTAGTCACGAGGAATCCCTGATATCTATCGGGTTTGTGACGGATCCTTCCGGATCTTCGAACTTCAGGTACTTCAGGTTCAGGTTCTATTACAACTTCATGTAATTCATCCTGCTGTTCTCCCTCATTAGGTTGAACAGGTTCCTGTCCTTCTTGAATTTCATCAAGTTGTACCTTACTCCCACTATCTTTCTTAGAGAGAAATTCCCTCTCAAGAAAAGTACAATCACGAGCAACAAAGATCTTGTTCTCGGATCGCAGATAGAAGTAATAAGCCTTGGTATCCCTAGGATAACCAATGAAGTAGCATTTGTCAGATTTTGGTGTAAGCTTGTCTGAGATTAATCTTTTGACATAGGCTTCACAACCCCAAATTCTGAGAAAAGACATTGCTGGAGCCTTTCCAGTCCATAACTCATATGGTGTCTTTGCTACTGCTTTTGATGGCACTCTGTTCAGTGTGAACGTTGCGGTCAGCAAAGCATATCCCCAAAGGGATATAGGAAGGTCTGTGTGACTCATCATGGATCGGACCATATCTAACAATGTCCGATTCCTTCTCTCAGACACACCATTCCACTGAGGTGTTCCAGGAGGTGTGAGTTGGGAGATGATCCCACACTCACTCAGATGATCACGGAATTCCTGGCTCAAGTATTCTCCTCCTCGGTCCGACCGAAGAGCCTTAATACTCTTACCAAGCTGGTTCTGTACTTCATTCTGGAATTCTTTGAACTTCTCAAAGGTTTCCGACTTATGTTTCATCAAGTAGACATATCCATATCTACTGAAATCATCAGTGAATGTAATGAAGTACTGATAGTTTCCTCTAGCATTTGTGGACATTGGGCCACACACGTCAGTATGTATCAGGCCCAATAGTTCACTGGCCCTTTCTGTGGGTTTATTAAAAGGGGCCCGTGTCATTTTGCCCATTAGGCAAGATTCGCATTGCTCACAAGACTCAAAGTCAAATGAGCCCAAGAGTCCATTTGAATGGAGCCTCTTGACGCGTTTCTCACTAATGTGCCCCAAACGACAATGCCAGAGAAACGTTTCATTTTCTTCGTTAGATTTGAACCGTTTTGTATTAATGTTATATACTGGAGTAGATTGATCCAGCATGTACAGCCCATTAATAAGAGGGGCACAGCCATAGAACATATCATTGAGATTAAAGGAACACAATTTATTCTTAATAGAAAAATCAAATCCTTGTAAATCCAATAATGAAACTGAAATGATATTTCTGCTTATAGCAGGTACAAAATAACAATTCTCAAGTTCTAAAATCAATCCAGAAGGTAAAGACAACAAGTAAGTGCCAACGGCCAGTGCTGGAACCTTCGCTCCATTGCCAACCCGCAACTCTACTTGCCCTTGCTTCAACCTTCTACTGTTGCTGAGCGCCTGCACATTAGTACAAATATGAGCCCCACATCCAGTATCTAATACCCAAGTGGTATTATCAGAAGTAGTAGTATTTACTTCAATAACAAAAATACCTGAAGCAGTAGTCGCGAAGGACTTCTTCTTCTCCTTCAGACTTTCCTGGTATTTCTTACAGTCCCTGCGATAATGCCTTGCCTCTTTGCAAAAGTGGCAGATATCAGAAGGCCCAGCTTTAGACACGGGCTTGGGTTTGGCCTTTTCGTTGTGGACAGCCTTGCCCTTTCCCTTGTCTGCAGCGGATTTCTTGAAACCCTTGCCCTTATGCACCATGAGTACAGACGGGTCCTTGGCCTTCTTCAGATTAGGTTCTGCAGTCTTGAGCATACCATGTAGCTCAGGCAAAGTCTTTGTCAACCCATGCATATTATAGTTCAAGACGAACTGGTCATATGCAGGAGTAAGAGACTGCAGAACGATATCACAAGCAAGCTCTTGGCTTATAGGACAGTCGAGTCTTGTCAAATGATCGAGATAACCCATCATTTTCAGAACATGTGGACTCACTGCTGCATCCTTAGCCATTTTACAGTCCAAGAGATTCTTTACAGTTTGGAATCTCTCTGTACGAGCCTGCTCCTGAAACAACGCTTTCAGGTTTGCCATCAGTTCCATGGGACAAGTCAGGCCTTCCCACTGAATCTGCAGTTCGGGAGCCATTGTCGCCAACATTAGGCAAACCACGTCATTAGCATCTGAAGAATGCGTATCCCAAGCATTCTTCACAGCTTGTGCGGCATTATTCGCAGGTCTAGGGGGGAGAACTCTTTCAAGGACATAAGCCTTCTTCTCCTGCCTGAGCACAAGTCTCAGGTTCCTGGACAAGTTCAGGAAGTTTGATCCGTTCAGTTTGTTCTTCTCAAGGGCAGACCGGATCGAGAAAGTGTTTTGTGTTGTTGTGCTTGACATAGCTGAAATTATGAGACAATAGAGTTTTAGTTATTTAGTTCATAAAAGAGTAATCTTAAAAACTTATAAGAAAACTCGCATTGCATTCAAAATTTCTTTGTTTAACCTCATATGAATGCAATGATTCCGAGACCCATGTTCAACTAAAACCAAAGTGGGCCACTGGCCGTCACCCAGAATTAGCTTAACTTGGTAAGCATACACACAGCTAGTTATATCCATATAACTCTCGGTTGTGGATTGGGCCCAAGGCCCAATTCACCAGATGTCTCAAGGCCCGGGACTCCCGATGGCCCAGTCAAGGAAACCAATCTCTTACAGCCAAATAATCACTAAAGTCTGGGACTCCCAATGAAATTAGTGACTATATACTACTTTACTTACGCAAAAACAGACACCTCACAGTGTAAGCCATATCTGTAATTGAATAAGCGTCAAGTAGCTGACAAGATTGGGCAAGACATCCAAGCTTGATATTGGTTTTGAGGATTTTAGGTTTTCTTTCCAAAAAATAGAAGATTACTATTTTTGGAAACTTACTTAATTTAGAAACTTTCTAAATCTAGAAACATGCTAAAATTAGAAATTTCTAATTTAATATTTTATTAAAGTTTTCGGTTGGGTCACAAATTATAGGCCCAATTCTTGGCCCAAGACCACAGAATTCCAATTGGCCCAATAATTTGACATAACCGAGTCGGTTCATTAATTCTGGTCCAAGACCAAATTAACTACTAAATCCAACTGGTTATTTACTAAACCAGACCAGCTCTAAATTATTTGGTCCAACCAAATCAAACTTAGACCAGCCTTCGGTTTAGGTTAAAATTCAATTTTTGAATTTAAATCCGGTTTAACTAGAAATTAAATAATACCAATTGTATTAAATAATTTCCAGCAAACCGCGATTTGGTTAACCGCTTGAACCACCAATTAAATTAGATCGGTTCGGTTAAGTCCAAAATCAGGAAGAAATAGATTGGTCTAACCAATCAATTTTAGCTGATTTTGACCTAACTTGCGGGTTAAGCTTAAGCTCACAATGAAACACAATCGGATTGATCGGTTCATTGTCGCGGGTTAGGGAAGGACGAACCGCGAAGCTCGGCTGAACCGATTGGCTACTCGCGGAACGTATGCCTCGCCAGCATATCGATCGATATCACGCTTACACGTCGATCGATACTCGCGTGCATCAGCTCGTTGCGATCGGGTCATCGGGACAGCGAGAAGCAATCGATCCGATTGATATCGATCGATATCACGCTCCCTCGTCGATCGATACGGGCGTCCACTTCGCATACCGATGGGTTTCAATCGGTTCATGCGATTTACATATTAGGTTTTTTTTAAGTTTTCTAATCAAATTTCTTAACACAAATTCGATTCTAAACATTTAAAACAACCTAAATATGATCCAAACAGCAAAAACCTAACGACCTAGGCTCTGATACCACTGTTGGATTATGTTGGTTCATAGGTTTAATTATCAGATTACAACCTAACATAATCAACTAGGATCTAGGTGATTTGCAGTTGAATCATAAACAGATCAGGATCATTACCTTATGATTGCAGCGGATTAATCAAGGGAATATCGAGATCTGCAAGAGCTGATGATTACCGGCTCCTCCTAGGTATCCACACGCTTACAAGCTACTGGATCAGGCTGCTAGACCAAGCTGGAACAACAGAGAGAGAGGAGGACGGCCAGACCTAGAAATCGCAGATCCTTAGGCTAAGTGGCGCCTCCTCTTCCTTATATGGGCCCAAGTAATTAAACTAATGGCCTATTAGGCTTTTGGGCCCAAGACCCAAATCAGACAAAAGACTGTATTTTGTCTGGCCCAATTCTCTGTACAAATACAGTAAATGTCTTGCATCTTACTGTATTAATTCCTTTTTAACTTTCCCGTTAGCTATGGTGTGTGACCCTTTGGGATCATACAATACTGGTAATAAGTACTCAACTTATAGATCAAGAGCGGGCTCTAGCAAGTCATCATGACCTCCCAGTATTTATGACTTATGTCTGATCTCGACACTTATCATACTTTCTAGAGATAGCACAGTAGATTTCAGGACATTCCCAACACATCCCACGTACCAACTTTCTCTTTCCTTATAAACGGTTTGTAGTAGACGTCGTATGAGTTAGGTCCGGAGGTTCGTGGGGAGGTACGATCAGAAATACTAGGGCAAATGCTTGGGTCAAGTTCGGGTCAGAGTATGTCAACGGTTCGAGGAAGGTTCGGGTTAGTGTCGGGTTCGTGTCGGTTTCGTGGTTCCTCAATCCGCCCATCCGTCGTCATGATATCACTGTGAGTTAGCAAAACTATCGTGTGATGCATTTAGGTATATTATATAGACCTCGGAATTATGGAACCGTAGAATCGTAGGAATGAATACCCTTTACTGAAATATGATAGAACGGTTAGGCTGATTAAATAACTCTGGAATTAAAAAAACGGATAGGACATATATATTGCATATAGTTATCACTCATTGGTTGATTGATTGATTGATTGTATCGTTGATTGCTTGATTGTGTCTTGCATAAATATAGAACGGCATGCTAGGAAATATATGCATCTATATATAGTATAACGAACGTAATTAAATGAATCTATATATGGAATTAAGAATTAAATTAAAATACGGATAAAAATTATATAACACACCTTAGAATATGATAACCGGGTTGGATTAGTGAGACGGTATGATCAGGTTAAGTAATTAGTATTAAATTAATTGGAAGTCAAGAGAATAGTAAGTTTACTAATCTAAGTCTCACGGATTAAGGTAATTAAAACATAGAAATAAGGAATGAAATTAAAAGATATAATTTGGGGTTGAGCCGTCTAAGGAGTCAGTAAGTTTACTAACTCCAGTCTAATGGTAAAATAATTGAATAATTGAAACTAAGGAATTAAAAATGAAAATGAAAATGAATTAGGGTTTAAGCTAAAAATATTAATGGCACCTAATTAATTAATTGATTGGTGATGTGATTGATTGTGTGATTGTTTTCTACTCCGGTGTTGGGCCGAGTAGACTGTTGATTGCTGGATTGTTTATCTACTTCGGTGTTGGACCGAGTAGACTGTATTGGTAGATGCTTACTCCGGTACAGGACCGGGTAAGTCTGTGTATAGATACCTATTCCGGTGCGGGACCGGACGGGTAAGGTTGTGTTGATGAATGGTGGTAGGACATGCGGGATAGACTGGGTACGGGGATTGATAAAGTGTTTCTATTTGACCTTGTCGGTCTTGTGTGATAGAGTCCCAATGAGTCTGCTTGTTTACATTACTATTACTAGGACTCTATATGGTGTTTTAGATCCGGCAAGAATAGAAATGGCGTTCAGGTACATCTTGCCCGATTGGATCCTCGGGAGTTGAGTTCCTGGTTAGTTCACGTACTTTCGGGTAGTGGTTCTGGCAGGAGTTAACCTATGGAGTGATGTCTGTAGGTGTGTAGTCCGGAGTATACGGGGTCGTGTCCTAGTGCCGGGCTGCATGGAAGCTTTGGTTATCTAGGAGTAGCCCGAGTCACCATGTATCGATGGACAGAGAACGACGTTCTAGTCGTAGGACTTTGTGTTTACGTCTAGGAGTCGTGGGAGGTTTTAGTTACCGCGGGGCAGCTAAGTGTTCCCGTGGAAGTTACTGAGTTCGTGTTAGTGGCTCATGGTGTGGAGTTTGCGTTAGAAATGTGTTTAGTGTAGATCGAGTCTAATCGCGGGCATGTACCACAGTGTTCTCGATTTCCTTCGCTGATGATATGTTTTTTATTTGAATGCTTGTGTGTTGTGGAGCTCATTAGGTTTTAGTAGCACGTAATCAGCCACTCTACTTTAACGCTTGCTATTGTTTGTTATTTTGGGTTTGGATGGGAATCGTTTAGCTTGTTTAGAAGCTTTTTTAGTTGGGAGCCAACTCACTGGGTAATCTTAGATTACTCATTAGACTCATTTTGTGTTTTTCATGTTTAGCATAGCTCGGCGGACGCGTAGGACACTCGGAGTAGTCTCGGGTTCGCATTTGGCTGCGGTTTATTTTCAACTCGATTTCATGTTCCTATTTCGGTTTGGGATTTGGAGATCTCAATAAATTAATTTTTTAAGATACTCTTAAATTAGATTAAAGATTAAAATATTTAAAAGAAATAAAAGCGAAATTATTCTCTGATTCTCGGTTTAGTTCGAACCGAACACAACTCGTGGTAGCGGTACGGGTTGAAAAGCCTTGTATCGTGGAAACGAGGTAAACAGAGTCAAGGATGGTTTGGTTCGAGCCATTGACTCAAACCGGACCGTCTCTTGCTTTCATATTGTGACAAACACTTCTCATTTGGCATGCACGGGTGGTTCGATCGGTCATGTTCTTGTTTGATTGTTGGCCGGTCAGCTCGTCGGTCAGCAGATAATGGAAAGGGGCATTACAAAAGGTGGTATCAGAGCATGGTTTGACATGGGTTCGAAAAATCCGATTTTTTCAAAGTTTTCAACGTTTTATCGAGTCAAATGTGTCGTCAAAGCAACCATTAGGAATCCGAGCCACGTCCGTCTCTGGGTAATGGGTAAAGTCAGAGTTTTGTTAGGGGTGTAAACTTATTGTGTTGTGTTTCTATGCAGTCTTGCAGCAGTGTTGCCCTGGGAGATCGTGTGTGTGGGTGTCAGACCTCGATAGAATGAATGAAGATTTGGTGTATCGTAAGATCATTGATTCAGTTCCTCTAGATTTGGCCGCATCTTCAGTCTACAGAGTGTTGCCGCATTTCCATGACAATCCCAACATATGCTCTGTTAAGGGGGATTCTAGTAGCGGCCTCGCCAGTCCCCAGGAGTCCATACGACACAACTACTTCAGGTGTACCTTTTCTCAGGAACCTGTACTTTCCACAGACCTCTGACGACACCTTTACGGCTATACCGTCTTTAAGGACGCTACCGCATCCAGATCCTCTTCCTCCACCAAAGGTCCAGGCCCTGCCATCTCCATACATCCCTGGCAATCTACTCTTTTCATCGCTCTCGGTGATCGACTTCCCGATAGAGCCGATTAATTCCGCCCAACATCTTCATCGGGAGAATTTGATGGTTGACCCGACCCGATTGTTAGCTGAGCCTATCCCCCCGACTGGAGGTTCTTACTTACCTTTAGAGTTCCTGAGAGAAGCTCAGGAATACCCGCCTTCTCGGGTCATTGGTCTGTCGTTGCCACCATTCCGACATGTAGTCTACGGGCCCAACCAGTCCTGTCTCATTTGCGGAGATTTGGACTTCCATTTCTCATGGTGTCAGTTCTGCCACGTGCCCTTTTCATCTTTCCTGCCGCCGCCACCACCACCAGCATGCCTCATTTGTGGCCACTCTCGACACCTCACCATGTCATGCCCCGACGATCCATTCCAGTAGAGTCATGCCGCTCCACACGCACCACCACCACACCCGACACGCTCTCCTGGCGCACCTGCCAATTTTGTTCCACACGGCGAGCCGTACTTCACTCAGTTCGGGGCGTATCGCTCGTGATGGAGATATTTAGGTTAGGCCTAGTTAAGTAAGGGCGCTAACTGATCGTTTGTGTGTTTATAGTAGCGATGTTTCTTTTTGGGGATGTGCAACCGCTCTATATACCAAATAGACCTATGTACATAAATATCCTACGTATATATTATGTTTAGTGTGATATGTGGATATTTATGTACATGGTGAATGTTGGTTATTTCGGTTTATAATTTCAAGTAATGGGGTAATTATATTGCATGCATGTGTTTATGATGTTGAGTGGTTGACCATGCAATACAGTTGCAACGTGAAAACGAATGGTGGTCTGAATAGACGGTTTTATCAGAACCCGTAAGGATAACCATTTTTCATTGCCGTATGGTTCAGCCGATTTCCTTTATTGTTTTATTGCGTGTGATTGGATTGATAGTTTTTCTAGGGTGCTAGATCATTTGATTAGATATCATTGCATTGATTGTGTTGTTATGTTGTTAGATGATAAAACCATAAGATTTGGGTATTAAATGCGTAGATTGATTGGTTAGAATGTTAGCCGCATTGGTAAGCGTTAGATCATTAGTCTTGTGTAGACAAGATGATAAGTTATCGGAGTCTTGTTGTTAAATGAAAGGTTAGAAAACTATTTTGATAGAAATAAGCTCGGAATTGATAATCAGTTAAGGTAGAATACTTATTTGCGGTATTACTGAATTATAAGTTATTGCTAGTTAGCCACATGTAAATGATGGGTGTGTGCCAAATTACCAATACATATATAAGGAAGTGATATCGACGAATGAGTTAAAAGGGTCTAACCATTCCATTGTTATTTAGTTTGTTGATGCATGACGTGATGGAAGACAAAACGCGAACCTGAGACCGAACCCGAACTCCAAAAATCAAGATGGTGATTTTGGATCAGTATGGCAGTTTGACCCGAGTCTACAAGCAAGTCAGTGTGGCAGTTAAAGCAGAGTTGGTTAAATGTAAAGTTTCAGTGCGGCTTCAGAAAGGAGTTCTTGGTGTCAAAGGTTATCACCAAAAGGGTCAGAGGCGTCTGTAACACCCCTGAACCGGTTTAGGTCAAAGTTGACTTGTCGGTCGTGCAACAATCAAACAAGAACATACACAACCAACCTTAGAGCCTGAACCAGATCGAAAATGCTACAATGACGAATACCAAGAACGGTCCAACCAATTTTTGAGGATCCTTGGTCGACCCATCATTAGTACCGCCCCTCTCGACCAAGGCCTAAGGCTTGTCAACCCGTACCTGGGCCAAGGCATACCCATTATTGAAATATGATAGAACGGTTAGGTTGATTAAATAACTCGGGGATTAAAAAAACAGATAGGACATATATATTTGCATATAGTTATCACTCATTGGTTGATTGATTGATTGTATCATTGATTGCTTGATTGTATATTGCATACATATAGAACGGCATGCTAGGAAATATATGCATCTATATATAGTATAACGAACGTAACTAAATGTATCTATATATGGAATTAAGAGTTAAATTAAAATACAGTTAAAAATTACATACCACACCTTAGAATATGATAACCAGGTTGGATTAGTTAGACGGTATGATCAGGTTAAACAATAAGTATTAAATTAATTGGAAGTCAAGAGATTAGTAAGTTCACTAATCTCAGTCTGACGGATTAAGGTAATTAAAACATAGAAATCAGGAATGGAATTAAAAGATATAATTTGGGGTTGAGCCGTCTAGGGAGTTAGTAAGTTTACTAACTCCAATCTAACGGTAAAATAATTGAATAATTAAAATTAAGGAATTAAAGATGAAAATGAATCAGGGTTTAAGCTAAAAATATTAATGACACCTAAGTAGTTAATTGGTTGGAGATGTGATTGATTGTGTGATTGTTATCTACTCCAGTCTTGGGCCGAGTAGACTGTTGATTGCTTGATTGCTTATCTACTTCGGTGTTGGGCCGAGTAGACTGTACTGGTAGATGCTTAATCCGGTACGGGACAGGGTAAGTTTGTGTATAGATACATATTTCGGTGCGGGACCGGACAGGTCAGGTTGCTGAATGGTGTTAAGACTTTCAGAATAGACTAGGTACAAGGATTGAGATAGTGTTTCTGTTTGACCTTGTCGGTCTTGCGTGATAGATTCCCAATGAATCTGCTTGTTTACATTATTGTTATTAGGACTTTATAGGGTGTGTTAAATCCTGCAAGTCTAGAAATGGCATTCCGGTACTTCTTGCCCAATTGGATCCTCGGGAGTTGAGTTCCTAGTTAGTTCACGTACTTTCGGGTAGTGGTTCTGGCAGGAGTTAACCTATGGAGTGACATCTGTAGGTGTGTAGTCCGGAGAATACGGGGTCGCGTCCTAGTGTCGGAATGCATGGAAGCTTTGGTTATCTAGGGGTAGCCTGAGTCACCATGTATCGATGGACAGAGAATGGCGTTCTGGTCTTAGGACTTCGTGTTTACATTTAAGTGTTCCCGTGGAAGTTACCGAGTTCGCATTGGTGGCCCATGGTGTGGAGTTTGCGTTAGAGATGTGTTTAGTGTAGATCGAATCTAATTGAGGGCATATGCCGCAATGTTCTCGATTTCCTTCGTTGATGATATATTTTCTTATTTGAATGCTTTTGTATTGTGGATCTCATTACATTTTAGTAGCACGTAATCAGCTACTTAATTTACCGCTTGCTGTTGTTTGTTATTTTGGGTTTGGGTGGGAATCGTTTAGCTTGTTTAGAACCCTTTTTAATTGGGAGCCAACTCACTTGGTTATCTTAGATTGCTCATTAGACTCATTTTGTATTTTTTTGGTTTAGCATAGCTCGGCGGACGCGTAGGACACTCAGAGTAGTCTCGGGTTCACATTTGGCTGCGGTTTGTTTTCAACTCGATTTCATGTTCCAATTTCGGTTTCGGATTTGGAGATCTCCATAAAATAATTTTGTAAGATACTCTGAAATTAGATTAAAGATTAAAAGATTTAAAAGAAATAAAAACGGAGTTATTTCCTGATTCTCGGTTTAGTCCGAGCCGAACATAACTCGTGGAAGCGGTACGGGTTGAAAAGCCTTGTATCGTGTAAACAAAGTAAACGGAGTCAAGAATGTTTTGGTTCGATCCATTGACTCAAACCGGACTGTCTCAGGCTTTCGTATTATGACAATCACTTCTTGTTTGGCTTGCACGGGTTCGATTGGTCATGTTCTTGTTTGATTGTTGGCCGGTCAGCTCGTCGGTCAGCAGATAACGGGAAGGGGGCGTTACATCCGGTGCCATCTTAACTCCGTCGGAAGCCATGGCTGCCGGCGAGGAGTAAGAGAGTACTAAGCAACAACCTCCATTGATCACTGATGGATTGCTGAAAAGTTCTTGGTCTAACGTGGTTCAAAAGAAAAAGGAATTGAAGAAATACGAGATGAATATTACGATGGTCGATGGGATCGGACCTGTTATTGTCCCAGAGGATGTTTTAAAGGATTTTTTCGCCTCTATGGGAAGATTTTCTAAGCGGAAGGTTTCTCGCAAAGGCTCCATACATTGCGAAGATTCATGCTATAGTCAATAAGATTTGGTTACTTGGTGACAAATCAGAGATGATCGCCGTGTTTTCTATTAACCAGACTACAATGAAGTTTCGTATATCAAACTCAGTGACCAGAATCCATGAGTTGCGTAGAGGCATGTGGAGTTTGGCCGACATATCGGTGGTGATGTCAAAGAGGTCACCTTTCGAGGAAGAGATTCAACCAGAAATCAAAATTGTTCCGCTTTGGGCTCACTTGAAAAATGTTACTATGAACATGTACTCTTGAAAAGGTCTCAGTTTTGTTTCTAACCTTGTTGGTACTCCTGACCATTTGCATCCGGAAACAGCTCAGTGTACTAATTTTAAAATTGCAAAGGTGTTTGTTAAAGCTGATCTTACAAAATAATTGCCGAGAACAATGAAGTTTAACTTACAAGGGAAAGAGGTTTGGGTGGAATACTCTTACCCGTGGCTACTCTTGAAATGTACTTCCTGAGGTGTTATCCTAAGGTGACTTAAATCTCAAGGTACTGCAAAGGGGCCTTTCTTGAGTGAGCAAAGGAATGTCACGGGACGGTACACTATGGCGGTTTAGTTTCCCCTTCTTGTATCGAGAGAATGAAAAGATCTCGTTAGGGCTTTCTATTGTCTATTGTATCAGGTTTTTTGGGGCAGTAAATAAAGGGGTCTAAGGGTTTGTAAATATTAACACACACGAAGTATAGAAACCCTAGACAAAAGGGTATTTGCCTCAATATCGTTTCTCTCTAAGTATTCCGCAAACGTTCTATCTTCTAGGGTTCACTCGAGTTTTATACAACAAGTGGTATCAGAGCACAAGGTTACGATGACCGGAAGTTCTCTTAAGTTCGACGTTCCTCGTTTCGATGGGAAGGGAAACTTCGTTCAATGGCAACTTCGAGTGAATGACATGTTATCACATCAGGGGATGAAGAAGGCGTTGTTAGGGACGAAACCAGAAGCGATCAAGGATGATGATTGGGAGGAGATGACAGACAGGGCGACCTCGACAATTCGTTTGTGTCTTTCAGACGAGATTACTAATCAGGTAATGGATCTTACAACTCCGAAGGCTATATGTGATAAGTTGGAGAAGTTGTATCTGTCGAAGTCGTTGTCTTCTAAGTTATTTCTCAAGCAGAAGTTATACCGTTTTAAGATGGCTGAAGGTGGAGATCTGGTTCAGCATGTAAACGCGTTTAACCAAATCATCACAGATCTGACGCGTGTGGGTGAGGATATTGAGGATGAGGATAAAGCCATGATTCTGCTGTGTTCTCTGCCCTCGTCTTATGAGACTTTGTTAACTGCCTTAACGTGTAACAAAACCACGATAAGTCTGGATACGGTTACTTCGTCGCTTATATCTCATCATGAGCGACGTGTAGGTAACGTGGATACTAAGTCTGAGGGAGACGGGTTGTACGTGAATTACAACAAGGAGCGAGGGAGGTCAACAGAGAAGCATGCGGATGGAGGTAGCAGAGGAAAATCAAAACCAAAGGCGGTTAAGGGAGTCTGTTTTGGTTGTGGCAAGAAGGGTCACTTCAAGAGAGACTGTCCAGCCAGGAAACAGAATGGAGGCAGGGATTCGCAGGACTCTTCAAAGTCTGCAAATATAGTCCAGGCAAAGGATGTTTCAGAAGATATCAATTATGATATGCTTGCTGTCACTTCAGGGAATCACGCAGATTCTTGGATACTTGATACGGGAGCATCATTCCATATGACTCCAAATAAGGAATGGTTCGAGACGTATAGGGCTGGAAATATGGGTTCTGTTCAGTTGGCAGACGACAAGGTCTGTGGTATTATTGGGACTGGACAGGTGAAGTTTCGGATGTATGATGGTAGCATCAGAACATTGACGGATGTAAGACATATTCCAGGCGTGAAGAAGAATCTGATTTCCTTGGGCACACTTCATAAAAACGGATTCAAATTCAAAGGTGATGAAGGAGAAAACGTTTTGAAGGTGTGTAAAGGATCCATGGTCGTGATGAAGGGAGAGATGACAGCTGGTAATGTATATCGGATGATAGGGAACGTGGTTGTAGGTGGAGAAGCCTCAGCTGCCGTTTCTGAAGCAGAGGCCACAGCTTTATGGCATATGCGTATGGGTCATATTGGTGAGAATGGTCTAAATGAACTCCACAAGAGGGGGTTACTGGACGGGTTGAAGAGCTGCAAGATGGAATTCTGCAAATTCTGTGTGATGGGAAAGCAGATCAAAGTTTCGTTCAAGACAGGGCAACACACGACAAAAGGTCTTCTAGACTATGTCCATTCTGATGTGTGGGGGCCAACTCGGGAACAGTCATTGGGAGGATCTAGATACTTTGTTTTGTTCATCGATGACTTCTCCAGGAAAGTCTGGGTATACTTCATGAGGCAGAAATCTGAAGTATTCGAAAAGTTCAAGATTTGGAAGGCTGAAGTTGAAAACCAGACAAGAAGAAGGGTAAAGTATCTGAGATCGGATAATGGCACGGAGTATACTGATGGAGCATTCCAGAAGTTTTGTGAGGAGCATGGTATTCAGAGGCACTTCACAGTGCGGAAAACACCACAGCAGAACGTTGTTAGTGAAAGGATGAACCGTTCAGTTGCAGAGAAGGCTAGGTGTTTGAGGTTGAATGTAGGGCTCTCAAAACGGTTCTGGGCAGAGGCAGTAAACATGGCGGTCTATCTCATCAATAGATCGCCAAGGAGTTCCTTGGAAGGAAAGATAGCTGAAGAAATCTGGTCTGGGAAAGATGTTGATCTTTCAAACTTGAAGATTTTCGGATGGCCAGCTTATATGCTTATTCCGGGTGACAAAAGATCAAAGCTTGATTCTAAGTCAAAGAAGTGCATCTTTCTGGGTTTTGAGAAAGGTGTGAAGGGCTTCAAGTTATGGGATCCTGAAGATAAGAAGAGGGTGTTTAGTCGAGATGTGGTTTTTGATGAGCAGTATATGGTGCAGCAGGCGAGGTCAGAACAAGTGCCTGTAACCATTGAGACTAGCACGGATTCTAGGGAAATTCAGGAGGAGTCTATAGAAGATAGACCAGCAGCAGAGAGTGATAAGCAGCCTGTTGTGGAGGAGCAGGAGGTGGAAAACGTGTTAAAAAGAAAGCAGAGGAAATTTTGGTACCTAAGAGAGAAAAGAGAGTTTCCAAACCACCAGTAAGATTCGGTTTTGAAGCCATGGTGAACTATGCCTTGGTTGTTGGTACAGATGATCCAGCCAAATTTCGAGAGGCTATTAGTAGCCAGGAGAAAGAGCAATGGTTGGAAGCTGCAACAGAGGAAATCGAGAGTCTTGACAAGAATCAGACATGGGATCTTGTTCCTTTACCTAAAGGAAAGAAGACGGTTGGATGCAAATGGGTTTTCAAGGTAAAACCAGGAATCTCTGAGAAAGAAGTATCAAGGTTCAAGGCAAGGTTGGTGGCAAAAGGATACTCACAGAAGAAATGGGTGGATTATGACGAGATTTTTTCACCTGTGGTTAGACACACTTCCATACGAGTTGTGTTAGCATTGGTAGCGGTATGGGATTATCATCTTGAACAGATGGATGTGAAGACTGCGTTTCTTCATGGAAATTTGGAAGAAGAAATCTATATGGAGCAACCTGAGGGGTTTGTAAAGCCAGGTGAGGAGAAGCTTGTGTGTAAGTTGAAGAAGTCCTTATACGGATTGAAGCAAGCTCCAAGACAATGGTACAAACGTTTTGACTCTTATATGCTGGAAATTGGCTACCAAAGATGTGAGTATGATTGCTGCGTTTACACAAGGTACCTTGATGACCATTCTCCTATATTCCTTCTGCTATACGTTGATGATATGCTTATTGCTGCGAGCGATATGAATGATATTGCTGAGTTGAAAGGACTACTGGGAAAAGAGTTTGAAATGAAGGATCTTGGTGCTGCAAAGAAGATCCTTGGGATGGAGATTCGCAGAGAGAGAAGCTCTAAGAGGTTATGGCTTTCTCAAAAGAGCTACATAGAGAAGGTGGTAGAACGCTTTGACATGTCGGAAGCAAGGACAGTTTCTACACCTTTGGCGAATCACTTCAATCTCTCAGCGAAGCAGTGTCCTAATTCCATTGAAGACATCAAAGATATGGCACAAGTTCCTTATGCAAGTGCGGTTGGTTGCCTAATATATGCTATGGTTTGCACTAGGCCTGATTTAGCTCAAGCAGTTAGTCAAGTTAGTAAGTACATGTCGAATCCTGGAAGAGATCATTGGGAAGCAGTGAAATGGATACTCAGGTATTTGAAGGGTTCTGCTAACTGTGGGATTATGTTTGGCGGTCAGGAGAGTGCATCAGTTGTGGGGTTTGTTGATTCAGATTACGGTGGTGATCTAGACAATAGAAGGTCCACTACGGGATATGTGTTTACACTATCAGGAAGACCTATTTGCTGGAGATCCGTGTTACAGTCTGTTGTAGCCATGTCAACCACAGAAGCTGAGTATATGGCAATGGGTGAGGCAGCTAAGGAGGCACTTTGGGTGCGAGGACTTGTGGCGGAGTTGGGAGTTGAGCAAGGTGGAGTTCAGCTACACTGTGATAGCCAGAGTGCGTTGTATCTGGCAAAGAATCAAGTGTATCATGCAAGGACGAAGCACATCGCTATAAGATTTCATAAAATCAGGGAGTTAGCAGCTTCTGGAGAGATCTTATTGCAGAAGGTGTCTACGTTGGAGAATGCAGCTGACATGTTGACCAAGCCGGTTCCTACGGGGAAGTTCAGACTTTGTCTTGAGCTACTCCAGATCTTCCGGTGCTAAAGGAAGA
This sequence comes from Orychophragmus violaceus, assembly GCA_030180135.1. Classification (NCBI taxonomy): domain Eukaryota; kingdom Viridiplantae; phylum Streptophyta; class Magnoliopsida; order Brassicales; family Brassicaceae; genus Orychophragmus; species Orychophragmus violaceus. The sequence continues at coordinate 58,943,392 of CM058236.1, read as the reverse complement.
TGGTGACCCCTCAGATGTTAGGAAAGTCAGAAGGTGACATTGTTGAGATTTTTCGTCAAGGTGGAGTTTGTTATCCTAAGGTGACTTAAATCTCAAGGTACTGCAAAGGGGCCTTTCTAATACTTTCAAGCATTTTTAGTAGTTTGTGTAGTTTATGTTTTTATATTTTGGGTAATACATATATTTTTGAGTAATTTCTAATACTTTTTTGTAATTTAAGTATATATTTTTATAGGATAATTGGATAATTCAAATATTTTTAAAATATTTTTGAGTAATTTTTCGAGTTTTCAGAAAATTTATGGTGATTTCGGGTATCCGAACCCGATCCGAACCCGATATGTCCCGAACCGAACCCGACCCGATATTTAGAAATACCCGAATGGGGCTTAAGTTAAAGTATTTCGGATATCGGGTAATACCCGAACCCGAACCGAACCCGAATGGATACCCGAACGCCCAGCCCTAGGGGACACTTAACGAAGGGATGCCTATCAAGTTTGGCACACGCAGAAAAACCTGTAGAAAATCAGAAGGATTATGTAACAGAGGACATGGCGAAGAAGAGTGTTGATAAAGAGGTCTCGGGTTGTGTTGACAGAGAGGACATAGGTTATGTTGAAGGATCAAAACAAATGCTGGAGAGTGACCTAAATGCTTCTGATATATCTACTCCCATAGAGCATGAAGAGCGGCTGGTTTTGGAGGAAGAAAAAAAACAGTATTCAAGCTTGGCTTAAACCATCAAATACTGGTAGGACGCCAACTAAGGAGAACAATGGTCTAAAATTTGGACAGGTTTCAATATTATCCAACTCAAGATATTCAGTTTTGAGTCTTGATGAAGAGGAAGGCGGAATCATGGACAAGGATACCATGGGTAATGAGATAGAACCACCGGTGGAATAAACAGTTCCTAAAATACTAGAGACAACTAACGAGACATTGGAGGAGTTGGCTGGAAATAAAAGTACTGAATCGGATGATAAAGGCGTATCAGTATTAAAAGTTAAGGAGAATGAGATAAGTCAGCCAAGACAATCTCTCCCAAGAGTCTATAAAGACAACCACAAGTTCATTTTGGATGCATCAGTTCAAAAAACAAAATGTTTTGAACAAAAGGAACGCTCGTAAAAACCAATAATGTCTGGATTTTTCTGGAGCATTAGAGGTTTTAACATGAAGAATAAACACTCTATGGTTCGAAATTGGATCAAAAAAAGAAAGATTTCAGTTTGGATGTTTGCTTGAAACAAGAATCAAAGAAAGTAAAGCTATGCGTATTGCTTTGTCTGTTTTCAGAGACTGGTCGTTCTTGTCAAACAACAATATCAGTAGATTGGGGAAGATTAAGAGATTTTCAGAAGACTGCTAGGTATTTTTCTCTCAGTGATATGGGCTATCATGGGCCTAACTGATGTGGTGCAATAAGAGGGAGGAAGGGATTATTTGTAAAAATTTAGATAGAACACTCATGAATCTACCATGGGCAATGATGTGACCATAAATCTATTGTGTTTTCGAAGCAGGGGGATGTTCGGATCGCAACGATGTTGCATACATATTCTCGCAGATTCACATAATCTCAAGAGTCCTTTCAAGTTCGTGAATTCAGTGGTGGAAATGCCGGAATTCATACCTCTCGTTCAGAATTTTTGGAATGGGACAGAAGAGATCTTTAACTCTGTGTCTGCATTGTTCAGACTTTCAAAGAAGTTAAAAGCCATGAAGCCATTGGTCAGAGAGTTGAGTAAGAAGATGACTATGGATATCTTTAGGAATACCAGAGAAGCTTTTGATCTTTTATGTGAACTGCAGAAGAAAACTCTTCGTAATCTGACACCTAATGATATTAAAGATGAGTATTTGGCATACAACAGATGGAGTATATTATCGAACATTGAGGAAAAAGTCATTCGTCAAAAGGCTAAACTACGTTTTTATGTAATCGCAGCATCAAAAAGAAAGTTTGAATTTTCCACGGAAGCCTACATTGGTTGAAAGTGGGTGATGGCAACAATAAGCATCTCTGCCAAGTTGCGACAATAAGAAAAGCAAGAAACTCTATCAAGGAACTGAAGCGTGAAGATGGTACTTGTGCTGCTACGCAAGAGAAGATCAAGAGGGAGGTTGTTGATCACTTCCACAATTTTTTGATGCATAGGACATGTGATTACCAAAATATGTCTACTGAAACACTTCATAAGCTCTTGGTTTTTGAATGTGGAGAGGAATATCAGAATATGCTTATAAAATCAGTAATCGAGATGGAGATAAAGAAAGTAGTTTTCGATATGGCAAACAACAAATCCCCGGGACCTGATGGATTTACTTGTGAATTCTTCAAGGCTGATTATTGGGAAAGACTTTGTGGTGGCAACACAATCGTTTTTTGATATATGTTTCTTACCTACAGGTGTTAACTCCACCATTCTAGCTTTGATCCCGAATAAATAGGATCCTCAGAACATAAAAGATTACCGACCGATATCATGTTGTAATGTTATTTACAAGGAGATATCGAAATTATTGGCTAACCGGCTTAAGCTTGTTCTACCAAATTTTGTTTCACCAAATCAGTCAGCTTTTGTGAAGGGTAGACTACTGATGGAGAATGTCTTCCTAGCCTCGGAACTCGTTAAAACTATCATAAGGAGACGGTGTAACACCCCGACCCGTTCTATAGATATGGACGACTCGGAAGTGTCACAATGTGATAGCCGGAGAACAAATGTCTAATATTCATAAGGGATCCGAACACTAGACAAATGTTGGCTATGACTATCATTCCTCTTGGCTCCGGCCTAAGGCTTTACAACTCGTACCTCGACCTTGAGTTGTGTTAGTTCGGACTAAACTAATATCATGAACACAAGCTGAACTTTTCAACAAAACATATCTTATTTATATACTAAATGGCGGAAAGTATGAGCTTATAAACACGTTTATATACAGCGGCCATGGCCTAGTGCCCAAAATATAATGTACATAGGTTCACAAACCGCTTTACATCTGCCAACAAAAACTACTCTGGTGTCCTAACGTTCTGTTCCACTCCCTTGAAATCCCGCCTACTGGTTACCTGCAAAACAAATGAGTGTGAGTATTCTAGCAATACTCAATGAATTCCGGACCCGCTAAGCATGCATTAGTTCCCTTCCCACCCCAGAGGCAGAGAACAATCAAACCACAACGCAATAACGGAGCAACAAAGATAGCATGTCATATCTCACTATATGCATTTATCTATACTCATTCATTTTCACATTTCGAGGCCTCTAGATGCATCGGACACTCCACATCCATTCTCTCACGTGACCGTCCGCGATCAATCACCACAAAGGATTATGATCCATACATCACACCTGATTACAGAGATCTCTATCTCTCGGGATCGTTTCGTCACACGATGCTCGGTCATGGGAGCGATCCAAGTAACCCTCGGAGCCTTCCCCTATCATACAAGGAGGTATAAAACGGGAGTGCCAAATACATCGTCCTAGATAATATTATACATGTCCTAGGAATCATCATCTAGAACACCACCACATTCTATATCATTACATTTATAACAATATTACACACGCTCATAAACAAAATTACTCACACCAATTGGTCCGTAGAGTCCGAAGACCTCTAGAGGCCACATGCATATCACACACCATGCATATTCAATTCCAACGTGCAATAAACAACTCAAAAGCACATAGAAAAATCAAACAATACACGAACCGTAAACCTCAATTCGTGGGTTTACTCAACATCAGAAAAGAGATAGCACCACGGCTAATCTCTTCATCAAACCTGCATCAAAACGTGTTAACACAACACACAACCGGAACTCACCCTTTTTCCGAGCCTTTCTCCTTAACTCTGAACTCTCCCGTTAGATCTAAAACTGAGGACCTAAATAAGTGGAATCTTAAGGAAAAATAAGGCTAGGGGTGACGGTATTACTTAGATCTACAGCTTACCAACTTCCCGTAGCTTAACACGTACGTTCCGTCCCGATCGCTCGTCTCGTCCCATGCTTAAAACGCCCAAAACCAACTTTCTCTCTCTAAACCGTCACTTTCTCTCTCTAGAAATGCTCTAAAGTTCAGAAAAGAGTCAAATGGGTTTATGGGATGCTCTTATTTATAAATGGGTTAGGATGGCAGCTCAATGACAAGTGGCGACCATGCAGTCAGGTCGTGCATGCGCTGGGACAAGTGTGGACGACCAGCCATACACGGTAACAGTTGGTTGGGTCATGCACTGTGACAGGTGGGTCGCCCATGCATGGCGACAGGTCGCCCGTACATGCACCTGGTCCACCATCCGTTCGTCTGCACGTCCCCCCGGCCACCCGACCACACGACCACGTCCGTCCGTCCTCGACCATTTTTGACCTGAAGTCCATTTTTTTCTCGACCCAAACTCAATCTGACTCGACCAATCTTCTCAAAATACCCCCAAAATGGTAATACACATCCATTTCCAACAATTTATCACTTTTGGGGAGGTCCTTGTCCAACCATCACGATCTTAACCCGACCTCCGGCTGTTCCGGAAATTTTACTTCGTTAGTCGGGTTATTACATCCCCCCTTATTTAGAATTCGTCCTGAATTCTAATGTGGTTGTGATGTCTCTCCTTGCTCATACATTGTATCATCCGCAAAGAACTTTGGATGCTCGTTACTAAATCTTTCTTCACCTTCCCATGTGACTACCATCCAGTTTTTCTTACCCAACATACTTGAATTTGTGGAGTCACTTGGTTCTTGAGCTTCTTTATCCGTCTTGATCATATTCTGATGGGTCCTTAAGGATCAGTAAGATCCTCCAGCAAGTCCTTTATCCTTCCATGTATAATCGCGTCCGGATCGGAAATGTGTCTTCCATGCTACTATTTTTAGATAAACGAGGTTTCCCACCTCGAAGGTCATTTACTTACGACCTTGGTCCGCATACTTCTTTTGTTTATCTTGGGTTTTCTTCAAGTTAGTTGAATGACTTGCAACTTTTCCATGGTCTCCTCTACCGTAAGTGGTCTAAATATCCATTGTTCTCCAACTTCCACTTTTGGCTGATCTCTCAAATCCGACCTCTCGCCTTCACAAAACCGTTGCTAGACGATCCCTCTGTTCTTCCACTTCTCTCAACACCCTCAATGAACCGTTCACGATCTAGTCCACCAACCGGTTACAAGGTATACAAGTTTTTGGTTCGGGTAATTGGTTTTAGGAAGGGGTTTTCCTAAGACCTTACCACACACAACCCTAAGGTTTTTCGGAAACACTTTCCGGGAGAGCCTATGGTTTCTCACACCAAAATCCAACCTAGAAAGTTACTGTCATGCAAAAATAATACTTACCTTATTATTTTCATGCATTCAATCACACCTAACATCCTAACATACTCTTTGGTTTCATATCATAAATCTCATATAATATAAGCTAAACATCACTCAACTATGCCAAGACTTAATCACACACAAAAGGAAGTTAGCACCCAGTCATACCTGTGATGGGGATCTTTCTGGAGCCTGAAGGTCTCACATAATCTATTTCTAAGGCATAAAATCTTTCTGCGACTGCTCGCTTCTTGGCCGGGGGTCCTTTTGTAGTCTTTGTAGGTTGCTTCCCCGAGGCTTGAGACATTCTAGTTCCTTTGGTCGGGAGTAATCTCGCATAATGTCCTTGTCATCCACATGTAAAACACCAGATGTGCATAGGCACTTCAGTCTTTCCACTCTTGGTAAGGCAGTTTTTGGCAAATTGTCCTTCCTCACCACACGCATAGCAGGCCGTTGGCCGTTCTGTCTGGCCTCCTTGAGGTTTGGAAATTTTTCTATAATCTTTCCTCACATGCACCCGTTCCACCATCCGTTCGTATGCACGTCCGCCCGGCCACCCGACCACACAACCACGTCCGTCCGTCCTCGACCATTTTCGACCCAAAGTGCATTTTTGCTCGACCCAAACTCAATCTGACTCGACCAATCTTATCAAAATACCCCAAAATGGCAATACACATCCATTTCCAACAATTTATCACTTTTGGGGAGGTCCTTGTCCAACCATCACGACCTTAACTCCGGCCATTCCAGAAATTTTACTTCGTTAGTCGGGTTATTACAGACGGTCTCTTCTCGGTGCGCTACTAAGATTGATATCTCAAAGGCGTTTGATTCGGTTCAGTGGCCGTTTCTCTTTAATATTCGTTCGGCTCTAAGGTTTCCAGAGAAAATCAATATATGGATCAATAAATGTGATACCTTGGCAAGCTTCTCGGTCTAAGTCAACGGGGAAATTGCTGGATATTTTAAAAGTGAAAGAGGGATAAGACAAGGATGTTCTTTATCACCGTACCTTTTTGTGATTTGTATGCAAGTGCTCTCTAAAATGATCGACCATGGATCTGCGGAGAGGCGCATTGGGTATCACCCTAATTGTGAGGCTTTGAAACTTACACATTTGTGTTTCGCAGGTGATTTACTTGTTTTCCGATGGAAAGAAACAGTCAATCGAAGTAATCCTCGAGGTCTTCAATCAGTTAGCGTTATGCTCGGGACTGAAGATAAGTATGGAAAAAATAACCATATACAAGGCTGGAGTAAAGGTTCAGGAGATGGACTCAATCCTCGAACAATTCCCCTTCGGTATTGGAAGCTTACCAGTCTGATACATCGGCTTGCCTCTAATGACGAAGAGGATGAATGTATCGGATTATTCACTAAATTGAAAAAACCCAAAACAGGATAGGTTCATGGACTTCACAACATTTGTCTTTCGCTGGACGGTTACGGCTAATAGTCTCGGTTATAAATAGCTTAACCAATTTTTGGATCTCAGTACACTACAAGAAAAGATACAATATTCCAACAAATGTTTCCAACAATCATATTTTATTGGAAATTTCTAATAAATATCTCACAAATTTTCATATAATGCTTTATTTGTTGAAAATTCATTGCGAATTTTCAACGATTTTATTTGTGGTAATTACGTCGTATAATTCGTAAGAATCTTGTTGGTATTTTCCAACTAATATTATATCATTGGAAATTAGCAACAATTTTTAAGTTGTCAAAAGTTTGTTAACATTTTTTACAATTTTGTTACCAAAAATTGTTGAAACTTGCAAAAAGAAAAAAAAAACTAACTTACTTAATATCCCTTTTCGAAAATGTGGGTCAGGCGGCCGAGTCCTCGCCGGAAAAGCGGTACACGCCGGAAAAGCGGTACACCGCAGAAAAATAAATGTAACTACTACCATACAATAATTAATCGGTATTTAATTCGATTTTAAGCGTGTAATAAGATTAGGCGGCCGATTAATTGCTATTAAATGCCATTATTTGTTCATTGTTTTATTGTGCCTAGTTGACCAAAATCGTGGCGGTTGATCACCGAGACCGCAAACGCGGTAACTTGACTGCGTTTTTGAACATAGGTTATTTCCATTTTTCGGAAACGCGCTAGGAGTTATACGCGCGACCGGTCTGGACCTAGCGAGTTATCGAAAAATCGAGATAAACTCGGGGAGTATTCAGAGCGGAATTTTGTAACATTTTTATATGTAATATCATAAATTTAGAATTTTATAAGTAATAACACAATTTTTATTGGTTGTTAATTAAGATAATTTGTATAACAAAAATAGTTATAAAAATGATTGTTGTACATTTTAATTCAGAAGATACAATAAAATTAGAATAAATCATAAAAGATTAATAAATGTATAATTTATATTTTAAGATTAGATTTTCTGTTAATTAGAATAAGTATATATATGTATTATTAATCAAATTTGTAGTGTCTTCAAAAAAAAGGGATATTCAAAAAAAAAAGAAAAGGATTAATCACTACCTACGTAGAATCGCAAGAAAAAAAGGAAAGGGGTATTGAACATTTCATAAAGCTACGCTGGAGATGGAGAAGTGTAATGGTGGGACCCATATAAATGTATTTGAAACTAGGGGTGGGCATATTTCCCGAACCCGAAACCCGAACCCGGATCCAACCCGAAAAAGCCGGTTCGGTACGGGTTCGGATCTTTTACAATAACCGATTGGAACATAGGTTATAATATTTTGGGTTATGGACCGGTTCGGGTTAAATCCGAAACCCGATTGTATAACCCATAAAAACCGAAACCCATATAAACCGAATTTATATACATATCCAGTATTCATAGGAAAAAAAATACTCTTCGAATAATAAGGTAACAAGTGAATTCAATCCCAAATATCCCGATTTGGTTACAAAATCTCTTAATTCTTGCTAACTTTCCGAGAGATAAGGTAACTAGAGAAGATTTGATTCCATATCACCCCTAATTTGTGTTCTTGTTATAGTGTACGTCTGAGCTTGTTCATGTTGTTGTTGTAATCGTTTCTCATCTTTCGCTTATATGAGTTAGTGGTTTGAGCTAGTTTTATGAACTAATTCCAAGGATTGGTTTATAAGTTTTTGTTATATTGTACGTGAGCTAGCTTTATGATTTTGCTTAAGATGTCATATTGTACAGTTTTACAAACATTATTTGAACTATTACATTTAATTTGTCTTACTCAACTGTTATTGCTGTTTTGTTTTGCAAAGATAACGGAAAAGTATGCATAAGAGATGTTTGTTTTAAGGGAGGTGGAAATCAAGGTCCAGAGATGGATTAGTAGTTCTTTTAGTTTGAAGTCTTTTGATTCATGTTTTTCAATTTGGTGTTATACAAGATGCAGTTTGCGATTTTAGCTTTGGAATTTGGTTGTTGCTTTATGTTATTTGATTGAAGAACTTGGTTTTCAAATAACTTTGTTAAACAATACACATTATGCAGAAATATACATTTGTAGCAGTAAGATAAGTCTAGGTTAGAATCTCGTTGCTTTGCTGTCCATTTCTAAGGTGAGTTACGGTAGATTCTGGTTTGTTCATTGTCCATTGTCCATTGTTCATTGTCCATCAAGGTGAGTACATGTTAGAATATCGTTTGCTTTGCTGTCCATTGTCCATTGTCAAAGTACAAAAACTTTGCAAACATGGCTTGTTCATTGTCCACTGTCCATCAAGGTGAGTACATGATAGAATCTCGATAGAACCCCCATCCCACCAACCATATATTATACATTTTGAAGTTCAAAACTTGGTCGTTGAACATTTATGCATAATAGATAATAGTACGGTTATTACCCGAACCCGTTCAACACCGATCGGATTATAGGTGTCCAGTAATTAACCCGAACCGACCCGAACCCGGCTAGAACCGAACCCAACCCAACCCGTTTATGTTACATATCCGAATGGGGCTAATGAGCCTAAACCCAAAAACTCGAAAACCCGAAAAACCCGAACCGAACCCATTTGGATACCCGAACGCCCACCCCTATTTGAAACTGAGATTTAAACATCCCACATCGGAATATCATAAAACTTATGAAGGTAAGCGCCTTCTATAAATACAGCACTCTGTGCTTTTCACTTGTTATTAAATAAGCTTTTTAAAAACCAGGCCCATATAATTTACGGGCCTTAGTTCAATAATTATTTTAGTTGCTTATTAATCTGATTAAAGCGCTTTATGTGATTAAGCAGACGCTTTATTAGCTAAAATCGTATTTTAGAACCAGGCCGTATTTTAGAACAAGGGTTATTTTAATAAAATTCTAACAATTAAAGCATTAGAAATTTCCTACAAATTATCAAAAAAATGTATCAACAAATTTCCAACGAATATGTTATTAGAAGTTTCTCATAAAATGACGATCCAATTTGTTGAATATTTATCACAAATTGCCAATGATTTCTGAACAAAATATTTGACGGAAGTTTCTGATAATGTTTTCGTTGGAAATTTGTTGATCTTATTTATTGATAATTTGTGGGAAACTTCACACTAGATTCCAACAAATTTTCAACAAAATTTTTCTCAGAAAGTTCTGACGAATTGACAATAAAATTTATTTGTCGGAAACGCTCTCAACAAACTTCCAACAAATCCAAGTTTCCAACGATCATATTCCAACAAATGTATATTCTGTTGGATATTTGTTGGAAACATCGATTTCCCACGAATTACTGACTAATATGTATGTTGGAATATTCTTTTTTTCTTGTAGTGGTATATCGCTTGCCTAAAGGGTGCATAAAGAAAATTGATAAACTCTGTTCAGATTTCCTCTAGTCTGGCCCGGACATAAACACGAACAAGTCGAAGGTCTCTTGGAAAGATGTTACAATGCCGAAAGAGGAAGGAGGCTTGGGACTAAGATCGCTTACGGAAGCAAACAACGTAAGCTGCCTAAAGCTCATATGACGTATCACTTTCGAACCAACATCGTTGTGGGTGAAATGGATTCATAAATACCTTATTCGCAAAGGCTCGTTATGGTACACAAACAAGAATAGCTCTCTCGGTTCAAGAATGTGGAGAAAAATGCTTAATATCATAGATTAGGGGGTGTCTCTCACAAAGGTTGTACTACAAAATGGAACAACAACTTCGTTTTGGTTCAATACATGGTGTCCTTTGGGAAGATTGATCGATCTAACTGGAGAAAGTGGCTGTCTTGAATTGGGCATACATATCAACGCTACGATCAAGTGGGCAGTTTTATCTAGACAACGAAGGAGGCGAATGAATGATATCTTGAATCAGATTGAAGAGGAACTGCAAAAAGTACGGATCAAAGGCCTAACAGCTGCAAGGGACATTCGACTTTGGCGTGGAAAGGAGAATTTTAAACCTCTTTTCAGTACCAAAAACACTCTGTCCATTACTCGTACTCACCAACCACATGTAGCTTTGTGTAGTGGTATATGGTTTGCATCTGCGACCCCAAAGTTTTCATTGGTAACTTGGCTTTCAACTCTCAACAGATTGTCAAATGCAGACAAGATGTTATGTTAGAATGCTGCGATCGACCCTCTATGTGTCTTATGTCAAACTGAAGCAGAGAACCACAATCATCTGTTTTATGAATGTCGTTACTCGGAGACTGTTTGGAGGTCGCTTGCTCAAAATCTGTATGGTTCTGTTTTTTCAGTTCAATGGGAGAGAAACATTCAGACAATCTGCAACAAGAGTATGCCCATGATCCAGCTCTTCCTCTGTCGTTTCCTTTTTCAGGCCACAGTTCACTCGCTATGGTGAGAAAGAAACCAAAGCAAACCTGGAGAAGCTCATCTTTCATCCTCTGCACTGAATCGAAACATTGACAAGCAAATGCGGAATCGTATTTCAACCCTCACAAGGACAAGGCATAAGAGGTACACCGGAGCTATGCAACTCTGGTTTACTTCCTTCCCAAGCTAGTCTCTTTAAAATTCTATAGCTCAGAATTTGTTCTATATTGACTCCAATGAAGCTACAACTTTTGTAAAAGGGATTATTTGTTTTTGAATTAATTTAACATTTATTCAAAAACAAATAAAGTCTATAAATATAAAAATATAAAAATGATGCAATAAGGAAAATAATTGAGTATACGAGGACTTAGATGTGATATCTATACAATAACAATCAATAAAGATTTCAAATTCTCAAGAAGTTTTGCTTCCAGAAATAGAACATGTCCAATGTACCAGACGTCTGACCTCATACGGAGACCTTACAAAGGTCCTTAGAAATACTTTTAGGGAAAATGAATCCCTTTGAATTAGTTTCAGATGCAAGTGGAATCAAGTCATTTGGATCTTTAGTTGGAAAGATATATACAAAGGGAAGACGTGTTCATCTGGTGGCCAAACTGAGTGATGGAAACAACATGGCCCGACCATCAGCCAAACCTCAACCACGGACTTCGACCGATGCGGTCTCGGCTGAGGACAGCCCCTTAACCATCTAAAACACCACACATATGCCACGCGAACCACACATATGCCACGCGAACCACACATCGGCCACGACTATGCTTATTTACGTGGTCGACTAGTGCATATCTACATCGTCAATAATCAATGAAAGTTTGTGTCTATTGATTTGTTAGGTATATGAGCCACGGTTATGGAAAAATAAAATAAAATTGTGTTTTGTTTTGTTTTAGACCATAAAACCATGAGATATAGATTTTTTAGATGTTTTTCGGTGATTGTCTTAAAAACCAAATTTCTTTTTTGAATAAAATGTTAAATTATATTCAAAGAAAAAATAAACATTTTACAAGCATGTTTCTAGACGTTTTTAATCCAAAATAACTTTTACAAAGATATTCTTGTTGCAAACCATGTCCGCAATCCATCTTCGTACTTCTTTGCACCTTCTCTTTGTAGCGTGTTCAAACGGTTCCTGATTGTGATGTCAATCGATGTGATCATGTTTCTTGTTGGCATTGGCTTCTCTCCATGCCGTCTACTATTTCTCTAGTTTCAGATGAAATGAATCGCAGCTTGGAAGGGCGTATCTTTGGATGAAAGTACTCGTATGGTTTGTGCCTGGCTGTTGAATTCCGTCCAAAATCTCTGTCCAGCTTGTTGTATAGTTCTGACCCATTACGCCTTTAACCAGTGCTTCCCATATTTTTTTCGTATACGAGCAATCAAAGAAGAGATGCTTTTTGTTTCAAGGGGTTCACTGCATAAGGAGCAACCCAAATCAGTGTTTATGTTCCATAATTGCCTTCTATCTCCTATCGAGAGACGATTCTTTTCTGCTAACCAAGTAACAAAGGCGAACTTTGGGGTGGCACATGAAAACCATATACCTTGATGAGGGCTCCATTTGGGATTAGAAACTCTCATCAGTTCCCAAGTTTCTTTTGTGTTGAAACTCGGTTTATACATGTTATTCTCTTGTCTCCATAAGCTCACGTCTGCAACCTCGTGATTTTGTCTTTCTTTAGCCTCACTGATTTCTTCTTCTACTTGACCCAGCAGTTGGTATCGATGTCTTCTTCTTCTCGTTTGTTTCAGAACAGATCCCAGTGTTGCATTTATTGAGATCCCCATGTCTATGCAACATCTTGCTCCAAACACTTCGTATAAACGATCAAGACTACTCCATTCATCAAACCAGAAAGAGACCCTCTATCCTGAGTTAACATCCACTCTGTAGTATTATCTTGCTACATCTCGTTACTTTAGCAATTTTCTCCAAATCCATGAGCCTAAGACTGAAGTTTCTTGAACTGCCCAGAAGGAGCCATTCATGATCAAGTGTCGATGGATCCAATTGACACCTCCAGACCGAATTCTCCATATGAGTTTCAAGATGCGTACTTTATTTACTTTCTTTAGAGATTTAACTTCTAATCCGCCTTCACTTCTTGGTTTACAGATTTCTGACCAAGCTACCTTTGGTTTTTGTGTTGAGAGTTGACCCCGGCCAAAGAAATGCCGCACGTAACCTGTTTATCTCCTTTATGCACGCCTTTGGCAATCTAAAAGCCGCCATCCAGAAGTTTGTTAGACTGAAAATTGCTGAACGAAGAAGTTTTAACCGGCTAGCAAAAGATAGGTGGTGAGTCATCCATGATCCAATCATTAGCCTGGTTTTCTCTATCAACGGGGAGTAGTATGATGCCGTCATCCTTCTAGTTAGCAAGGGGAGACCCAAGTATCTGACCGGTAGAGAGCCATATTCTTATGGGAATTCATTCAGTATCTCTACTTTCTGATCCTTTGGTGTCCCAGCCATATACACTGTCGATTTCTCTATACTTATGTGAAGCCCTGAGTGTGTAGCAAACTCATCGAACACTTTCAAGACCCAACTATTGAGAGCTTCTCTCCTTCTAAAAACACTATCAGGTCGTCGGCGAAACATAGATGAGTAAGTTCCATAGCTTTACAGTCCGGATGATACCCCATCTTCCCCTCTTTACCCGCCATATCTAGCTTCATCGAAAGAACATCCATGCATATCACAAATAAGTATGGTGATAAGGAGCAGCCTTGTCTTAGACCTCTTGCAGTACCAAAATAACCAGCCAATTCTCCATTGACTTGAACCAAAAAAGAAGCAATGGAAACACACAACTTAATACAGTGAATAAATTTGTCCGGAAACTCCATTGCTTTCACAGTATTTTCCAAGAACTCCCATTAAACTGAATCAAAAGCTTTTGATATATCTATTTTCATAGCACACCTTGCAGAAATATTCTCCTTATGGTAATCTTTAATCAACTCCGTAGCAAGTAATAGATTCTCCATTAGTAACCGGTCTTTCACAAAAGTCGATTGATTGGGAGCAATGAACTTTGGGAGAATGATTTTGAGACGATTCGCAAGTACCTTTGATATGATTTTGTATATGACATTGCAGCATGAAATTGGCCTATAATCCTTCATAGTTTTGGCTTCCTTTTTCTTTGGGATTAGAGCCAATATAGTTGAATTAACACCCTTTGGTAAGAAACCCAACCTAAAAAAAGATTGAATTGCTATCATCAAATCGTTCCCAACTATCGACCATGTCTCCTTAAAGAATTCCACTGTATATCCATCTGATCCCGAAGATTTATCTTTCTGCATTGAGAATAACACTGTTTATCTCTGCTTCTGATACGTCATGGATAAGTAACTCTTTATCCTCAGTAGCACACCGAAAAACCAATAGTTCTTGTAGCTGATCCATTGACCAGCTTGAATAGTCTGGTGGTTTGTGGTTTAGGAATTCCTGAAAATATTGTAATGCTTCATTCTTGTACCTTCACCATCTGTTATTACTTCACCTTCTGCTCCAACAACCTCACTGATTTTATTTCTTAAAGCTCTGGTCTGAACCGCATGTAAAAAAGCTTTTGTGTTTTGGTCACATGACTTCAACCAAAAGAGTTTTGATTTTTGTCTTAGGAATTTATCCTCCAAATCAGCTAGCTTGTTCCATCTTTCATATGCACTCCTCTCCTCTTCGACCAAAGGGCATGTGGGATTGGTCATTGTTTTCTCTTGAGCTTCACAGAGAGTTATGTAAGCTTGTTTGGTTCTTCTTGACAATTCACTGAACATTTCCTTCCCCATCTTCCGAAGTGACGGTTTTAAAGCATTTAACTTCTTTGAGAACCGATGAAAGGCTGATGTGGAGTGGTAGAGAGCTGGAGCATTTTCCCATACTGCTGAAACCTGATCTTTATATCCAGGGTAGGCTACAATCGCATTTTGTAAATTTGAAGGGCCGTTTCTTCCTTTCTTCCTCCTTTTCAAATAAAATCGCCATCTGAAATGATCCGAACATCCGCCCGACTCGAACACACAATAAGACTGAGCATGCTTTATGATCCATCCCTGATTTACGAGAGTTCGATCCAGTTTCTTACTTATCACACCCTCTGTCATCTTATTACACCAAGTGTATTTAGGACCATGATAGCTCAAGTCTAATAGTTAACAATATCTTGCAAGTTCTTGAAAATCTCTCATACCGATTGAATAGTCGGAGAATCCTCATATAGTGAATGCTCCTCTCCCTCTAATATCTCGTTAAAATCACCACAAATCACCCAAACTTTTCCTCTAAATAAAGGAGAGCCATGATGGGCTTTCAAGTCATCCCACAATTCTTTCCTTTCTTCTACCGAGTTAAAGGCATACACAAAAGAAACCAACATCTCATCATCCCTCCCAGCAACAAAAACTGAACAAGAAATGAGCTGATCAGATTTGAAGATTGGAGTGAACCTCACATTAGCTTTCCACACCACTCACAAACTTCCCAAACGATGGTGTTCATAATTTGTCATGTAGGACCAATCTCGAAACACTTCAGTTAACAATTTTGATGCGTTCCTTTCCTTTACTTTTGTCTCAATCAAACATCCAAAATCAAAACCACTACGGTGCACTCAGTCCTTCACAACTCCATGCTTACTAATTTTATTGAACCTTCTAATATTCTAAAAGAAACCTGATATATTAAAGATTTTTCTGGGAGTGACCATTTTTGAATGCCTTGATGAGTTGTGTTCACTGTAGCTCCATTTGCTGGGCCTCGCTTAGCATCTCTATTGGCAATTCTTGTTGATTGCCTCATACCCAGGGGCGGACCCACGTGGAGGTATACGGGTCATGTGCCCCCGGTTAATGATATAAAACTTTCGATATGACCTTAAACAACACTTCTTAAATGGCTCAGTGGCTCTAAGTGCTCCTATTTATTTGTCAGCTCCTCTCTTCGATGCCCCCGTTATACAGATTTGTCAACGTTATTGATCATTAATTCTGGTAGGTCCCACCATTTTTTCCCTCTAAAAACCTTTTTTCGTTGCAAAAAAAACTTTTTTCACATTGAATATCAATTATCTGTCTAATTCATATCACAAATTTTTATCAGTTGTTAAAATTTAACTTAAATTTTTAAAATAAATTATTTTATTATTAAAAATAATAAATAATAGAAAATAAAAAAAGGTAACAATAAAATTTTGAAACTAAATGAATTTAAAACATTTTTATATTTTCATTCGTCATGTCTATATATTTTATAACACAAAAATTTTAAAAATAAATATTTAAACTAAAACTTTGGCTGTTTGTTTGATTATTATTATTATTATTATTATTATTCATTATATATATATATATATATATATTTTTTTTTTTCAGTGTTTTTTAATTTAAAAATATTTAATATATGTGCCTTAGATTTAAAAAAATTTTTGGATCCGCTGCTCATACCTTGCTCAGTGTTTGGTAACGTCATATGTTGAGAAACATCAGATTCCTCTTCCATATTTACTTATAACGATTTCTTTATTTACTTATAACGATTTTTCAATTGCTTTCTTTATTTTACTTATTTCAATTTTTGTATTCACCAGCGTTATCCTTTTGTAACAGTTCTAATTTGATTAAGATCTCTATTTTCATTCGTGTGAATATACAATTATCCAATGATTGATAATTCTAGGGAAAACCTAGTTTACTATGATTTTTTATTCTATAAATATGTATCAAAGATATCTTTAACATTGTGGTCATAAGTACTATCTTTAAATTTATATTTAATGCAAGAAGGAAATAATTAAAGCAATTTAAACCAAACCAAATGAAACTTCCAACTCAATATCTTGTATTCGGTTCGACACCTCATCGGAATATAAAAATATTTGATTTTTGTCCGATCAAATTCCCCAATAACAAAATACAACAAATCACCCATCAAATTCAACTGTTCATTGTATAGTCTACGCGCCGAGATTTCGAATTTCTAAAAGAGTAACATTTGGTCCCTGAGGAGAACAAAGTGTGTGTCTTTTCCTCTGCCCCGGAAAAGTAAAGTCTTTTCGCCTGAGGAATTTCTAGGGTTTGGCTGAAGTGCTTCGACGTTGCCGATCCCTATCGATTTCTTCTCGAAGCTTCCAGAAGAAAGAAGTGTGGAGTAGAAGAAGGCGCTGGACCCATCGTGGAAAGTGAAGACATTTGCGGCTTGAGAGATGGTTTTAGATCTATCCGATTTTGGACCTGGTTGTTGTCAGATTCGTGACTTACCGTCTCCAAGCGGCAGCAATGATCAGGACGAGATGGGTAAGTTTGGTTCTGTTTGTTTTCTACGATTTGTAATCAAATGTGGGGTTTTTTTCTACGTTTGGGATGTTCTCGTGACAGAGAACTACAAAATTAAAGCTTTTTATGTGAGAGTAAACTGTGACTGAATAGAAATGAAAGGATCATTTTGATATAGGTTACAATATGAGGAAAAAGCATAAACACCCAAGAACAGTAGTGTTCAAGATTACTTGGTTTGTTGAGGTTTAAACATGTTTGATACAGAACTTGCCAGAAAGAAGAACAAGTCAGAAACAGAAGTTGATTCTTCTTCATCAGACCACTCTTGTTTTGTGGCCCTTGTCACGGCTTCGAATCTACACAAAGATACTCTGGTACATATACCCTTTTTTGCATATTGGGTTTTAATCACTCACTTAATGAACTGTTGTTCCTAAAGTGGTGCACTTTGGTTTAGATCCTCTTGTGGTTTCTGTTTTGGAGAAAACTTGTTGAAATATAATCGAAAGTTAACTTCAATATTGTTTTGGTTCTGTTTAATAAGGCATCTTAGGTTACTATATGCATTTTCTTAATTTATTTTAACTTTAGTTTTGTTTACTTTGGTGTGTATACTGATTACTTATGTCATTACAATAAAGAAAGTGTTCTTTCACATTTGCTATATTATTGTTACTAAACAAAGTGGACAACTTGGCGTCATGAGGAAATGTCTGAAACTTTTTCTTGCAGTATCTTCCTAAAGATTTCACAAGCTCAAATGTTCTTGAAAGAGAATGCCGCAAAATTGTTTTAAAAGATAGATGGGAAAGGTCATGGGCATTGGATCTGGTGTTCAACAAATCATCTGATACTTTCTACATAAGGCGAGGTTGGAGAACTTTTTGTGATGAAAACGGAAAAAAAGCAGGGAGTTTCTTTGTTTTCGAACTATTTGGAAACAGGGAAACACCTTTGCTCAGTTTCTGTTCCACAGAATCTATCAATGATGGAACACAAGGAAACAAGAACGACAAAGAATTTTGTATGGAGCATTCAACTACGCCAATCAAAAGCCGTTTCGTGACCTTAACAATTGATCATGAAAGCTTCAGAAAAGGTTACCTGGTGAGTTCATTCAATAAACTCATGTTTCAGAGGTTATCTTTGTATCCCTTGTGTACTTGTTGGCTATGTTATCCGTTCAAATATTTTCCAGCGTCTTCCATTGCGATTCATGAGAGAACATGGTTTGGATAAACCTCGGTTGATAACTCTGCTGGGAAAATATGGTGCAAAGTGGGTGGCAAATCTTCTCCGGGAAAGCACACGTGGAAGAATGAGGTTGGGAAAAGGCTGGAAAGATTTTGCTATAGCAAACGGCTTAAAGGCTGGCGACTCCTTCACGTTGGAGGTAGTCTGGAAAGACAATACTCCTATGCTCAGTTTGTTTAGAGCGGAATCCACAAGTGATAGAATGCAACAAGGTGAGCACTGTTCTAAAACCAGCGATAAAGAGCCTTTTTGCACAAAACCTAAGAGTCTAAACAAGACTAAGAAAGCCAAGAACAATAGAGTAGAGAGAAGTTCAAGAGAGCTGGTGAGAAAAAAGTGTATGCCTAATAGGAGAAATCATTCATTGTCACCAACCAAAAATCGATTCATAACACTGAGACTCACACATGACAGCCTCAGAAAAGGTAGACTGGTGAGTTTATCAATCAACTCTTGTTTCCAAGGGTTAGTTAGTTTTACCACTTGCATTTTTATTAGTTATATTCTACGTTGAAATTATTTTCCAGCATCTTTTGTTGCCATATATGAGAGAAAATGGCTTGGACAAACCTGGGGTCATAACTTTGTTGGGTAAAGATGGTATGAAGTGGAAGGCAAATCTTCTACGGGACGCCGCCACGGGAAGAATGAGTTTGGGGAAGGGCTGGAGCGATTTCGCCAAAGCAAACGGCTTAAAGATTGGCGAGTCCTTCACGCTGGAGTCAATTAGGGAAAAGGGAACTCCTATGCTCAGTTTGTTAAGTACAGAGTCCACAAGTGATACAAGGCAGCAAGGAGAGTGTTCAGTAGATCGAGAGAATGATTATTTTTCCACACAACCTAGCAGTGGAAACAAGACCAGGGAAGCCAAGAACAACATAGAGGAGAGGAAATCTTCAGCAATCCAGAATCACATTGTGACATTAACACTCGCACCTGAAGATGTCAGAGACTGTAAACTAGTAAGTTAATCAAACAACTCTTGATTGTTTCGAATTGGTGACAAGATGTGTTTTAACTTTAATTGTTTTGCAGATTCTTCCAAGTCAATTCATGAAGGCTAACAACATCAACAAGCTTGGGAAGATAAATCTGTGGGGTAAAAACAAAATGAAGTGGTTTGGATATCTACTGTCAAAGGATGGAACTGTGGCACTTGGATGTGGTTGGAAGGGCTTTTGCGAGGCTAATGGTGTTAAGACAGGAGAGGCATTTACTTTAGAATATATATATGAACAAGACACAACTCATGTGTTTAAGTTCTGTTCCAACTCCGGAGAGTAAAGACAAGAAACAGTTTAGTTAAAAAAAAAAAGACATGTAAAGAGTGCACAAGTCTTCTAAACTAAGCTTTTTTGCTTGTTATGTTAAAGAAGCCAACTCTGTATTGCTTTGATCTAATATGGCGATATGATCATGTGATTTCATATGTTTTGCCATCTACATATGTTTTATTGAAATTGTGATTCTTGGTATTTATAAACTAAAGAGTTAGGACTGACCTTGCGCAACACTTTGATGTCAGCCAAAAAAAAAAAAAGGAAAAACAATACAAAACTTTTTCCATTAACCAATAAGAAAATGTATTTATTAAAAAAATTAGAAAAATGGAACTCACCATCATTACAGTAATTGAGAATTCGAAGGATTTTTAATGTGTTTTCGACTTCTGACGATGGCGAATTCGCTCATTCTCTGAAAATAAGAAATCTTTGGGTACATCGTATTCAACGCTTCGCTTACTGGGCAATCCACAATTCTCCGAGCCTAGCACCGTGTGGAGGAGACGGCGGAGCTGAAATCTGTTCTCCCTTGTCGCACATGAACTTCGATTCGGCAGCAAGGTTCTTCGTTTTCCAAATACGATGTTCCAAGTCTCAGATTTAGGACCCAGTTACTGTGAGACTCGATACGTAGCGGCTCCAAGCAGCAACAGTGGTCAGGACAACATCGGTAAGATCAATTTCAATATGTGAAGTAAGGAAGACTGCAAATTGAAGCTGTAATCGGAAATCAATTTTAGGATTTTCTTTTTCTGTCTGATATAGGTAACATTTCGATGACAAAGCATCCCCACCCGAGACAAGAATCAGGCTTTTCATCAAATCATGGTGATGGTCAGGACAACATTGGTATATTCACTTATCTCTTCTATTTTATGTAGATAAGTGTGAGATTGTTTCAAGAAATAAAAGCATCTAGAAGTTTAATATGTGGGATGTTTTCTGATACAGAGCTTCCAAGAGAGAAGAGAGTGAAGAAGAACAATCCAGAAACTAAAGCAGATTGTTCATCAGCCCATTCTTGTTTTGTTGCCGATATCACAGCTTCGAATCTGCACAAAGATGCACTGGTGCGTTTATATAATTCAAGTTTACTCTACTCCTGCACTTGACTGAAATCTTTGTATACTCATTAGCTAATTGAATTGTTGCTTCTAGAGGTATGCAGTTTTACTTTTGGTTAGTCATGAAACTAGACAAAGTGTTCTGCAGCTTGATCTCACATTAAAATGCTTAAAAGACTGACCTTTTTTGTTCAAGTGATATGCAAATTGATCCCAGGTAGTCGAGTTCAGTTTGAAGATGACATTAAGTCAACAACAGTCTGATTTTGTTTTTTCGTTGATTTTAACATCTGAATTAGCTATATGTATTTTGTCTGTTTATGTCAGTATGGTTGGGGAGAAACTTGGCCGAAGGAAAACCATATTTCATTGTGGTTTTATTTGATAGATTTTGTATACTGTTCCATTCTTAGACTTGTTTCATATAAAATCATAAAACTAACCAATCATCATGTACATATGTCTAATTTAATGATCCTTTCCGTCAATGTGACATGATGTGACTCTTGTGTACATTTGGTTTTTGCAGTTTCTTCCACAAGATTTCACAAGCTCAGATGGTCTTAAAAGGAAATTTCACAGAAAGTGTAGTCCGAAACGGATAATATCATCAAATTCGTCAAGGGAAAAACGTTTCTTAACATTTACACTCGCACCTGTTGATGGCAGACATTGTAGACTGGTAAAATCTTCATATCAACTCTTGATTTAGAGAGTTAGTTTTTTCTATTGTAGTCTTTATTGGGCTTGACGCATGTTCAAATCTCTACAGCGTCTTCCAATGCAATTCTCAAGGGAGAATGGTATCAATGAGCCTGGCAAGATATATTTGTTGGGTAATGATGGTTCAAAGTGGCTGGCAAACCTTCTCCTGGAAAGCAGAGGAAGAATGACTGTGGGAGACGGCTGGAAATCATTTGTTAAAGCAAACGGCTTAAAGACCGGTGAATCCTACACACTTGAGTGTAATTGGGAAGACACAACTCCTGTGCTCAGTTTGTGCCCTGCAGAATATAGCATTGACAGTAGAGCAAAGGGAGAGTGTTCAGAAACAAGCGTGAAAGAGCCTCTTCCCATAAAACCTAGCAACGGAAACGAATTTATCAAATATGAAAACAGGAAAGAGGAGAGCAGCTCATGGGAGAGAGAGAAAAATCATCTAAGATGGAGAGATTCAAGTTCAGCAAGCCAAAACCGATTCCTGACATTAACAATTACACCTGACAGTCTCAGACATGGTAGACTGGTAAATTCATCAATCAACTCTTTTTCATTTTATCACATAACGAAAGGGTATTTCTAAAGTTCCTGTTCAAATCTTTCTAGCGTCTTCCGTTGGAATTCATGACGGAGAATAGCATGAACAAGCCTGGTGATATAACTCTGTTGGGTAGAGATGGTGCAAAGTGGCTGGCGAGTCTTCTACTAGAAAAAAGAGGAAGAATGTCTGTGGGAAAAGGCTGGAAAGATTTTGCTAAAGCAAACGGCTTAAAGACGGGCGAATCCATAACGCTGGAGTCAATATGGGAAGACTCAACTCCTGTGCTCAGGTTGCTCCGTATAGAGTCTAGCAGTGATAGAAGGCAGCAAGGTGAGTGCTCTAAAGCAAGAGAGAAAGAGTCTGTTTTCACAGAACATAGCAGTGGAAACAAGACCAGGAAAGCAGAGATAAACAAAGAAGAGAGCAGAATATACCCTGTTAGAACACTAGATTCATCTTTAGCAATCCAAGACCGATTTGCGACATCAACACTTTCACCTGAAATAGGTTGCCGTGTTGCTCATGATTATCGTATTGGCGATATTATCGTTTTCAGAGACGAAGGAGAAATGATGTTCCAGGTCTCAGATGTAAGACCCAGCTTCTGTGAGATTCGAGATGTAATATCTCCAAATAGCAACAACGATCAGGAAAACATCAGTAAGATCGATTATATATATATATATATATATATATATATATATATATATATATATATATATATATATATATATAAACTGGAGTCAATCTGGATTTTTGTTTTAAGTAAATTTTCAGATCAGTATGTTAAAAAGATTTAAAGTTGTAACTTAAGGAATTGAAGACTGTGAGTGGAAAACAGTTTTAAAGGATTTTGTTTGATACAGGTAGCATGTTTATAAAGATGCATCCGCATTTGAGAAAAGGAGGCTTTTCATCATATGATGGTGATGATCAGTACAACATTGGTACATTCACTTCTCTTTTATTTTATTGTAGTACCATATCTAGATGATTATAAGATTACTTACTTTGGTGGGGTGTTTCTGATACAGAACCTCCGGGAAAGAAGAAGGTGAAGAAGAACAACCCAGGAAAAGAAGCAAATACGTCATCAGACCACTCTTGTTTTGTTACTGTAGCCCATGTCACAGATTCAAATCTACACACAGATGCACTGGTGAATATATTATCCAGTTTACTTTACTCCATTAACTGAAATCTCATGCTCAAGTTTTTGCACATTCATTGGCTAATTGAACTGTTGTTTCTAGGGTTAGGCATTTCGGTTTTGGTTTGTCATGAAACTAGACTAAGTGTTCTGAAGCTTGGTCACATGAGGAAATGCTTAAAATGCCTGAACCCGTTTTTGTCCATATTGATGTGCAAATGGGTCCTGACTGAACTGTTTCTCCTAGGGATGGCATTGATAGACTAGTTCAACAACGATTTGATTTTCATTGATTGTAACATCTTATGTAACTAGATGCATTTTGTCTGTTTACTTCAGTTTGATTAACTCTGGTTTGGGAGCAAATTTGCTGAAGTAAAACCAATTTTCATTTTGATATTGTTTTGTTGGTTTGATTTGGTTTATTTTCCCCCTCTTAGACTTGTTTCATATATAATCATGAAGCTAACCAAAGTGTATCATTGTATTGATATGTGTCATGAGGAAGAAATCCGTATATTTTGTGCATTCGTTGACCAATCTTGGGTAATATGATCTGACACTTGTGTTAATTTGCTCGTATATGCAGCATCTTCCACAAGATTTCACAAGCTCAGATGGTCTTAAAAGAAAACTTCCCATGAATTATTGTCCGACACAGATAGTTTCATCATATCCGTCAAGTGAAAAACAGTTGGCAACATTTACACTTACACCTATTGATGTCAGAAACTGTAGACTGGTAAGATCGTCATAACAACTTCTGATTCAGAGCATCTGAGGGTTAGTTAGTTTTCTCTAATCTACTCTTGTTCGTTTTGACGCCTATTCAAATCTCTACAGCGTCTTCCGATGCAATTCACAAGGGAGAATGGGATAAACAAGCCTGGGAAGATATACCTGTTAGGTAAAGATGGTTCAAAGTGGCTGGCAAATCTTCTCCTTGAAAGCAGAGGAAGAATGACTTTGGGTGACGGCTGGAAAAGTTTTGTTAAAGCAAATGGATTAAAGACAGGTGAATCCTTCGCACTCAAGTTGCATTGGGAAGACACAATGCCTGTGCTCAGTTTGTGCCCTGCGGAGTGTAACACTGACAGTAGAGAAGGAGGTGGGTGTTCAGATGCAAGCGAGAAAGAGCCTGTTCCCATAGAACCTAGCAGCGTAAAAGAGAACAGCAAAGATGATAACAACCAAGATGAAAACAGCAAAGAGGAGAGCAGCTCATGGGTGAGAGAGAAGAATCATCTGATATGGACAGATTCAACTTCACCCGGCCACAACAGATTTCTGACATTAACTATCACGCCTGACAGTCTCAAACATGGTAGACTGGTAAGTTTATCAATCAATTCATGTTCGTTATACCCCATAACGAAATGGCATGTTTTGATTCTTTGTTAATATCTGTTCTAGCGTCTTCCATTGCAATTCATGATGGAGAATAACATGAACAAGCCTGGGGATATAACTCTGTTGGGTAAAGATGGTGTAAAGTGGTGGGTAAGTCTTCTTTTGGAAAGAAGAGGAAGAATGAGTTTGGGAAAAGGATGGAAAGATTTTGCTAAAGCAAACGGCTTAAAGACGGGTGATTCCATCACGTTGGAGTCCATTTGGGAATACGCAACTCCTGTCCTCAGTTTGGTCCGTGTAGAGTCTAGCAATGATAAAGATCAAAGCAAGTCTTCAAAACAGTCTCTTGCCACAGGACCTAGCACTGGAAACCAAACCAGGAAAGCAGAGAACAACAGAGAAGAGAATAGCTCATGGGAGTTGGAGACAAGAAGAGATTCATCTTCAGGAATCCAAAACCGAATCGCGATATTAGCACTTACACCTGAAGATGTCAGAGACTGTAAACTGGTAAGCTCATCAAACGAAACCTGCTTTAGAGGTGGGTTAGTTTCTGTTTTGAATGTGAATTTATAATGAGATGTGCTTGTTTCTAATATTTTGCAGGATCTTCCAAGTCAGTTCATGAGGGCTAATGGCATCATCAACCTTGGAAAGATAACTCTGTTGGGTAGAAGCGGTATGAAGTGGTTTGCATATTTACTGTCAAAAGATGGAACAGTGGCGTTGGGAAATGGTTGGAAAGGTTTCTGTGAGGCGAATGGCGTGATGGTAGGAGAGTCTTTCGTTTTGGAATTCATTCCCAACGAAGACACAAATCATGTATTCAAGTTCTACTCTAACTACGGAGACCAAATAGACATAAATGTTAATTAGTAAGTTGTTTCAAAATGTCTCTCCTGATATCACATGACAGATTCTGGATTTAGCATTTAATGATGCTCAAGGTATATATATATTCAATGAACGATGAGATACATTTGTTTTCATTTGGACTTGACTTGGTCGAGTGTCATGACCATGAGTAGCTTTCTAACAATGGCTTCCCAAGGATGAAGGGATCGCCTTTGACCTTTTTTACCCTATGTCACACATAAGATTGCAAAAATCTTGCATGGGGCTAAATGCTGGTAATAAAAAACTACTGTAGCATGAAACCATTGTCGTGTGAGACACGATATCTGCAGTCCAATAGAATATGCTGTTGTGTTCCATGAAATGTAGTGATTGATTTTACTATACAATGGTTGTTGCTTCATATTTTATTGAAAATAATAATAATCTCCTGCTTATTATTGCCTTTTTCGTTTTCTTTTAATGCTTTTTCGTTTATATACCAATTTGTCCCACCGCCAAAAAAAAGGAAAAATTCCTTTTCTAAATATTTTTATACGGAATAAAATTTTCTAGGGTTTTTTTTATTTTCTCTCAGTGCTTTAGACAATGGCGAAATCAACGCTTGTTCACCCACAGTTCTTCCACACACTTGTTCCTGGCTTCCACTCTCACCTCGTAACTACGTCACCTCCTTGTCTATTTTCCCCTCTTCGACCAGCTTTTATTCATAGAAATTTCATCTCTTTTTTTCTTTCGTGTTGTAGATGATTCCGTTAGACTTCTTCTCCAAGTATATACAAGGAAAAAGCATGGATTACACGGCTGTGCTGAAATCTGACTTGACGGACATAACCTGGAAAGTGAAGATGACTGGTCGGAGACTTAGTGACGGCTGGAGAGAGTTCGCCGCCGCTCATAGTCTTCAAATCGGCGACGTCGTCCTTGTCAGATACGAAGGAGATATGGTCTTTCATGTTTCAGATTGCTGTGAGATTCCAAGCAAGAACAATGATGATGGCAAAATTTTGTTGAAGAAGCATTTACACCCAAGAACAGATGTTGATGACGACGAAGGTATTTTTACTTATTCTATATATTGTGTATGAGTCTAAATTACTTTATATTAAATCTTTTAAAAATATATATGAGGTTGTAAGTAACATGTGTGATACAGATCTTCCTAAAACGAAGAAAGTGAAGACGAGCAGTGATGAAACAGAATTGGATTCTTCTTCATGTTTTGTGGCCACTGTCACGGCTTTCGATCTCCTAACAGATACACTGGTAAATCTAATAGCTTTTGCATATTGTAGTTTGATCACCCACTTAATCTGATTCCTGTTAACTTTGGTGGGGGTTTGCAGTATCTTCCACAACAGTTCACAAGGTCAAATGGTCTTGCAAGAAAATATCACAAGATTGTATTAATAGATGGAGGGAAAAGATCATGGGCATTGGATCTGTTGTTCAACGAATCATCCGATGCTTTTTACATGACCCGAGGTTGGACAAGTTTCTGTGAAGAAAACGGTCAAGAAGCAGGAGGAGGCTTCTTTACGTTTAAACTAGTGGGAAACGGGGAAACTATTGTGCTCAGTTTCTGCCCTACAGAGTCTCATAGCGATAAAAAGCAAAGAGACTATTCAGAAGCTAGCAGGAGCAGCGAGGAAGACAACATAGAAGGGGAGAGCAGTGAATACCAATGCAGCTCAACAGAGTCATTAACGGAGACAGAAAAGAAGTGCAACCAGAAACGAAGAGCTGTGTCATATTCATCATATTCACCATCTCATAAGCAATTCGTAACATTTACACTTCCACCTGATTATGTTAGAAATAGTCGTTTGGTAAGTACATTAAAAAAAAAAAACAATTCTTGATCATGCCCTTATATTTTGGTTTTTGATGTATATATGTTTATTAATCCTTTGTTTTGCAAATATCTACAGAGTCTTCCGAAGCTATTCTTGAGGGATAATGGCATCAACAAGCCTGGAGAGATATACCTATTGGGTAAAGATGGTACAAAGTGGCCGACAAGCCTTCTACGAGACAACAAAGGAATAATGAGTTTGGGAAAGGGTTGGAAAGAATTTGTCAAAGCAAATGGCTTAGAGTTAGGCTTCACACTCAAGTTGAAATGGGAAGACACAACTCCTGCGTTTAGTTTGTGCTGTCCAGAATCTACCAGTGATAGAGAGCAAGTAGCGTATTTCAAAGCTATCAAGAAACAGTCTTCAGAAGAAAGCCAGAAAAAGTTTATTCCCATAGAGGAAGACAGTATAGAAGAAACCTGCAGACAAAGAGATCATATGAGATGTAAAGATTCATCTTCACCAAGCCTAAAGGGATTCGTGACAATAACAATCAGACCAGACATTCTCAGATATAATAGAATTGTAAGTTCATACAAATCACCTCTTGTACTCTTATTACATAACGAGAGTGCAATAATATTTTAACTGTCCTTTCAAATATTTTCCAGCGTCTTCCAAATCAGTTTGTAACGGAGAATGGCTTGAACAAGCCTGGAATGATATATCTCTTGGGAGAAGAAGATGATACAAAGTGGATGGCTAATCTTGTAAAGGAAAAAGACGGAAGAATGAAATTGGGAAATGGCTGGAAAGTTTTTGCTGAAGCAAACGACTTTAAGCCAGGTGAATCCGTTACACTGGAGTCGTCAATCTGGGAAGACGGGACTCCTATGCTCAGGTTTCTCCGTACAGGGTCTAAGAGCTCAAAAGCTAACAAAAAAGAGTACATATCCACGGAAGACACAGAACCTAGAGAGAGGGATTCATCTTCAGAAATCCAAGACAGCCGGTTTGTGACATTGACACAAACACCTGAAGATGTCAGAGCCTGTATGCTGGTAATTTCATCAAACAACTCTTGTTTTAGAGGTGCAATAGAGTTTATGTCTTGAATTCTAATTGGTAATGAGATGTATGTGTTTGTTCAAATATTTTGCAGATTCTTCCTAGTCAGTTTCTGAAGGCTAATGGTATCAACAAACTTGGGAAGATACCAATTTTGGGTGAAAACAAAATGGAGACGTACGCATATCTAATGTCATGGGATGGAATTGTTTGTTTGGAAAATGACTGGAATGAGTTTTGTGAAGCTAATGGCGTAAAGTTAGGAGAGTCTTTCACTTTGGAGTTCATTAGTCAACCAGACAAAACAACTCCTGTACTTAAGTTCTGTTCTCACTAACAAAAATGTTTATTAATAGTGCAATGTTAAAGTTTAGATAACAAAAGCTTCACAGTATATATCCATACTGAAGATCTTTTAATGCGTGTATCCTACGTCTCTTTTAGAGGAACAAAAAAAATTGTCCATCTCGTTTCAAATATCAAAACAACGACGAAACTAGTGACTCTCATGGTTATCAAATGTGTCTAAATCTTCCTAAGCTCTGAAATCAAGTTTAGAAATCGGTGTTGATTTCGTAACTCGGCCTATCCGAAGATAGAGAGAGTTTTAGGGTTTCTTGAGGGATTCTAAAAGAAGATTTTTAGAACTCGGCGAGGATGAATGAAAATTAGGGTTTTGCTAGGTTTCCGAGAAGAAAGAAAGCGGTTGAGAGAGATGTTTGGTCGTCAGAGAGTAATTAGGTCAAATCGGTTTGCGCTAAGAACTCTCAGAAAAAATGTATTGAAAATCGGATGTCTCTATTGAATAATGTGATGCCCTTATATAAGCTTACAAAGTCGGTAAAAAAACGAAGATAATTTCGAATTTTTCCTATTATCTCGGCTCGAATATCTTTTGTATATATTTTTTACTCGGCGTGTCTATCCGCGTCGAGTTGTTGGGCCGAGTTGGGTTGACTTAATGTTTCCGACTTTAAGCCTAAAATTGATTTTTCTTATTGGACCGACCTAAATTTTTGAATGGGCCATTTTGGAAAAGTGTTAGTCTTGACTCCAAGAATCGGGAAGAGTCACAAAGACAAGATGGTGATGCTATTCTTCTATGGCACCACTCGGACGACAAGTGCAGCACAGTAAAGAAAAAGATCGTTCATCACATGACCGATTGGCTACATACACGGGAGGGAACAATGTCCATCAACTGCGTCCACTATCTTCTTAAGAATACACAATCGCACTCGAAAGCGATCGGTCTCAATGTTACACGAAACAACGTCTGAAGATTGTTATCCAAGGAACTAAGACCTAACTCAAGAGAAGGAAGATTTAAGGAAGGCTGAGACCCTTAGCGTGAGCTTTTCTATCTTCAAGCTTGCTTCAACCTCTCTTGGTCTTCTATTTCAGAATCTCGGATTCTCTTTTTTTCTGTGATCCTGCCTCTTAATTCTATGGTGATAGTCTGACAGAGATCTTTAGATAAAGAGGTCGTGGGGAACGTGAACAAGAATAGAAGTATAAAAGCAACGTCTATGTCTTACTCTTATCCATGGGGTCGGTGTTTAGTATTGATTTTGAGTATTTTTGTTGAAAATGTGATGAGATATGTATTAGGATAGATATGCTTCTATACGGATATATTCCAATTGTATTTAGGATATATTCCAATTCTATGTGTATCCTTATCATTATTAGGGCATCTAGCGTGTATATAAACGCCTCCGATACATCAATAATACTCAAGCGATTCCGCATACTTTTATGGTATCAGAGCAGAAGATCCTTTGACCTAAAAACGATTTTCTTCTCATTGATTTCTTAGCGAGAATTCCTTCATAAAATTCTCTGTAATTCTTATTCTCTAAAATCGCTCTAAAAGGTTCTGATACACGATGTCCGATTCATCGACAACATCGAGTGCAACTAGCAACCTTAATACCAACAATCCTTACTACCTTCATCCTTCTGATAACCCGGGAGTTCTTATTACTCCGGTTCTTCTTCAGGAGGATAACTACGAATGGGCCACAGAGTTTTGGAACTCATTGCAAGCAAAGCAAAAGATAGGGTTCCTTGACGGCTCAATCACAAAACCTACAACTAATCCCGAACTCAAACGATGGATAGCTGCAAACTCCATGATCGTGGGGTGGCTCCGCACTTCCATTGACGCACAGCTACGCTCGACTATTTCTCATCTACCCGCCGCCAAGCTTCTCTGGGAATCACTCAAGTTACGATTCTCCGTTAAGAACGGCGTCCGTAAGCATCTACTACTGGATGATATCACTAATTGCAAGCAGAACGGGCAGACGGTGCTGGAATACTTTGGTCGTCTAACAAAATTGTGGGATGAATACAATGCGATTACCACGTCTTGTGTTTGTACCTGCAATGCCTCTTCAACGCTTGAACGAGAGAAAGAAGATGCGCGCGTTCACAAATTTTTGTTTGGGCTTGACGAAATGCGTTTCAGCTCCATAAGATCGCAGATCATTGATGAAGACCCATTACCCCCTCTTACTACAGTCTACTCCCGAGTAATTCGCGAAGAACAACATACTCAACTGATGCATTCCAAAGAAGTCAAAACAGAGGCAGTCGGTTTTTCGGTTCAGGCCGATCAACACGCTATCGTTGCTGCTGCTAACAACCGTACTCGTGATCCAAATCGATCGTGTTCTCATTGCAATCGCAAGGGACACAACAACTCCGAGTGTTTCTTACTGCACGGTTATCCGGATTGGTGGTACGAGCAAAAGGAGGCACGAAGTGGATCTACATCCCGTGGACGCGGACGAGGAAGTACTCGCGGTCGAGGACGAGCAAATGCTTCACGGGTCAACTCTTCGGAAGCTCCGGCGCTCACCCAAGCTTCTGCCGATCAGCTCGCTTCACTCTTAAGTCTTCTTCAAACCGCAAAACTACCCATCTCTAGTGAACGATTGTCGGGTAAAACGCACTTATCCGATGTTATAATTGATACTGGTGCCTCTCACCACATGACAGGTGATATCAGTCTCTTACGAGACATACGAAACATCTCTTCCTCACCTGTTATATTTCCTGATGGACGACAGTCACACGCTGTCCAATCTGGAACATTACCACTTAATTCGACTTACTCTCTGATGGATGTGCTTTATGTTCCTGATTTCCATTGCACCTTAATCTCTGTCTCCAAATTATTAAGACAGACTAAAGGGATTGCAATCTTTACTGACACTCTATGTGTTTTACAGGACCGTTTTACGAGGACTCTGATTGGAGCAGGTGAAGAAAGAGATGGGGTGTATTACTTTACGGGTGTTACTGTCGGTCACGCCAATCACGTGAGGAATACTTCACCAAATCTCTGGCATCAACGTCTTGGACATCCTTCTTCCGTTGTTTTATCTACTTTACCGGTTTTTAAAAATTCAAAAGATGTTTCTAAACACATCTCTACTTGTGAAATTTGTTTCCGTGCAAAGCAAACTCGTGATGTTTTTCATGAATGTTCTAATAAAGCTATTGCACCTTTTGCTTTAATTCACTGTGATGTATGGGGGCATATCGTACACCGTCATCTTGCGGTGCTACTTACTTTCTCACTATCGTCGATGACTATTCTCGTGCTGTATGGATATATCTCATGGTTGCAAAGTCTGAAGTTGCTAGTCTCTTGAAGAATTTCTGTGCAATGACAGTCAAACAGTTTGACAAACCAGTAAGGACTATCCGCACCGATAATGGCTCCGAATTCATGACTCTTGCGTCTTATTTTCAAGAGAACGGAATACTCCACCAGACCTCGTGCGTGGACACGCCTCAACAAAACGGCAGGGTCGAGCGAAAACATCGCCATCTATTAAACGTCGCACGTGCTTGCCTCTTCCAATCACGCTTACCAGTTCGATTTTGGGGTGAAAGTGTCCTTACCGCTGCACATCTAATTAACCGGACACCCACGCCTTTACTTGATGGAAAGAGTTCATATGAACTTCTTCACGGCACTCCACCATCATATGATACACTACGCACTTTTGGTTGTTTGTGCTACGCACATAGGCGAGCTAGGGACAAGGACAATTTTGGGGATCGTAGTCGCAGGTGCATCTTTCTTGGTTATCCATACGGAAAAAAGGCCTGGCGCCTGTTTGATCTCGATCGTCAAGAATACTTCTCGAGTCGCGATGTTGTTTTCCTGGAAGATCAGTTTCCTGGTTTATCCCAACCAACTGCTTCTTCTTCTGCACCTACTATTCCTCTGCCTGCTATATTCGATGACATCTCACCCGTCTCAACATTTGACGGGTCTGATCTTCCTATTTCGGTTCCACCCGTTACAATAGTGGTACCGCACTCTCCTCAGACCGTATCTCCGCCAACGACACCAACTGCGCCCGTCGCCCATGAATCTCCCCAGAGTCCATCCGCGATCAGTCCAGTTCCTGACACCTCTTCGCCAGCTCCTTCTCCTGGTCTCCCGGAAATCCTTGGACGAGGACATCGCGAACGACGACCCTCCATACTCTTAAAAGATTACGTCGTCTCTAACTCTTCTAAAGTAATACACACCTCTCTTGCTTCTTCTGTCTCCAATCCAGAGCTTCTTAATACGGATCCTGGTAAGTCACTCTATCCCATTTCGGATTATCTTTCTGACGCTCGTTTTTCTCCTGCGCATCAATCCTTTCTAGCTGCGGTTATCACTTATGTTGAGCCGACTAGCTATAAGGAGGCAGTTCAAACTGACGTTTGGAAGAACTCTATGGCCGACGAAATACAAGCTCTGGAGGATAACCGTACATGGTTGATAACAAAGCTACCTCCGGGAAAACGTGCCATTGGAAGCAAGTGGGTTTATAAGCTGAAGTATCACTCTAATGGTAAGCTCGCGCGACATAAGTCTCGCCTCGTTGCTCTCGGCAATCGCCAAAAAGAGGGTCTCGACTACACCGACACGTTTGCTCCAGTCGCTAAACAAACAACAGTCCGTCTAATGCTTCAAGTAGTAGCTGCTAAGCATTGGGAAGTTCACCAGATGGACGTTCATAATGCTTTCTTACATGGCGATCTTCATGACGAAGTTTATATGAAGCTTCCTCCGGGTTTCAAAAGTTCAGATCCTTCGGATGTTTGTTTACTAAAGAAATCCATCTACGGTTTGAAACAATCTCCACGTTGCTGGTTTGCTAAGCTACGAAGTGCTCTCCTTACTTATGGATTCATCCAAAGTAAAGCCGATTACTCATTATTTGTCTACTCTCGCGGCTCGATTTCTTTGCACATCTTAATCTACGTTGATGACTTCATCGTGGCCAGCAATGACATATCCACATTACAACGTTTCAAGAACTATCTCAGTCGTTGTTTCCACATGAAGGATCTGGGTAAACTAAAGTATTTCCTCGGCATAGAGGTCGCTCGCAACCCTGAAGGTATCTTTCTTTCTCAGAGAAAGTATGCCTTGGACATTATCGCGGAGGCCGGTCTTCTTGGCTGCAAACCGTCTCCCGTCCCTACAGAACTAAATCATAAGTTGTCACTCGCCAAAGGGGACCCTGTTTCGAATCCGGAGGCATATCAACGCTTAATCGGTCGACTGATTTACCTGTGTTTCACGCGACCTGAGCTCTGCTATATTGTTCAAGTACTCTCGCAATTCATGAAGAATCCCTTACACGAACACTGGCACGCCGCACTTCGGGTGGTTCGCTATTTGAATGGCTGCCCGGGCCAAGGGATATTACTCCGCACAGACTCTACTCTTCGTGTTAAAGCTTTTTGTGACTCGGATTGGGCAACTTGTCCAATCACCCGTCGATCATTAAGTGCTTACATTATTCTCTTGGGTTCGTCTCCCATTTCATGGAAAACAAAAAAGCAAAAGACGGTTTCGATGTCATCTGCTGAAGCTGAATACCGGTCTATGTCATTTGCTCTTCGCGAGATCAAATGGATCAAGCAACTTCTCTCTTCGTTCGGTGTCAACCAGTCCGAGCCAATGCATCTTTACTGTGACAGTAAACCGGCTCTACACATTGCTGCTAATCCTGTTTTTCACGAACAAACTAAACACGTTGAGCTTGACTGTCACCTTGTTCGTGACGCCATCGAAGACGGATTGATCAAAGCAGTGCATATTTCTACTAAACAACAACCGGCTGACCTTCTCACTAAAGCTTTACCGGCGAATACATTCCATTATCTTCTCTCCAAGTTGGGGATTCAAGACATTTCACCGCCAACTTGAGGGAGGGTATTAGGATAGATATGCTTCTATACGGATATATTCCAATTGTATTTAGGATATATTCCAATTCTATGTGTATCCTTATCATTATTAGGGCATCTAGCGTGTATATAAACGCCTCCGATACATCAATAATACTCAAGCGATTCCGCATTCTTTTAATATGTATAGTCATAATATATAGAGAAAGACATAAGCCTTGAGTGTTAACATCGGTTTGTATAAACTGCATAGCGTTACCAAAAAAGGTAACCATTCAGCAAATTAATCAAGTGTGTTACAATATAAAACAAAAAAAAAATGAAAAAATGAAAAAGTGAAGTGCGTTTCTTTTTAAGCCTAAACCGCACTTGATGATATATAACACCAATAATGTTGTGGTTTGCTTTTTAATTATTGTTGTTATTTAAAAAAATCAGAAAAATGTTGTTAAAAAAACTAGACCAAATAAAAACATAGAACACAAGCCAAAGTGAACTCAAACCAGAAAAAAAAAAGAATCTAAACATGAATCTACAAAATACATGTTGTTTTACATAGGACTAAATAAAATATTTGGATCCAAATATTCGAACCGAATCCGACTAAAAAAATGATACCGAACCAAACCTGATTTATAAAATACTCGAACACAACCTAGACTCCTAAAATTATAATTATAAATTCAAATTTATTAATTATTTGAGTACTAAAATAATCAAAATACCCAAAATAACTTAAATATCATAAATACTTTGTTATAATTATCAAAACTTAACAAAATTTTTAATAAACTTTAACCATTTTTTTCTTTCATATTCGGATATCCGAACCCAACTTGAACCATAAAATAATTATATAAAAATAGTTTTTCAATAATTTAAACACAAAATTAATAATTCTAATTTATGATTTCATTACACTTTTTAATATATTTTAGTTTTTAAATGTTTATGTACAATTTGTATCCCACATCAATTTTATCATTTTTACCATTTATATATTTATCTTGTACCGCATATAGCGTTATTTCAATATTCAAACATTGTTTTGTACCGTTTATTCCGCACTAACCACACTTATTCCGCATAATGCGTTTCTCTCGTATAAAATGCATTTCAACTGTTCCGCACCGCTTGATTTGCTTGTCCTGCACCACTCGATCCGTTGTAACAATTCAGAGCCATAGAGAGATTTAATTTGTCAATACATATTGGAGACTTAATAGTCAATACATATGATCAAGCTCTCAAGATGTTGTGTTGAATATGTTTGAACTACATATATTTTTACAATTATCGAAAATTAAACAACATGGAACATAACAACGTCATTAGAAAATAATAATGATTAGTTACGGTTTATACTAAAATTTTAGTTTTCTTTACTACGAAGTAACGAGATATGTTTGTTTGCTGATAGGTAGAAGACTTCAAAAATAGTATGCGTGTTGATAATTGTTAGTGTTGTCCTTTAACAAAATAGATGTTGTTCTTTTTAGATTAATTTTCATTGTTTTGTATTAGACAGATGATGCATTTGGATGAAACTACTCAAATATTATTCGACTGAAATTTAAAATCAACATCCAAATACAACATTGGATACAAAATGAGTCCCCGGCTCAGCGGTAGCCGTATCCTCGATTCGCGGCTCGGTAGAAACCGCGTTCTTTGTTCCGCGATCTTTTCTTCTTTTTCTTCTTCTTCTGAGCATCGACCGCTTCCATCGCGGCACACACCTGACGAAATAAATCCCGATGATACTCGTTTACAAAAACCATTCCAGAGGGAATCTCCCCAACCCATGGTGAAAATGGTCGGTTAAGATCCAGGTCAACAGGATTTACATGTGGTTCGGAGGGATTCTCCTGCGCCATGATAGGATTTTTTTGGCAGCTAGTGAGGTTTTCCTCAACGTAGTTTACAACCTCAAGGTCCATTTGACCCATGTTCTTCTTCTTCCTACTCTTCTTTATGATCGGAACGAGAGGCCTGTTGTTAACTTCAGACAAAGACTCAACCGAACGAAGACATCAACCTGCAATAAAACCCCGATCTGACAAAGACCGAGAAGAAATGCAAGTCAAAATTAAAATACCTTCGTTAAAACGCTTTACAGCTCGCTTCACCCGATCAGCGTGCACGTCCGGCCACTTCTGAATACTACGAGCGACGAGTTTCTTGAGATCTGCTAAGAAACCAACTGGTGGAGCGAGAGTGATAGGATGATGATCTGCAAAAAAAAGAGAGAAAACAAGTGAGTTGGTCAACAAAAAAGAACAAGCAAAGCAAAGCAAGTTACCATGAAAATTATTCCACGCAGTCCTATACGGCCTCTCCGGGTCGGGAACCGAAGCCGAGTTAACCCGAGCGAAGAAATAGCGATCTTGCCAGTCATCAATTTTCGACGGCTTCCCGACAACAACTTTGAGATTGAAGCGTGACCTCAGGCATGCATAGCGAGTCCCTACGGTCGTGCCATTTGTCGATATAGACGAGATCTCTTCAAAGAACCGGAGATTCATCTCAACCCCGCATTCAGAGGCAAGAATCATACACCCGATCAAATTCTGGACAGCCGCCGGACAGAGTTGAGACAATGCAATCCGCCTCTCTTCGCAATACGCAACGAGCAACTTCGGGAGAGGAAACCTCAGATGGATTTGCCTGAACCAGAAATCGTAAAGATAAATCCATCCCTCTGGACAATCCCATGGTCTTTTATGATCCTCGGGTTTGCGAAGCTCAAGCCGACCATCGCCCCCCGAGGCATAGTTTGCCGACAGCCACTTCAAGTCATCATCCGAACACTTCGTCGGAAGAACGGGACGCAAGGGACGTTTCTTCTTCTCCGACTCCTCGGCATTCCGAATCGTTTTCTTCCGAGCCTTCTTAGGTCTGCTCGGCTCTGGCGCCATTCTTTCGATTATCGCCTCGTCAACCATACACACGGCTTCCACCTTGACCGGACGAGAACCCAAGTGATTACCCGACGAGAGCAACCAAGGCCGAACGCCGTCGTCCTCTGAATCTATCAGGTATGGAACCCGAAAATTCTGCACACTACCCAAAGCAGAAGGAGGCCGAGCCCGACTACTTTCAGGACTTTGGATAATGATCTTTGTTCGCTCCGAACCAGGCGAAGAATGCTGCGAGACAAACGAGTTCGACTGAACAGAATTATCCTCGGGCAATCTTTCCAAATGGAGATCCCGACCCGAAGACGATCCCGAATTGGAGTTATTCATAACTAATACAACAACAAGAGCTAGAGAGAGAAAGTAAAATCTAGAGAGAAGGGAGAGCGAAATACCTGCGGAAGAAGAGAAATGAAATAAAGGCGAGAGCGAAGCAGGGCTTTTATAAGAAAAACGAGAAGTTATCGAGACAAGCGCAATGATGACACCTACGCGACCCTTCATCTTCGACAGTTATAGGCATCATCATTATTACCCCAAGGCGACTCTCCATTTTCCCGCAGTTTCCCAAGAAAACTATAGAGATTCTCGAGTAAACGACGAAAGCGAGCAGATGGAAAAGAAGCCGACCTAATCTACACCGAACAGATATTAAACCAACTAAAGAACTTACAAATCCGCCGACCTCGAAGTACTACGAAGACCGACGAACTGGGGGGGGGGGGCTTACTGTTATATATGGGTTTAGCACCCCATCTACTTAGAAGGCCCAATACCTGTTCTCTGTATATAGAGGTCGGCCCAACAGAAGCAAACTCGGCCCAACAAGCTAGAAGCCCAAACGCACATGTAAAAACCGAGCCCATTGATATGGGCTCAGCTCGGCTCGGCCCACAACTGCAAGCCAACTTGGCTCCACTAACAGCCAAAAGAATGTACGGCTCTGCCCACCTGGTCATCGAGTACGGCCCATCCGCACGAGCTCGACAAAGCAGTCAATGGCCTGTAGAAAGTACGACCGTATTTTACTATAAATAGGAGTCGTCACTGTACATTAATGTAACTTTTTGGGATTTGTGCACCTCTTACTACTTTCTCTCACTAGAATTAAGCATTCCCGAATTGTAAAAACCGAGATCATCTTTCGACGAGCTCGGGCTCTCACTTAAATACAACACGCTCGTTACCGAGCAACTCTCTCCCTTCACTTAATACCGAACGTCCTCTTTCTAATTCATTAAGCCTTGTCGGTTCTCCCTCAAGAGAAACTTTGACCTTTCGGACCCGAGCACGTTAACTCCCGAACAAGACGCATTCCGATATCTTTGTGACAAGTTCGGTTATCACAATTGGCGCCGTCTGTGGGGACTTAAAGTTTTTCTTCACTAACTGACAGGATCAACGATGACAGGACCACAACCAACCAAAGATTTCGTTCTCGTAAAAGAAAAATCAACCTCGGGAACGAGCTCTTCTCAAGTAGGGAGCCAGCCTCAGCCTCAACACATCTCTCAAGTCGCAAACCCGATCATCCAGCCGGCAGGAACCGAGCAGCAATCTCCAATCATCGAGCAGCGATCTCCGATCATCGAGCAGCCTCGAACATAAATGAATGATTGTCAAACCGAGCAAAACATTTCCGCTCTACTCAAGACTCTCATGACGCAGATCTCCGAGCTATCTCAAGGAAATAATGCTCGATTCGACCAGCTTGCAACGGCGCACGCGATATGTCAAGGCCAGATCGACGATTTAAGATTGGCAAGTCAACAGGAGTCCGCTCCCAGGACCAGTCTCAACCGAGCACTATTCGGTCACGTGACCCCTCCAAACCCAAGGAGTCGGACGATCACACAATTAACCGAAGACACTGAAGAAACCAACAACGATGGAGCTTTGAACAACGCAGCGCAAGACGCCCTCAGAGATAATGAAATCGAGGAACTAAAAATGATGCTGAAGAACATGACATCAAAAGTCCATCAAGCGATTAGTTCGGCACCGGAAATCGACCGCGTCATAGAAAAAACTCAAAATACTCCATTCACTCAACGACTCATGAACACACAAACCGAGCATCCTGCGTCTAAGGTCAAGATTAAAATGATGACATACGATGGAAAGACCGACCCAAGGCAGTTCCTAACAGCCTTCCGTATTGCAATGGGCCGAACTCACTTCAGCCTCGGTCAACGAGACGCAGGTTACTGCCAATTATTCGTGGAGCATTTGACCGGATCGGCATTGGACTGGTTCTCTCGTCTGGAACCAAACTCCATAGACGGATACGACGATCTAACGCATGCTTTCGTAAAGCATTATTCGATGTACATACAGGAGGAAGTGTCCAACGCCGACTTATGGGCTGTGACTCAGGGACAGAAAGAAAGCCTCCGATCTTATATAACTCGCTTCAAGAGCGTGCTCGCTAAGCTCATGATCACCGATAGTGAGGGTTTACCTGCTCTCCGAAATGGTCTATGGTACGAATCAAGTTTCCGATAAGAGTTAAAAAAGAACAAGCCAAGCTCACTCGAGGACGCCCTCCATCGAGCGACGATTTTCATCGACCTCGAGGAGGAAAAAGAAACCTTGGCTAAAAAGTTCGGCCCGAAGAGTTCGACATCAAAAGAAAAAGTCGAGAAGAGCACCGATCAATACGAACCTCGGCAACATTACGACCAGGATTACAACCAAAGAGGAAGAAATTTCAAAAAAAGGAAAATCATCGTACTACGTCAGCGATCAACCGCATGACAATCAACGAGACGAGGATCATCCTTACCAAAGTCACCGACAAGTGCGAGTTGACCGACCCCAGATTTTTCAACAAGACCGACCATCCCAGGGCTATCAAGGTCAGTCACAGGGCAAGCCATGGAACAAACCCGCCCGAGGAAGCGATAAAAG
This sequence comes from Orychophragmus violaceus, assembly GCA_030180135.1. Taxonomy (NCBI): domain Eukaryota; kingdom Viridiplantae; phylum Streptophyta; class Magnoliopsida; order Brassicales; family Brassicaceae; genus Orychophragmus; species Orychophragmus violaceus. The sequence goes on along the minus strand of CM058236.1, from coordinate 58,902,839 downwards.
AAAGTCATTTTGCGAATATCACCAACGAGGAGGTCACATCACCGAGGATTGCAGAAACCTACAAGCCCTTCTATATGCCGACTATCAGAAGGACGGCAAAAAGTTGATCCTGGATCGCAACAAGCCGCCTCCGAGGCATATCAACCAAGTGACACAGCCAAAAAACGAAGCTGAGCGCTTCAGACTCGTCCAAGAGGAGCGACATAAGCAAGTAGCTTTTGTTGGAATTGTGTCCAGTAATCTCGGTACTGTCTCTAGAAAGTAAGAGTATGTCAATGATCAGACATAAGTCATATAATGCTGGGGGTCATGATGGCTTGCTAGAGTCCGCTCATGATCTATAAGTCTTGGACTTATTGCCTTTATTATATGATCCCATATGGGTCACACGCCTAAGCTAACGGGAAAATACGAAGGAACGGTTTAGCAGAAGTACGGTAAAAGTGCTAGGCATTTACTGTACTTAGAGAGTATAAAGGGCCTGATTAAATCCATGGGATTTAATCAGAACTGAGAATTGGGCCCAAAAGCCCATGAGAACTAAAGGGAGTTTTAATGAATAAAACTTGACCTAAAGCTCTCTAATTTTTCTCTTCAGCTCCTGCGCCTCTTTTCTCTCTGTCTGCGGCCTCTCTCTGCTCGGTCTAGCAGCCAACTTCCCGGTGTGCGTGTGTGAGCCTTTGGAGGATCCATCCCTTGGTGGTTCTGCTGATCTCTGACCTGTTCTATCTCTTTCCGCTGCATAAACAGGTAAAAGGTGAGATCTTATTGTTTCTATTCAAGAGAACCTAGATCTGGCATGTTTAGGATCTATTAATCTGATGAATTGAATCAGGATTAACAACTGACGATCCTTCAGTGGTATCAGAGCTATTGGTTCTGGTTTTTTCTTGTTTAGATTCATGTTTAGGATTGTTTTTCTTGTTTAAAAAGTGTTTTGAATCAACTACTGATAAGAGAAATCACTTAAGCAACAAGAATTGAAACCTAAACAAACTAATAAAAAATCGCAGGCCAATCTATATGAATTGGTATGCGTCGGAGTGTTGATCAGTTTCGGATCACACGTCCGGATCGTTTTGACGAACAAACCGATCTTGGATCGGGTTTGTGTCATCAACACGATCGACGGCACGGCACAAACGATCGTATGGATCGAAGCCGTACGCGTCTCGTCCGATCGCGTAGGATGGTCCGATCGCATGGATTGCACGAACGCGATCGCATGGATCACGTCCAGTCCCGATCGCACTTCCCGCTCTCGGCCCGTCATGTCCCGTCCCGTCCTGCAATCGACCGAGCATCATCGCGTGATCGAGATGGACCGATCACGGATCGCGTCCTGTCCCGTTCGTGCGGCTGGCCGATGTTCCGTCCCGTCCCGCGATCATCCAAGCCTCGATCGTGATCGTGAGTTGGGCCGATCTCGGATCGAGTCCAATCCGACCATGATCGTTGCGTGATGCGGAAGCATGGAGCTAGGTCACAACCGTGATCGGTTTGTGACCAATTCGGTTCGGTTCGGTTTAAAACTTGATTAAAATCAAAACGTCACGGTTTAATAAACAGACTTAATAATTTTATTAAGTTCTGGTTAAACCGGGATAAGAAATCCAAAGTCGAAAATTGGATTTTGTGCCTAAACCAGGATTTTCTAATTTGATTTGGTTGGACCAAATAAATTGAGAAAATCCGGTTTAGTAAATAACCGGTTGACAATTGTGGTCATCGTAGTAATTAATTTTGGTTAAGACCAATTTTAATGAACCAGACCGGTTATGTCATTTAATTGGACAATTGGGTTATGTCTTGGACATGGACCAATTCTTGGGCCTCGGGCCAAGAAGTTAAAACAGTTGGGCCAATTATTTGAGTCTATTCTTCAGAATTAATTTAAAATTTATTTTATAAAATTAAAATTATAAATCGATTTTTAAATTAATAAGTTTCCGAAATTTTGAAATTAGAAAGTTTCTTAAAATAGAAATTTCTAGATTTGCGGGTTTTGGATTTTATGAAATTTCTAAAGTTAGAAAGTTTCCGGTTTTAAGAAAGTTTCCAATTTTAGAAAGTTTCCAAAATTAGTAGGTTTCCAAAAATGGAAAGTTTCCCAAAATAGTAATCTTCTATTTTGGGATGAAATTTTAATAAACCTACGAACCTCAAATAATATCAAGCGTTGGATGTCTTGTCCAGGCTATGTCAGCTGTCGAAGCCCATTCAATTGTATTCATGGCCTTACAGTGTGAGGGTGTCTGCTTTTGGGTGGATAAGACGGTTTGTGATTCATAAATGTCATTGGGAGTCCCAGACATTAATGATTACATGACTGTATAGTCTGGTTTTCTTGACTAGGCCATCGGGAGTCCCGGGCCTTGAGACATCAGAGTGGATTGGGCCTCGGGCCCAGATTCACAACCAAGAGTTATATCACGGATATAATTAGCCGACATAGGGCTTACCGATATAAGCTAAGGTTGGGTGATGGCCAGTGGCCCACTTTGATCTTAGTTATATGTGGATCTTGGAATCATTATATTCTATTGAGGGTAACTTATGTTATTGAATATAATGCGTGATTAATCATATTAAGTATAATACAAGATTAATCATATTGAACATATTAACTAAAATCCGTTTATCTTAATTTTCAGTTATGACTAGCACAAACAATCAAAACACTTTCTCGATCCGGTCTATCCTTAAGATGGACAAGCTGAACGGATCAAATTTCTTGACTTGGTCGCGGAACCTGAGGCTAGTTCTCAGACAGGAGAGAAAGGACTATGTCCTTGAGAGAGCTCTCCCCGTGAGGATCGGGTCCAATGCTTCTCATGCAGTATATGATGCTTGGAATAAGCATTATAATGATGCGGTAGATGTGCGTGGTCTGATATTGGCTACCATGGACTCAGACTTGCGGAAGCAATATGAGAACATGGAGTCGCCAATAGAGATGATCAGCAGCCTGAAATTGAAATTTCAGGAGCAGATAAGAGTGGAGAGATGCCGGTTGGTTAAGTCTCTCACTAGCTGCAAGCTACCAAAAGATCATCCAGTGAGTCCTCATGTCAGTAAAATGATGGGTTACATTGAGAACCTGAGGAAACTGGATTATCCAGTTAGCCAAGAATTGGCAACTGAGATCATTCTGCAGTCACTGCCGTCAAGCTATGATAAGTTCAGAAGGAACTATATCAAGAAAGGCTTAACGAAGACGCTGACTGAACTGCATGATATGCTCAAGACAGTTGAGCCAAACGTGAAGAGTACCCTGTATAATCTCATGAATGAGAAGGGTAGGTTTACTAAACCTAATGCTGACAAGGGTGAAGACAAAGTTGTCCAGATTTTGAATCATGGCAAGCGTGTGTCTTCTGAGCCCGAGTCAGATACCTCTTACGTTGGTAAGTGCTGCTACTATAAGGAGACAAGGCATTGGAAGAGAAATTGCATTAAATTCATGGAAGATGATGAGGAGTTGAAGTTGATGTATGCGACTACTTCCTCAGGTATTCATGTTATTACTTCAAGTTCTACCTTAAAAGTATTGGATACTAGTTGTGGCACTGATATTTGTGATAATATGCAGAGCCTAAGCAACAGTAGAAAGTTGAAGGAAGGGCAAGTGGAACTACATGTCTGGAAGGAGCTATGGATGCTGCCTCAGCCGTAGGGTTTTCACTTGTAGATGCCTTTGAGGCTTGGTTTTATTAAGTAATTGCTACAATGTACCTGCTTTAAGCAGAGTTGTCTTTCATTTTCTTGTAAGAATTTGAATGTTTTTCATTTTGATAAAAGACAAGTATTTGTTCTTTTGATCTTAATGAAATATTAATTGTAGCACCCTATTCATGGAATGGGTTTTATATCTTAAACCAAAGAGTGCCTAAATGTAACATAAATACCGAATTGGTTTAAATCTGATGAATTAAACCTGATTTTTCTTGGCATAAAAAGTCTTGGTCACATAGAGTAAGTCGGATTCAGAAATCCCATAGTTATGGACTGTTGGGCTCATTTGATACGATATCTTATGAGACTTGAATTCTGCTTACTGGACCAAAAGGCAAAGGGCCTATCTTAGCCGAGCTAGAGAAAGGCCCAAAGGCTTATTGGACCTGGAACACACTCATGTATGTGGCCCAATGAGCAGTAATGCCAGAGAAAATTTCATGTACTTCATTGTCTCTACTGATTACTTCAGTGAGTAAGACTGTGTTCATTTGATGAGACACAAGTCGGAAATCTTTGACATGGTCGAAAGAGTTCCAGAATGAAGTATAGGATCTGAATGACAAAAGTATTAAGACTCTGGATCAGATCACGAGTGAGAATACTTAAGTCATTGATGGTGTGATCATCTGAATGAGTGTGAAATCGTTTCACAGCTCATTTCTCCTGAAAACCTGAAGGTGTTTCTGTGAGAAAGAATCAGATCTTATTAGAAATGATTAAAGATGAGTCACACGAATCTTCCATGATATTATTTAAGAATAACGCTCTAGAAATATCTAAGTTTACGCTGAAAAGGTTCCACCAATATCAGTTGAAAGACACCACGTAAATGTGGATTGGAATCGATCCAAATTCGTCTTTACTGAGTATTTGTAGTTGTGCTACTTCGCTGGTTGTCCTAGGGAAACCAAGGCTTGTTACTTTTACGCCCATTCTGTTTTCTAAGAAGGGAAGTTACTTTCCAAGAAGAGCAGTGGGAGTAAAAGTATAACTCGAAGAAATTCGAGAAATACAGGAGGCTGCTTAACCTATTGAGGGAGAGCAGCGGAAGGATTTACAGATTTCTGTGGAATCTACACCTGTGGAGCCTGAAGTTCGCAGACATGAATGAATCAGTCACTAATCCGAGAGTGATTTCTCGTCATTAGTTGAACCTGATGATCATTGAAAGTTCGCATGATCTGATGATCATTGAAAGCGACGAATCTGCGAAATTCAAATAAGCGAAAGTGAGCCCGGACTCCGAAAATATACACTTTGTGTAAGTTAACTTCATCGATCCATTTATGGATGGAAGCAAACATATCGGAGTTGGAATCTTCGTTCTGTTGAAATAGTCAAGGTTTTGACTTGAACAGGAACGAAATGGAACTGTGCGTTTACTAATAGATAAGTGGGAGCAATATTGCATTTCTCATAATGTATGTCGATGACATACTGATTCTCGGATATAGCGTCCCAATGCTGCAGTCGGTAAAGGATTGGCTTGGGAGTTGGTTTTATGATTGACATGGGTAAAACCACGTAGTTCTTGGATTTTGGATCTGAAGATAAAGATCCGAAAGAGCTGGTAGGACAAAGTCAGGATTCTTATCCCGACAAAGTCCTACACGTTTTCAGCATTCCAAGAAGGGTTTTATGCCAATGTCACATGGCATTACGTTAAGCAAGACACAATATCCTACGATAACTGCTGAGCTTAAATGCATGGATAAGATTCCATATGCGTCGGCAATTGGATCTATCATGTATGCCATGAAACGTACTTGTTTGATGTTGCTTTAATGTTAAGCAAGACAAGTAAAGACCAGTCAAATCCAGCAAAGAATCACTGGATTGCCGTAAAGAATGTCCTAAAGTATTTGAGAAATACTTAGGATAAGTTCTTGATTTACGGAGAAAGTGAGGTGCTACAATTCGGTAGAGTATGAAAGGCAAGTTTCCAATAGACAAAGATGATTTCCGGTCACAGTCCGGTTATATCTTGTGTCTATCTGGCGGTGCAAGGCACTGTTGCTGACTCCATGACTTAAGCTGAACATTTCGCAGCTTGGGAAGCGGCGAAAGAGGTTGTTTGGAAAGAAGAGTTCGTCACTGAACTTGATGTGATTCCCAGCATAGATGAGACTAGCTGCACATCAGAGGTCCAAACACCTTGAGGATAGGTATAACCTATTCCGTGAGATAAATGACAGAGAAGTTAAGTAGATCAGCAAGTTTCAACGAATGAGAACGTTGCTAATCTATTAACGAAGCCACTCCGGCCTAAGCACGAGTCGCGGACTGTTGCTGTAGGATAAGTGAAATTAAGATGTAGTCTTAATTTCAGTGGGAGTTAATAAAGGGCTTTATTTAGTTTTTGATATGTTCTTGTAAAACATTTTATGTTTAATGAAATTATTATTTCAAGATTATTTTAACTGTGATGAAATAATCGTTCCAAAGTGATATAAACCATTTTATAGGTCATCGAAGTAAGTGACTTGATCTTGAGTCTTCAAAGTCATTTAGCTTGATCATGAGACCCTATATTTGATAGATGGCTTATATCATTCAGTCCCTAGTCGAAGATTGTTGAAATTGGAACACCAACAACCGTGTGAGACTAGATTGGTATGTGACTTATGACAAAGTCTCAGTGTGTCATAGATGCGAGGCATCAAAGTCAGTACATAGGTGTATGTGGGGTACATACGACCGGACTAGACCCGCTTATAAGAACTCTTCAGGATATTTATATCTGTGTCATAAGAGATTCTTACTACGAATATAGAGTATAGTCCTTAGACCTGAGTTCGCATGCATGTGACTGCACATGAACTGATGCGCTTTGATCATTGTCTAACGCTGTCGTTATGCGATAGCTATAAGGACCTTGTTTGGGTGTATTACGAAATGAGTAGTTTACAGTGATGGAACAAGACGGGATTTGTCCCTCCAATATAAATGGAGTGAATATCTCTAGGCCAATCGGAGATTTGAATACTGGAAAATGCATGGCCATGCTCAAACGGACTTTCCCGAGTCGTTTGGATTGTCAGTATCGAATCAGAGTCCGATGAACAAGATTAGGCTTTATAAGGATGACACCAATCTTGCCTTATGACTAATCGAGATATTGAGACAAAAGGATTATGAATACAGAGATTCCAGTACAAGTGGGAGATTGTTGGAATTGTGTCCAGTAATCTCGGTACTGTCTCTAGAAAGTAAGAGTATGTCAATGATCAGACATAAGTCATATAATGCTGGGGGTCATGATGGCTTGCTAGAGTCCGCTCATGATCTATAAGTCTTGGACTTATTGCCTTTATTATATGATCCCATATGGGTCACACGCCTAAGCTAACGGGAAAATACGAAGGAACGGTTTAGCAGAAGTACGGTAAAAGTGCTAGGCATTTACTGTACTTAGAGAGTATAAAGGGCCTGATTAAATCCATGGGATTTAATCAGAACTGAGAATTGGGCCCAAAAGCCCATGAGAACTAAATGGAGTTTTAATGAATAAAACTTGACCTAAAGCTCTCTAATTTTTCTCTTCAGCTCCTGCGCCTCTTTTCTCTCTGTCTGCGGCCTCTCTCTGCTCGGTCTAGCAGCCAACTTCCCGGTGTGCGTGTGTGAGCCTTTGGAGGATCCATCCCTTGGTGGTTCTGCTGATCTCTGACCTGTTCTATCTCTTTCCGCTGCATAAACAGGTAAAAGGTGAGATCTTATTGTTTCTATTCAAGAGAACCTAGATCTGGCATGTTTAGGATCTATTAATCTGATGAATTGAATCAGGATTAACAACTGACGATCCTTCAGCTTTCGCCGAAGAAATCGAGCAGATCAATGCAAACACTGCGGCTGCAAACAAACGGGCTCGTGACGAAGAGGATAAGGAAGGAACACCTCCACCGAGGAGGATAATAAACATGATCATGGGAGGATTACCAATGGTCAACGATTCGGTCCGATCAATTAAGGGGTACGAGCGACGAGCAGCAGCTCATCAGCAGTGGAAGCCGAACGTTGTCGATGAACCCAAAGTCGGAAACGAAATCACTTTCACCGAGCAAGACGAAGAATGGGTAGACAAGCCACATAACGATCCGCTCGTCATTGCAATGCGGATAGGTGATTGCGAGGTCTCGAAAATCTTGGTCGATTACGGCAGTTCAGTCGACCTAATCTTCAGGGAAACGATACAACGGATGGAGCTTAGCAATTACCGCATAAAGCAGTCCATAAAACCCTTAACAGGTTTTTCCGGAGACTCGATCAAAACGGTCGGCACGATCAAGCTCCCAGTCTACGTCGGCCGAATCTCCATGTTGATAAAATTTGTGGTCGTCGACCGACCAGCTATCTACAACGTCATTCTTGGAACTCCCTGGATCCACGAGATGAAAGCGGTCCCGTCCACATATCACCAGTGCGTGAAGTTTCCCACCCCTTTCGGGATATTCAATCTGAGAGGAGATCAACAGATCTCCCGAGAATGCTTTCGTATCGAGCACAAACTGCGCCACAAGTCGCATGCTTATATGGTCGCCGAGCCCAGAATTGAGCTCCCACCTCCTGATCGGCCGCAAAAGGACGCAGTCATTTAAGTCAACATTGACGAGAGCAGTCTCGAACGTTGTGTGGGAATAGGAGCCGACCTCCGCAAAGATTTTCGAAGCAAACTTGTGGGATTCCTCAAAAAGAACGCCACAACCTTTGCTTGGACCACAAGCGATATGACCGGAATCGACCCTTCCATCGCATGCCACGAGCTGCATGTCGATCCAATTTTCAAACCAATCAAGCAGAAAAGAAGAAAGCTCGGCCCCGAGCGTGCCAAGGCGGTCAACGATGAGGTAGAACGACTCTCCAAGGAAGGATCAATCACCGAGGTAAAATACCCGGACTGGTTAGCAAACCCCGTCGTGGTTAAAAAGAAAAATGGCAAGTGGCGAGTATGCGTGGATTTCACCGACCTGAACAAGGCATGCCCCAAAGATATTTTCCCTCTCCCGCATATCGACTGGATCGACGAAGCAACCACCGGGCACGATCTCCTGTCATTTATGGATGCCTTCGCAGGATACAATCAAATAATGATGCACCCCGACGATCGCAAAAAAACCTCCTTCATTACCGACCGCGGGACCTACTGCTATAAAGTCATGCCATTTGGACTCAAAAACGCAGGCGCCACATACCAACGCCTCGTCAATCGCATATTCGCCGCTCAGCTCGGTAAAACGATGGAAGTCTATATTGATGATATGCTCGTCAAATCCACCTCGGCGGACGACCATATCGACCATTTGGCAACATGTTTCGCAAGCCTGAACAAGTACGGAATGAAGCTGAACCCGACCAAGTGTACGTTCGCGGTAACGTCGGGAGAATTCCTCGGTTACATCGTTACGAGAAGAGGAATCGAGGCGAACCCGAGGAAGATAAAGGTAATCACCGAACTCCCTTCTCCGAAGAACACCTGATAAGTCCAACGATTGACCGGCTGAGTCGCAGCCTTAAACAGGTTCATCTCACGATCAACTGATAAGTGCCTTCCATTCTACGACCTCCTCCGAGTGAATAAAAAATTCGAGTGGGATGCCAAGTGCGAAGACGCATTCCAACAACTAAAAACTTACCTGTCCACCCCACCGATCATGGCCAAACCCGAAGAGGGAGAAACGCTCTATCTATACATCTCCGTGTCAATCTCGGCGATAAGCAGCGTATTGGTCCGAGACGACCGTGGTGACCAGAAGCCAATCTTTTATATAAGCAAGATCTTCGACGACGCCGAGACACGTTACAACACACTCGAAAAACTCGCGTTAGCCGCAGTTGTCTCGGCAAGGAAACTTCGCCCGTATTTTCAATCACACTCGGTGGTCGTGCTCACAAATCAACCAATCAGAACGATCCTGCATAGCCCAAGTCAGTCAGGAAGAATCGCTAAATGGGCAGTCAAATTGAGCGAATATGACATCGAGTACAAACCCCGAACAAGTGCCAAGGCGCAGGTACTGGCAGACTTCCTCATTGAACTACCACCCGAGCTCACCATCAATGAAGCTCAGGCCCCGAAAGAGAAATGGGTGTTGTTCGTAGATGGCTCTTCATCAAGAAATGGTTCGGGAGTAGGCGTCAAGCTGACATCCCCGACCGGAGAACTAATAGAGCAATCTTTCCGACTGGCATTCCCAGCTTCTAACAATGAAGCCGAATACGAAGCGCTGCTCGCGGGACTGCGGCTAGCCGAGGTAGTAGGGGCAAAAGAGGTGGAAGCTTTCGTCGATTCACAACTCGTGGTGAACCAATTTAATGGAGAATACGAAGCAAAAAACGAACGCATGGACGCATATCTCAAGCTCGTCCAGGAGATCACCGCACGAATCGGATCAATTACACTGACAAAGATCCCTCGAAGCGACAACTCCTCCGCAGATGCTTTGGCCGCCTTGGCTTCGACATCCGACCCCGATCTCCGACGGATCATTCCGGTAGAGTGCATAGCCCGACCAAGCATCGCGCCAAACGAAGTACTAATCGTAACCGAGGAAGACGAGGGGCTGGACGACGCCTATAAAAGCAACGAAGATATCATCAAGGTTTGCAATCCCAAGCAAACTGAGGCCATCGACTGGAGAAACGAAATCAGAGAATACATCCTTAACGGGACGGTTCCCGAAGATCGATGGGCAGCCCGCAGACTCAAAGCCCGATGCGCGCAGTACGTGATGATGAAAGACGAGCTATTCCGCTGGAGTGCATCAAAAGCCCTCCTCCGATGCATTCACGGAAAAGAAATACAATGGGTTACCGAACATACCCACGAAGGAGCAGGCAGCAACCACAGCAGCGGTCGAGCCCTCGCGGCAAAGATCAAACGTCACGGGCATTTCTGGCCGACCATGATCACCGACTGCGAAAAGTACGTCGCTAAGTGTGAGAAATGCCAAAGGCACGCGCCGAGCATACATGAGCCAGCCGAACTCCTCACCACTGCGGCCACACCCTACCCATTCATGAGATGGGCGATGGATATCCTCGGACCCCTACCAGCCTCGCATCAAAAGAAGTTCATCCTGATAATGACCGATTACTTCACCAAGTGGGTTGAAGCCGAATCGTACTCGGAAATCAAAAACCTCGACGTTCAAAAGTTCGTCTGGAAGTACATAATATGTCGCCACGGTGTCCCGTACGAAATAGTAACCGATAACGGATCTCAATTCATTTCCAATATGTTTGAAGGTTTCTGCGCAAGATGGAAAATCCGTCTGAGTAAATCCACCCCGAGATACCCACAAGGAAACGGGCAGGCCGAGGCGACCAACAAAACGATTATTGACGGGCTGAAGAAACGAATGGAAAGCAAAAGAGGCCTCTGGGCCGACGAGCTCGATGGCGTCCTCTGGTCTCATCGGACCACATCAAGGACATCAACCGGCCAGACCCCTTTCTCACTTTCTCATGGAATGGAGGCAATGTCTCCAGCCGAGATGTGCGTCCCAACAATACGCCTGAGCGTCGTGCCCGAGCACGAAGAACTTAACAACAACATGATCGTCGACTGCCTCGACCAAGCGGAAGAGTTAAGAGATCAAGCACTTCTACGTCTCCAGAACTATCAACAACAGATCACCCGACACTACAACAAAAAGGTTAAGGGTCGGCGTTTCACAGAAGGTGACCTCGTCCTCCAGAAAGTATTCGAAAACACACGGGAATACCGAGCAGGGAAACTTGGCGCAAACTGGGAGGGTCTGTACATAGTCTCAAAGATAGTAAAACTCGGCGTTTACGAGCTCGTGACGATGAAGGGAGAAGCCATTCCACGTTCGTGGAACGCGAACAAGCTCAAGAGGTACTACTACTAAGCCGAGCATCGCGCCCAAAAAAAAAAACGAGCATTTCGCTTCAAACCGAGCTCGCTATACACGAGTTCGAGTAATATGTAAAGTGAACTACGATCGGCTTGATCCCCTTTCGGGGTACGTGGGCAACCTCTTACGAGGCTCAACTATATCAATAATAAATTTTTATTAAGTTAAATTCTTGTTTCAATCATCAGAATAAATCGACATTCTGGCCAAATGATCGATACATTATAAGACGGGCCAAGTTCCCCCACAAGGCTGATCGACAGTAAAAAAGCCGAACATAGCTTTCACACAATGTCCCGATCAGACCTTAGGGGTAAGCCGAGCACTTACTCGCACCCGACCTGCGGTACAACAAGCATAGTCTCGAACCACACAATCAAGTAAGTCGGGCCCAGCTCCCGCACAAGGACGACTGACAGAAAAAATAAGCTGAACCAATTTCGCACAACTGTCCTGGTCCGTTCTACAGGGTAAGCCGAGCACGATGCTCGCTCCTCATTATCTAATTCAAACCGAGCACACCACTCGCTAAAATCGAAACACACTGATAGGCCAAATACGCGGAATAAATTCTAGGTACGCGGAAAGCCGAGCAGTTCGTAAACGAACACGGTCTAAATTCATATATTTCAAAAAAGATACGTTCGGTTACAAAAGAGAACAGAATCCCGAACTAATACAAACACGCGCAAGGCATGGATCCGATTACAAAACAAAGGAGAAGAAAGGGCTTAAATCTAAGAAGCTTCGGTAGAATGGTCAATGGCCTGATTCCCCGCCACATTCTCAAGAAGATCATTCATCGTCTCCGGAGGAACAATCGCCTGGTTCGAGCCATACTGATCCCGAATGAGCACCGATGAATCCTCATCAGCTCGACCCGGGCTGCTCGGATGAGTCATAACGAAATCCCCATCGACCAAATCGGTAAACTGAATCGAGATGAGCTCTTGCTTGAAACGAGCAAAATCAGAGTGAGCCTTGGTTATCTTCTCGGAAGGAATAGCAAACCCTTCCCTGACAAGCGCCTCCAGCATAGACGCAACCTCAGCCGCCTGATTCATCATTATATGGGTTCTCCTCCCAAGCTCCTTCTCTTCGTTGGCCTTCTTGATCTTAGAGAGCCGAGCTTGCGCCTTGCCCGACACACGCTCCCTCTCCTTCAGAACTTCGCGTGTACGGGAAGACCTAAGCCGAGCACATTCGGATCCGAGCTTACCTTGCAGGTCATACACTCGAACAATCAACTCGTCATCCTCGGCCCGAGCGTTCGAGCAATCAGCCAGGCACTGTCTGTTCTCGACATCCAACCGAGCGTTCTCGGTGGAAAGCTCAGCAACCTTCTTCTCCAAAGTCGACACCTTCTCTTCCTCGACCTTGAGAGATGAACGGAGCGCCTCTGCAGCAGCCGCTGCCTCGCGGTACCCTTCGAGCTCGGTAATAGACCTTCCGGCTTTACTGAGCTCGCTCTTCAGACTGCTAATCACCCTCTCGAGATCGACCTGCCTCTGCTCATACTCGTCAAGAAGTAGATTGTTATTGGCAAAACCCTGGAACAAGAAACTAGGTCAAAACCAAGTAATCACCCAAAAAAAAAAAACAAGCAAGAACTCACCCGAATAAAGTCCTTGGCCGCCGCCTTTTTACACTCGGAAAAGTGTGTGTGTCCAACAGGAGGCAGTGGTCTCGGAGGACTATCTCTCAGCAACCGAAGCAAGTCCGCACAGGCCTCCCCATCGCGAAGGAGTGGCTTTGAACCTTCATACCTCACAGAGAAGCCATAGTCTGTTAACGCGTCCTCACCCGGCCCACCTAGGAAAGTGAGCCCGACAATTTCATCCAAGTTGGGAATAGACCGTTCGACTTGAGGATCAGAATCCTCGTTCTCCTCCCGACCATCTCTTTCACCTCGATCAGCGGCCTGATCATCATCTGGGTGCTCCAAAAGAGTCGCCTCATCAACATTTGGGCCCTCGGTATCCCCAACCTGAGTACTCGCAGCCTCGGGAAGAATCGCCAGATCCATCCCACCAATGTTATTATGCTCGGAGGCATCAACCACTCGATCCTCGGTAGCAACAGTCTTCCTCTTCTTCCTCCTCACCAAGGAAGGAGCATCAGCGGTCTCCTCGGTCTCCCGACCATCTTCAGGGACAAAAGGAGTCCCCGGCTCAGCGGTAGCCATATCCTCGATCTGCGGCTCGGTAAAAACCGTGTTCTCGGTTCGCGATATTTTCTTCTTTTTCTTCTTCTTCTGAGCATCGACCGCTTCCATCGCGGCACACACCTGACGAAATAAATCCCGATGATACTCGTTTACAAAAACCATTCCAGGGGGAATCTCCCCAACCCATGGTGAAAATGGTCGGTTAAGATCCAGGTCAACATGATTTACCTGTGGTTCAGAGGGATTCTCCTGCGCCACGATAGGATTTTCTTGGCAGCTAGTGAGGTTTTCCTCAACGTAGTTTACAACCTCAAGGTCCATTTGACCCATGTTCTTCTTCTTCCTACTCTTCTTTATGATCGGAACGAGAGGCTTGTTGTTAAGTTCAGACAAAGACTCAACCGAACGAAGACAGCAACCTGCAATAAAACCCCGATCTGACAAAGACCGAGAAGAAATGCAAGTCAAAAATTAAAAATACCTTCGTTAAAACGCTCTACAGCTCGCTTCACCCGATCAGCGTGCACGTCCGGCCACTTCTGAATACTACGAGCGACGAGTTTCTTGAGATATGCTAAGAAACCAGCTGGTGGAGCGAGAGTGATAGGATGACGATCTGCAAAAAAAAAGAGAAAACAAGTGAGTTAGTCAACAAAAAAGAACAAGCAAAGCAAAGCAAGTTACCATGAAAATTATTCCACGCAGTCCTATACGGCCTCTCCGGGTCGGGAACCGAAGCCGAGTTAACCCGAGCGAAGAAATAGCGATCTTGCCAGTCATCAATTTTCGACGGCTTCCCGGCAACAACTTTGAGATTGAAGCATGACCTCAGGCATACATAGCGAGTCCCTACGGTCGTGCCATTCGTCGATATAGACGAGATCTCTTCAAAGAACCGGAGATTCATCTCAACCCCGCATTCAGAGGCAAGAATCATACACCCGATCAAATTCTGGACAGCCGCCGGACAGAGTTGAGACAATGCAATCCGCCTCTCTTCGCAATACGCAACGAGCAACTTCGGGAGAGGAAACCTCAGATGGATTTGCCTGAACCAGAAATCGTAAAGATAAATCCATCCCTCTGGACAATCCCATGGTCTTTCATGATCCTCGGGTTTGCGAAGCTCAAGTCGACCATCGCCCCCCGAGGCATAGTTCGCCGACAGCCACTTCAAGTCATCATCCGAACACTTCGTCGGAAGAACGGGACGCAAGGGACGTTTCTTCTTCTCCGACTCCTCGGCATTCCGAATCGTTTTCTTCCGAGCCTTCTTAGGTCTGCTCGGCTCTGGCGCCATTCTTTCGATTATCGCCTCGTCAACCATACACACGGCTTCCACCTTGACCGGACGAGAACCCAAGTGATTACCCGACGAGAGCAACCAAGGCCGAACGCCGTCGTCCTCTGAATCTATCGGTATGGAACCCGAAAATTCTGCACACTACCCGAAGCAGAAGGAGGCCGAGCCCGACTACTTTCAGGACTTTGGATAATGATCTCTGTTCGCTCCGAACCAAGCGAAGAATGCTGTGAGACAAACGAGTTCGACTGAACAGAATTATCCTCGGACAATCTTACCAAATGGAGATCCCGACCCGAAGACGATCCCGAATTGGAGTTATTCATAACTAATACAACAACAAGAGCTAGAGAGAGAAAGTAAAATCTAGAGAGAAGGGAGAGCGAAATACATGCGGAAGAAGAGAAATGAAATGAAGGCGAGAGCGAAGCAGGGCTTTTATAAGAAAAACGGGAAGTTATCGAGACAAGCGCAATGATGACACCTACGCGACCCTTCATCTTCGACAGTTATAGGCATCATCATTATTACCCCAAGGCGACTCTCCATTTTCCCGCAGTTTCCCAAGAAAACTATAGAGATTCTCGAGTAAACGACGAAAGCGAGCAGATGGAAAACAAGTCGACCTAATCTACACCAAACAGATATTAAACCAACTAAAGAACTTACAAATCCGCCGACCTCGAAGTACTACGAAGACCGACGAACTGGGGGGGGGGGCTTACTGTTATATATGGGTTTAGCACCCCATCTACTTAGAAGGCCCAATACATGTTCGCTGTATATAGAGGTCGGCCCAAAATAAGCAAACTAGGCCCAACAAGCTAGAAGCCCAAACGCACATGTAAAAACCGAGCCCATTGATATCGGCTCAGCTCGGCTCGGCCCACAAATGCAAGTCAACTTGGCTCCACTAACAGCCAAAAGAATGTACGGCTCGGCCCACCTCGTCATCGAGTACGGCCCATCCGCACGAGCTCGACAAAGCAGTCAATGGCCTGTAGAAAGTACGACCGTATTTTACTATAAATAGGAGTCGTCACTGTACATTAATGTAATTTTTTGGGATTTGTGCACCTCTTACTACTTTCTCTCTCTAGAATTAAGCATTCCCGAATTGTAAAAACCGAGCTCATCTTTCGACGAGCTCGGGCTCTCACTTAAATACAACACGCTCGTTACCGAGCAACTCTCTCCCTTCACTTAATACCGAACGTCCTCTTTCTAATTCATTAAGCCTAGTCGGTTCTCCCTCAAGAGAAACTTTGACCTTTCTAACCCGAGCACGGTAACTCCCGAACAAGACGCATTCCGATATCTTTGTGACAAGTTCGGTTATCACAATTGGCGCCGTCTGTGGGGACTTAAAGTTTTTCTTCACTAACTGACAGGATCAACGTTGACAGGACCACAACCAACCAAAGATTTCGTTCCGTAAAAGAAAAATCAACCTCGGGAACGAGCTCTTCTCAAGTAGGGAGCCAGCCTCAGCCTCAACACATCTCTCAAGTCGCAAACCCGATCATCCAGCCGGCAGGAACCGAGCAGCAATATCCAATCATCGAGCAGCGATCTCCGATCATCGAGCAGCCTCGAACATAAATGAATGATGGTCAAACCGAGCAAAACACTTCCGCTCTACTCAAGACTCTCATGACGCAGATCTCCGAGCTATCTCAAGGAAATAATGCTCGATTCGACCAGCTTGCAACGGCGCACGCGATATGTCAAGGCCAGATCGACGATTTAAGATTGGCAAGTCAACAGGAGTCCGCTCCCAGGACCCGTCTCAACCGAGCACCTCTCTCCCTTCACTTAATATCGAACGTCCTCTTTCTAATTCATTTAGCCTAGTCGGTTATCCCTCAAGAGAAACTTTGACCTTTCTGACCCGAGCACGTTAACTCCCGAACAAGGCGCATTCTGATATGTTTGTGAAAAGTTCGGTTATCTTGGTAATGAGATGTATGTGTTTGTTCAAATATTTTGCAGATTCTTCCTAGTCAGTTTCTGAAGGCTAATGGTATCAACAAACTTGGGAAGATACCAATTTTGGGTGAAAACAAAATGGAGACGTACGCATATCTAATGTCATGGGATGGAATTGTTTGTTTGGAAAATGACTGGAATGAGTTTTGTGAAGCTAATGGCGTAAAGTTAGGAGAGTCTTTCACTTTGGAGTTCATTAGTCAACCAGACAAAACAACTCCTGTACTTAAGTTCTGTTCTCACTAACAAAAATGTTTATTAATAGTGCAATGTTAAAGTTTAGATAACAAAAGCTTCACAGTATATATCCATACTGAAGATCTTTTAATGCGTGTATCCTACGTCTCTTTTAGAGGAACAAAAAAAAATTGTCCATCTCGTTTCAAATATCAAAACAACGAGGAAACTAGTGACTGTCATGGTTATCAAATTATATATATAATGGCAGGATGTCTCTCCAGGAGCTTGCCACCTCAGCCGCAGGAGAGAACATGAAAGCGCCACCTGTATTACTAAAAAAAATCTCAAACCCAATCAAAATATAAGGTTTGTCCACGTATGAATCCAGCTGTAAATAAGTTTTCTTCCTGTTACAAAAAAAAGTTTCCTTGATTATGACCATAACTTATCGTCTTCCTTCGTCTCTCTACAAAAAAATCCCTTAATTCCTTGAAACAAACAAATCGATATTTTGTCACGAAGGTCCCCAATTCTATTTGCTTTACCAAGCGCAATCTTCTTTCAGATTAAACCCTATGACGATTGAATCAACATCGAAAGTTTATCTTCTCAGATCGGATCGATCCGAAGACCCCTGTTTCCGATCATTCAAGCCGTTCCTGGGACGACATCCTCCGCTCGGAGCTCTTAATCCGTTGATAAGCACGAGGGGAAAGTCTAACTTGAAGCCTATTTCACGACTGAGAAGACGTGTTTGGGGTAAAATGGCTTTTCGTCTCCTTCATTCTTAAATCCTGTTTTTCCCAGATTATATCTTCTCTCGAAGAAAGGTAAAACAAAACGCTTTCTCTGCCTTCGATCTTTCGTTTCTGCTTCGATTTTGCTCTCTTGTGTTGTATCGTAGTAGATCTTCACTGCGCATGTAGTTTAGGTGTGAATTATCCTCTGCTGGTTCTGTTTTTAAGTCACAGATTTTGCTCATCTACTCCGTTTTACCGGTGTCGTATCTCTTGTTGTTTAATCCTCCCATCTTGTTATCCAATTAGGGTTGTGTTGAATTACATATGTTATTTGATTTGATATGCTCTTAAATTTTCTTGTGAAGCTTATACAATTTTGCATTGTTTCTCAGACTTTAGCGAAGATGACGAAGAATTACTTAACAGTGAGCTAAGATTACCAAAAGGTTTTTGAAAAGTGCAAGAGGAAGCTTAAAGGCTTGATAGCTGAGAAGAACTATGTACTCATCATGGTCTGCCTCGCGTAAGTAACTTAACCATTTCAGCGTGTGGTTTCCAAGTATCTGTGATGTGCGATTTATCATGGCTGATCTTTTTGTCTTAACTGCAGATGACACTCTAACCGGTAAAAAAGGCTCACGGTTAGTTCATGTGGTAATAACTGGAAACTATGTTGAATTTCCCCGTAAACTCATAACTGGACCTGTACTGATAACTTTCCCTGCTGATATTTTCTAAGATACAGCTTCAGCTTCAGCTATCTGCCTCGGTTATGATCTTTATTGTCTGATTACTATAAAACTTGGCCTCAAAAGATCAATCAACACTGTATGAGCCCATCAAAGAGCTTGTTATCATGTTAAACCAGGTTAGTTAAATCAGATTCACATGTGTCTCGTCAGTTTTGCTGAGATGAAAAATCATAATTTTTGTTGTTTGTGGACTATTTTTAGATAGATGTCAGAGTTTCAGTAGATATCATGCCAGACATAAATGATCCAGCTAACTTTGCATTGCCTCAGCAGGTTTGCAAACCCATAAACACTCAAAAACCGATTTTTTAATGATAAATCTGATCCATAGGTTATTTTTCTATTG
Organism: Orychophragmus violaceus; assembly: GCA_030180135.1. Taxonomy (NCBI): domain Eukaryota; kingdom Viridiplantae; phylum Streptophyta; class Magnoliopsida; order Brassicales; family Brassicaceae; genus Orychophragmus; species Orychophragmus violaceus. The sequence continues at coordinate 58,883,750 of CM058236.1, read as the reverse complement.
TTCAGCCTCTGAACATGTGCCTTTTTCCCTGGATCAGCTCCTTATAACACCTTCAGATCATGCACAAATCCTCACTCCTTTGATATCGATAATATCAGGTATGGTTACCACTACAATACAAGATACAATCTCTTAACTGCAGTTCGTTGTCTAAGCTAAAACCTCTTGATACTGAATTTGCAAGGCTTCGCACCTTGGTTTGAGGCTCATCATCAACATTTTATCGCCTCAGTGAGCCTAGCGTCATTTAAAACACAGCTATACATGCATGATACAATCTCGTAATTGCAATTCGTTGTCTGAGTTAAACCTCTAAATATTTGTTTTGACATTTTTTGCAGATTTCTTGGAACTTATGGACAGAACATCGATGACCTTGACAAGTACTCAGAGGCTGAAAGCAAGCTTGATTTTGTTGAAAGAACATTGAGGTGGAGACATCTTGCTCATACGGAACCTAATACACTCGGTAAAAATTCACCTTTCACCCTGCAAAATTTACTTTATCGATATAAGCCCTCAAGAATTTGAAAAGGAAAAAAAATCCTTTTAGGAGTCCATTAGTTTTGATTCACTTGTGTACATGTTGTTATCCTTTTACCGCAGAGACCCTTTCTTTATTGGAGCTTGCCCTCATGTGTACTTTGTTGGAAATCAAGACAAATATGACAACCATTTGGTAAAAGGTACAATTTCCTTGCATAGAGATTATATAAGAACATAATAGGTACCTTCTTTTCTTGGGTCAAACAATGGTCTAAGTTTGTTGGGTAATATTTAAATGTTGAAGGGTCAAAAGGTCAGCTGGTCCGGTTGATCTGCATTCTTAATTTTGTGAGACGGGTGTCACTGTTGCGGTGAGTTGATGAAACTTTGAGCAAATATCGTCTTCATTTTTTCTTTCATTATCTCAAAGTTGTTGGAAATGTGTCCAGTAATCTCGGTACTGTCTCTAGAAAGTAAGAGTATGTCAAAGATCAGACATAAGTCATATAATACTGGGGGTCATGATGGCTTGCTAGAGTCCGCTCATGATCTATAAGTCTTGGACTTATTGCCTTTATTATATGATCCCATATGGGTCACACGCCTAAGCTAACAGGAAATCGTGTAGGAACGGTTTAGCAGGAGTATGGTAAAAGTGCTAGGCATTTACTATACTTAGAGAGAATAAGAGGGTTTAGCCATTGTGCATCGATCGATGCATAAGGTGCAACGATCGATGCAATGCGCGAACGCCTCGGAGTTAATTGGCATTTGGGCCAAATGGCCCAAAACGAACTGAACAAGTTTTATATAAACTTAAGACGAGTTCAGGTCGATTAGTAGCCCTAGCCGCGACTCTCTCTCTCCCTGCGACCTCCCACAGCTCGGTCTAGCAGCTTTCTTCCTGCTTGGTGTGCGTGTGTGAACCTCTGGAGGAGTTATCACTCGGTGGCTCTCTGATCTCTGACCTGTTCTCTCTTTCCGCTGCAAAACAGGTAAAAGGTGAGATCTACTTATGTTTCTAATCAAGAGAACCTAGATCTGGCATGTTTAGGATCAAGTAATCTGATGAATTGAATCAGGATTAACACCGGAAGATCCTTCAGTGGTATCAGAGCCATTGGTTCTGGTTTTTCTTGTTTAGATTCAAGTTTAGGATTGTTTTCTTGTTTAAGAAGTGTTTTGAATCAATTACTGATAAGAGAAATCACTTAAGCAACAAGGAATTGAAACCTAAACACATTTGAAATCGCAAAAAATCCAAGCTATATTGATTTGGAAGAATGCGATTTTCATAAAGAAGTATCGGCTGTGATCGCGATGCATCTATCGATGCGATCGCATGATCGGTCGATGCAACCACGAGAGATCGCATTGCATCGATCGATGCAATGCAAGGATCGATCGTTGCAGTCGCGAGAGATTGACCGCGATCGCATGGATCGTTCAAACGATCGCATGGATCTCGCGAGAATCTCTCGGCCAAACCTGATAACCGTTCGTGCACGCGTGAGAGCATCGATCGATGCAGGATCGATGAACGATCGTTGCAGGATCGATGCTGAGAGCATCGATCGATGCGGTTAGGGTTTAGACTCGGTTTAATTTAATTAAAATTAAACGTCTCGGTTTAATAAACAGATTTAATAATTTTATTAAGTCTGGTTAAACCGGGATAAGAAATCCAATGTCGAAAGAAATATTGGATTTAGTGCCTAAACCAGGAATTTCTAATTTGATTTGGTTGGACCAAATAAATTGAGAAATTCCGGTTTAGTAAATAACCGGTTGACAATTGTGGTCATCGTAGTAATTAAAACTTGGTTAGACCAGTTTTAATGAACCAGACCGGTTATGTCAATTAATTGGACAATTGGGTCATGTCTTGGACATGGACCAATTCTTGGGCCTCGGGCCAAGAAGTTAAAACAATTGGGCCAATTATTTGAGTCTTTCTTCAGATTAATTTAAAATTTATTTTATAAAATTATAAAGTCGATTTTAAATTGAAATTTCCGAAATTTTTAAAATTAGAAAGTTTCTTAAAATAGAAGTTTCTGTATTTGCGGATTTTGGATTTTGAGAAATTTCTAAAGTTAGAAAGTTTCCGGTTTTAGAAAGTTTCCAATTTTAGAAAGTTTCCAAAAATAGTAGGTTTCCAAAAATAGAAAGTTTCCCGAAATAGTAATCTTCTATTTTGGGAATGAATTTTAATAAACCTACGAACCTCAAATAATATCAAGCGTTGGATGTCTTGTCCAGGCTATGTCAGCTGTCAAAGCCCATTCAATTGCATTCATGGCCTTACAGTGTGAGGATGTCTGTTTTTTGCGTGGGTAAGACAGTTTGTGATTCATAAATGTCATTGGGAGTCCCAGACATTAATGATTACATGACTGTATAGTCTGGTTTTCTTGACTAGGCCATCGGGAGTCCCGGGCCTTGAGACATCAGAGTGGATTGGGCCTCGGGCCCAGATTCACAACCAAGAGTTATATCACGGATATAATTAGCCGATTTAGGGCTTACCGATATAAGCTAAGGTTGGGTGACGGCCAGTGGCCCACTTTGATCTTAGTTATATGTGGATCTTGGAATCATTATATTCTATTGAGGGTAACTTATGTTATTGAATATAATGCGTGATTAATCATATTAATTTTAATACGAGATTAATCATATTGAACATATTAACTAAAATCCTTTTATCTTAAATTTCAGTTATGACTAGCACAAACAATCAAAATACTTTCTCGATCCGGTCTATCCTTGGGATGGACAAGCTGAACGGATCAAATTTCTTGACTTGGTCGCGGAACCTGAGACAGGCTAGTCCTCAGACAGGAGAGAAAGGACTATGTTCTTGAGAGAGCTCTCCCCGTGAGAATCGGGTCCAATGCTTCTCATGCAGTATATGATGCTTGGAATAAGCATTATAATGATGCGGTAGATGTGCGTGGTCTGATATTGGCTACCATGGACTCAGACTTGCGGAAGCAATATGAGAACATGGAGTCGCCAATAGAGATGATCAGCAGCCTGAAATTAAAATTTCAGGAGCAGATAAGAGTGGAGAGATACCAGTTGGTTAAATCTCTCACTAGCTGCAAGCTACCAAATGATCATCCAGTAAGTCCTCATGTCAGTAAAATGATGGGTTACATTGATAACCTGAGGAAACTGGATTATCCAGTTAGCCAAGAGATGGCAACTGAAATCATTCTGCAGTCACTGCCGTCAAGCTATGATAAGTTCAAAATGAACTATATCAAGAAAGGCTTAACGAAGACGCTGACTGAACTGCATGATATGCTCAAGACAGTTGAGCCAAACGTGAAGAGTACCATGTACAATCTCATGAATGAGAAGGGTAGGTTTACTAAACCTAATGCTGACAAGGGTGAAGACAAAGTTGTCCAGATTTTGAATCATGGCAAGCGTGTGTCTTCTGAGCCCGAGTCAGATACCTCTTACGTTGGTAAGTGCTGCTACTGTAAGGAGACAGGGCATTGGAAGAGAGATTGCATTAAATTCATGGAAGATGATGAGGAGTTAAAGTCGATGTATGCGACTACTTCCTCAGGTATTCATGTTATTACTTCAAGTTCTACCTTAAAGGTATTGGATACTGGTTGTGGCACTGATATTTGTGATAATATGCAGAGCTTAAGCAACAGTAGAACGTTGAAGGAAGGGCGAGTGAAACTACATGTCTGGAAGGAGCTTGGGATGCTGCCTCAGTCGTAGGGTTTTTCACTTATAGATCCCTTTGAGGCTTGGTTTTGTATTAAGTAATTGCTACAATGTACCTGCTTTAAGCAGAGTTGTCTTTCATTTTCTTGTAAGAATTTGAATGTTTTTCATTTTGATAAAAGACAAGTTTTGTTCTTTTGATCTTAATGAAATATTAATTGTAGCACCCTATTCATGGAATGGGTTTTATATCTTAAACCAAAGAGTGCCTAAATGTAACATAAATACCGAATTGGTTTAAATCTGATGAATTAAACCTGATTTTTCTTGGCATAAAGTCTTGGTCACATAGAGTAAGTCGGATTCAGAAATCCCATAGTCATGGACGTTTGGGCTCATTTGATAAAATATCTTATGAGACTTGAATTCTGTTTACTAGACCAAAAGGTAAAGGGCCCATCTTAGCCGAGCTAGAGAAAAGCCCAAAGGCTTATTGGACCTGCAACATACTCATGTATGTGGCCCAATGAGCAGTAATGCCAGAGAAAATCTCCTGTACTTCATTGTCTCTACTGATTACTTCAGTGAGTGTGACTGTGTTCATTTGATGAGACACAAGTCGGAATTCTTTGACATGGTCAAAAGAGTTCCAGAATGAAGTATAGGATCTGAATGACAAAAGTATTAAGACTCTGGATTAAATCACGAGTGAGAATACTTAAGTCATTGATTGTGTGATCATCTTAATGAGTGTGAAATCGTTTCACAGCTCATTTTTCCTGAAAACCTGAAGGTGTTTCTGTGAGAAAGAATCAGATCTTATTAGAAATGATTAAAGATGAGTCACACGAATCTTCCATGATATAATTTAAGAATAACGCTCTAAAATATCTAAGTTTACGCTAAAATAGTTCCACAAATATCGGTTGAAAGACACCACGTTAATGTGGATTGGAATCGATCCAAATTTGTCTTTACTGAGTATTTGTACTTGTGCTACTTCGCTGGTTGACCTAGAGAAACTAAGGCTTGTTACTTTTACGTCCAATCTGTTTTCTAAGAAGGGAAGTTATTTTCCAAGAAGAACAGTGGGAGTAAAAGCATAACTCGAAGTTTTCTTAGGGAAACCAAGGCTCGGTATTTTTACGACCATTCTGTTTTCTAAGAAGGAAATTACTTTCAAAGAAGAACAGTGGGAGTAAAAGTACAACTCGAAGAAATTCGAGAAATACAGGAGGCTGCTTAACCTATTGAGGGAGAGCAGCGGAAGGATTTACAGATTTCTGTAGAATCTACACCTGTGGAGCCTGAAGTTCGCAGATATGAATCAGTTACTAATCCGAGAGTGATTTCTCGTCATTAGTTGAACCTGATAATCATTGAAAGTTCGCATGATCTGATGATCATTGAAAGCGATGAATCTGCGAAATTCAAAGAAGCGAAAGTGAGCCCGGACTCCGAAAAATTACATTTTATGTAAGTTAGCTTCATCGATCCATTCATGGATGGAAGCAAACATATCGGAGTTGGAATCTTCGTTCTGTTGAAGTAGTCAAGGTTTTGACTTGAACAGGAACGAAGCGGAACTGTGTGTTTACTAATAGATAAGTGGGAGCGATATTGCATTTCTCATAGTGTATGTCGATGACATACTGATTCTCGGATATAACGTCCCAATGCTGCAGTCGGTAAAGGACTGGCTTGGGAGTTGGTTTTGTGAATGACATGGGTATAGCCACGAAAGTCTTGGATTTTGGATTTAAAGATAGAGATCCAAAAGAGCTGGTAGGACAAAGTCAGGATTCTTAAAATTGACAAAGTCCTACACATTTTGAGCAATCCAAGAAGGGTTTTATGCCAATGTCACATGGCATTAAGTTAAGCAAGATACAGTATCCTACGATAACTGCTGAGCTTAAATGCATGGATGAGATTCCATATGCGTCGGCAATTGGATCTATCATGTATGCCATGAAACATACTTGTTTGATGTTGCTTTAATGTTAAGCAAGACAAATAAAGACCAGTCGAATCCAGCAAAGAATCAAGTTTCCTAAAGTATGTCCTAAAGTATTTGAGGAATACTAAGGATAAGTTCTTGATTTACGGAGAAAGTAAGGTGCTATAAGTCGATAGAGTCTGAAAGGCAAGTTTCCAACAGACAAAGATGATTTCCGGTCACAGTCCGGTTATATCTTGTGTTTGTTTGGCGGTGCACGGCACTGTTGCTGACTCCATGACTTAAACTGAACATGTCGCAGCTTGGAAAGCGGCGAAAGAGGTTGTTTGGAAAGAAGAGTTCGTCAATGAACTTGATGTGATTCCCAGCATAGATGAGACTAGCTGCACATCAGAGGTCCAAACACCTTGAGATAAATGACAGAGATGTTAAGTAGATCAGCAAGTTTCAACAAATGAGAACGTTGCTAATCTATCAACGAAGCCACTCCTTAGCCCTAAGCACGAGTCACGGACTGTAGCTGTAGGATAAGTGAAGTTAAGATGTAGTCTTAATTTCAGTGGGAGTTAGTAAAGGGCTTTATTTAGTTATTGATATGTTCTGTTTGATAATGAAATTATTATTTCAAGATTATTTTAACTGTGATGAAATAATCGTTCCAAAATGATATGAACCATTTTATAGGTCATCGAAGTAAATGACTTGATCTTGAGTCATCGAAGTCATTTAGCTTGATCATGAGACCCTATATTTGATAGATGTTTTATATCATCCTGTCCCTAGTCAAAGGTTGTTGAAATTGGAACACCAACAACCGTGTGAGACTGGATTGGTACGTGACTTATGACAAAGTCTCAGTGTGTCATAGATGCTCGGCATCAAAGTCAGTACATAGGTGTATGTTGGGGAACATACGACCGGACAAGACCCGCTTATAAGAACTCTTCAGGATATTTATATATGTGTCATAAGAGATTCTTACTACGACTATAGAGTATAGTCCTTAGACCTGAGTTCGCATGCATGTGACTGCACATGGACTGATGCACTTTGATCATTGTCTAACGCTATCGTTCTGCGATAGTTATAAGGACCTTGTTTGGGTACATTATGAAATGAGTAGTTTACAGTGATGGAACAAGACGGGATTTGTCCCTCCAATATAAATGGAGTGAATATCTCTAGGCCAATCGGAGATTTGAATACTGGAAAATGCATGGCCATGCTCAAACGGACTGTCCCGAGTCGTTTGGATTGACAGTATCAAATCAGAGTCCGATGAACAAGATTAGGCTTTATAAGGATGACACTAATCTTGCCTTATGACTAATCGAGATATTGTGACAAAAGGATTATGAATACAGAGATTCCAGTACAAGTGGGAGATTGTTGGAAATGTGTCCAGTAATCTCGGTACTGTCTCTAGAAAGTAAGAGTATGTCAAAGATCAGACATAAGTCATATAATACTGGGGGTCATGATGGCTTGCTAGAGTCCGCTCATGATCTATAAGTCTTGGACTTATTGCCTTTATTATATGATCCCATATGGGTCACACGCCTAAGCTAACATGAAATCGTGTAGGAACGGTTTAGCAGGAGTATGGTAAAAGTGCTAGGCATTTACTATACTTAGAGAGAATAAGAGGGTTTAGCCATTGTGCATCGATCGATGCATAAGGTGCAACGATCGATGCAATGCGCGAACGCCTCGGAGTTAATTGGCATTTGGGCCAAATGGCCCAAAACGAACTGAACAAGTTTTATATAAACTTAAGACGAGTTCAGGTCGATTAGTAGCCCTAGCCGCGACTCTCTCTCTCCCTGCGACCTCCCACAGCTCGGTCTAGCAGCTTTCTTCCTGCTTGGTGTGCGTGTGTGAACCTCTGGAGGAGTTATCACTCGGTGGCTCTCTGATCTCTGACCTGTTCTCTCTTTCCGCTGCAAAACAGGTAAAAGGTGAGATCTACTTATGTTTCTAATCAAGAGAACCTAGATCTGGCATGTTTAGGATCAAGTAATCTGATGAATTGAATCAGGATTAACACCGGAAGATCCTTCAAAAGTCACCACCATGGTTGTTTTGCAGGTGAATCTAAGGAATCGGGAATGTCATAAGTGGTCCGGTTGTTCTTTTTGATTTTGCAAAGCTCCGGTGTCCCTCAATCCCAGGATTGTATAATAGTTCACTCTTTCCAGTCTTAGTTTCATAGTTCTTTGTTTAAAGATACATTTAGTGAGAAGTTTTCAATGAAATAAGGTCATTCATTTGATCTTTTATATTCTATGGTTTAGGTTTCATCCGGGAGTGAACCGGTGTTACTGCCCATCTCAAGAAGTTGCGAAAAGGGCGTTGTTTGATGGGCTTTACGAGTCTCAAGTTCGTGTCTTTTCTTTACCTGTGAGACCATCTTTTGCACGAGCGGTTCTGGTGAAGGATGATCTAAGAAAGGAGCTTGAGATGGACCAAGATCTTCGTGCGGTCCTACTGATGGGAGGAGGGGAAGGTATGGGTCCTGTGAAAGAAACCGCAAAAGCTCTTGAAGAATCCTTATATGACAGAGAGAACAAGAAACCCATTGGGAAAATGGTTGTTTTCTGCGGACGTAACAAGAAATTGGCCTCTGCGTTAGGAGCCGTTAAATGGAAGATTCCTGTTAAGGTATATATGATTTACAGAAACCGCTAAGGCTATAGTAGAAGGCTATTAGGTTTCAAGATTCAAGCTTGGATATTATTGACTTTACATGTTCGAGGATTCGAGACTGAGATGGAGAAATGGATGGGAGCTTGTGATTGCATCATCACAAAAGTAAGAGGAACAGAACAATCTCATATTCACCAAAATGTTCATAAGCTAAGTTTCCTACGAATCTTTTTGCAGGCTGGACCAGGAACAATAGCTGAATCCCTGATCCAATCACTTCCTATCATCCTCAACGAGTACATTCCTGGACAAGTCGTTTAGATTAAGTGTTAATGATAATCAACTCGTATATGTACAACTTCTCATATCAGTTACAGTTGAAACCAAACAGGAGAAAGGGAATGTGCCATATGTAGTGGAGAATGGTGTTCACGAGAAGTCCCAAAGAGACATCGAGAAAAACAAAAAGGATCAAAAAGAAGAATCAATCACTTTATATTGGGTTTTTTATTAAATGTTGGGATATATAGATTTTATATGCTAAGCTTCCATCAAATAAAAATGCTTATTAGACTAATCAAAAAAGTATTTGTGATTGATTCTACTTTTGATCAAAACTAATATTTTATGTTCTAAGAATTTCTATTATTTTTTGTTAAATGTTGGGATTTATAGTTTTGAATGTGCTAAGCTTCTATCAAGGTTCAAATGTAGAATCAATCACATACTTTTTTTTATTAATCTAATAACCATTTTTCCCTATTTACAAATAAACCATTGTCTAATTACAAATACACCATTGTTTCAAACATTTATTATACTATTTAATTGTTTCCTTTGCCACTCAATAAATAAATTTCTATTATTATCCAAGTTCTCTCTTGATAACTACTATAGTCTTAAAAAACGAAATGTTATCACAAGCTTCCAGTTGGGACCAGCAGGTAATATTTTAAAAAATTTCTTAAGAAGAAAGTAAGGCCAAAAAGTATGTAAAAGCAAAGAATCAAAATATGCTAAACTACATACATTTCTATCATGTCTGATCTTTTAAATATTTTAAATATTTTTGAAAATATCAAATTTTATTTTTAAAAACGATTCAAAAAAATACTTTTAAAAAAATATTTAAATCAATCCCGCGGCGTAGCGCGGGTACATTCCGAGTGTGTCTAAATCTTCCTAAGCTCTGAAATCAAGTTTAGAAATCGGTGTTGATTTCGTAACTCGGACTATCCGAAGATAGAGATAGTTTTAGGGTTTCTTGAGGGATTCTAAAAGAAGATTTTTAGAACTCGGCGAGGATGAATGAAAATTAGGGTTTTTCTAGGTTTCCGAGAAGAAAGAAAGCGGCTGAGAGAGATGTTTGGTCGTCAGAGAGTAATTAGGTCAAATCGGTTTGCGCTAAGAACTCTCAGAAAAATGTATTGAAAATCGGATGTCTCTATTGAAAAATGTGATGCCCTTATATAAGCTTACAAAGTCGGTAAAAAAGCGAAGATACTTTCGAATTTTTCCTATTATCTCGGCTCGAATATCTTTTGTATATATTTTTTTACTCGGCATGTCTATCACGTGCGCCGCTTTCCTTTTCCATTGTTTTACTCCGTAACCCTAGCCGCGTCGAGTTGTTGGGCCAAGTTGGGTTGACTTAATGTTTCCGACTTTAAGCCTAAAATTGATTTTTCTTATTGGGCCGACCTAAATTTCTGAATGGGCCATTTTGGAAAAGGGTTAGCCTTGACTCCAACAATCGGGAAGAGTCACAAAGGCAAGATGGTTATGCTATTCTTCTATGGCACCACTCGGACGACAAGTGCAGCACAGTAAAGAAAAAGATCGTTCATCACATGACCGATTGGCTACATACACGGGAGGGAACAATGTCCATCAACTGCGTCCACTATCTTCTTAAGAATACACAATCGCACTCGAAAGCGATCGGTCTCAATGTTACACGAAACAACGTCTGAAGATTGTTATCCAAGGAACTAAGACCTAACTCAAGAGAAGGAAGATTTAAGGAAGGCTGAGACCCTTAGCGTGAGCTTTTCTATCTTCAAGCTTGCTTCAACCTCTCTTGGTCTTCTATTTCAGAATCTCGGATTCTCTTTCTTCTGTGATCCTGCCTCTTAATTCTATGGTGACAGTCTGACAGAGATCTTTAGATAAAGAGGTCGTGGGGAACGTGAACAAGAATAGAAGTATAAAAGCAACGTCTATGTCTTACTCTTATCCATGGGGTCGGTGTTTAGTATTGATTTTGAGTATTTTTGTTGAAAATGTGATGAGATATGTATAGTCATAATATATAGAGAAAGACATAGGCCTTGAGTGTTAACATCGGTTTGTATAAACTGCATAGCGTTACCAAAAAAGGTAACCATTCAGCAAATTAATCAAGTGTGTTTCAATATAAAACAAAAAAAAAATGAAAAAAATGAAAAAGTGAAGTGCGTTTCTTTTTAGAGAAATTAGGTAGAGTGACTAAAAGTAGGACACAAATTAGGAAAATAAAAAGTGCTTTTGTGGGTATGTAAAAATGACCATTTAGTACACCATCTTTACTTTTTGTTCTGCCAATGTCTCTCTCTTCCTTTTGTCTTTTTTCTATTTTTAATTCTATCACAATTTAGGACCCCACGTCGGAAAAAAAAGAGCAAGAGACAGGTTCCTTGGCTTTCTCTCCCCCTCTCTCCTCCCTCTTCCCCTCTTTTCCTCCGTCTCCCTTCCCCTCCAGTTTCTGGCGCCGCCGTCGATGCTGTGAGGGGAACCAGTCTCCTTTTACTTTCCTTTGCCATGCGTCTCTCTCCTTGGACCGACTTGAATCTTGAGCGGAGTTGGTGGCGTGAAGTCGGCTCGTCCTTTTAAACCGGGGTGGTTCCTTTCTTTGCAGCCGGGGTGGTTCCTTCCTTGCGACGGCGGAGGTCTCGAGTGACCGGATCTATTGAGGACAAGATCCGGAAGCCTCTTCAAAGTCCAAATGCGTTCGTTTAAGTTAGTTATCGCCGGTTTGTCTTGGGAGTTGGCGGTGTCGGCGTAGCCGGGTAGTAGATCTGCGGCGGTGGTGAGACGCGATGAGGATGGTTCAGGATGTACGAACCATTGGTGAAGCTTAGTAAGCTTGCGGCTAAGGAGGCGTGAACCGGCTCTGCAACCGGGACCGGATATGTCGTTGTTCTCTAAACCGCATCGTTTCTTCTTCCCGGTCATGTTCTACGCTGATTCGCTTTTCTCCTTTACTCTTCGGTGGTGGTTGCTTGGTTGGTCTTCTTCTCGGGGCTTCGGGTTCAATTTTTTGTTACTGAATTTGTATAAACTATTTGTAGTTGACTATTTTACAAATAGTTAACTAATCCGGTTACTGAATATGTATAAACTATTTTACAAATAGTTAACTACTTATAGTTGACTATAAAGTGTAGACTATTTTACAGAATAGTTAACTACTTATAGTTGATTTTCTTCTCCGGTTACTGAATTTGTATAAACTATTTTACAAATAGTTAACTACTTATAGTTAAATATAAAGTTTAGACTATTTTACAGAATAGTTAACTAAATAATAAAAATAATATGTCCCCATATGATGTAATTTATCTTATGTAAATAGTTAACTATGTATGTTATAAACTATTTCGGGGCTTCGGGTTCAATTTTTCGTTACTGAATTTGTATAAACTATTTTACAAATAGTTAACTACTTATAGTTGACTATTTTACAAATAGTTAACTAATCCGGTTACTGAATTTGTATAAACTACTTATAGTTGACTATAAAGTTTAGACTATTTTACAGAATAGTTAACTACTTATAGTTGATTTTCTTCTCCGGTTACTGAATTTGTATAAACTATTTTACAAATAGTTAACTACTTATAGTTGAATATAAAGTTTAGACTATTTTACAGAATAGTTAACTAAATAATAAAAATAATATGTCTTCATATGATGTAATTTATCTTATGTAAATAGTTAACTATGTATGTTATTAAAAGTAGTTGACTATCTTTTCAAAGTATTCAATATAAATTATAAAATAGTTGAAAAAATAGTTGGTTATGTATATCCAGTATAAAGTAGACAACTATTCTGGTCGAAACAGACAAAAGTACCTGTCACTTTCCATCGGTACTTTATATTTAAAAAAAATTATTTTTTTTGCAGGTCTGAAAAGTGCTTTTTGCAGGTCTGAAAAGCTGTATCAATGGAAAAAGCAAGGCTAAAATTGTCCAACTTTGTGTGTCATTTTAGTTGTGTTGTGCCATAAACCTAATTTCAAGTGAAAACTTTTCATAGACCTAATTTTTGTTCCAAAACATAATATTGATGCAAATAACCCTTCTTTTTAAGCCTAAACCGCACTTGATGATATATAACACCAATAATGTTGTGGTTTGCTTTTTAATTATTGTTGTTATTTAAAAAAATCAGAAAAAATGTTGTTAAAAAAACTAGACCAGGTAAAAACATAGAACACAAGCCAAAGTGAACTCAAACCAGAAAAAAAATAGAATATAAACATGAATCTACAAAATACATGTTATTTTACATAGGACTAAATAAAATATTTGGATCCAAATATTCGAACCGAATCCGACTCAAAAAATGATACCGAACAAAACCTGATTTATAAAATACTCGAACACAACCTAGACTCCTAAAATTATAATTATAAATTCAAATTTATTAATTATTTGAGTACTAAAATAATCAAAATACCCAAAATAACTTAAATATCATAAATACTTTGTTATACTTATCAAAACTTAACAAATTTTTAATAAACTTTAACCATTTTTTTCTTTCATATTCGGATATCCGAACCCAACTTGAACCATAAAATAATTATATAAAAATAGTTTTTCAATAATTTAAACACAAAATTAATAATTCTAATTTATGATTTCATTACACTTTTTAATATATTTTAGTTTTTAAATGTTTATGTACAATTTGTATCCCACATCAATTTTATCATTTTTACCATTTATACATTTATCTTGTACCGCATATAGCGTTATTTCACCATTCAAACATTGTTTTGTACCGTTTATTCCGCACTAACCGCACTTATTCTGCATAATGCGTTTCTCTCGTATAAAATGCACTTCAACTGTTCCGCACCGCTTGATTTGCTTGTCCCGCACCACTTGATCCGTTGTAACAATTCGGAGCCATAGAGAGATTTAATTTGTCAATACATATTGGAGACTTAATAGTCAATACATATGCTCAAGCTCTCAAGATGTTGTGTTGAATATGTTTGAACTACATATATTTTTACAATTATCGAAAATTAAACAACATGGAACATAACAACGTCATTAGAAAATAATAATGATTAGTTACGGTTTATACTAAAATTTTAGTTTTCTTTACTACGAAGTAACAAGATATGTTTGTTTGCTGATAGGTAGAAGACTTCAAAAATAGTATGCGTGTTGATAATTGTTAGTGTTGTCCTTTAACAAAATAGATATTGTTCTTTTTAGATTAATTTTCATTGTTTTGTATTAGACAGATGATGCATTTGGATGCAACTACTCAAATATTATTCGACTGAAATTTAAAATCAACATCCAATACAGCATTGGATACAAAATCCATAACATTTCAAAAAATTAAATATTGAGATGCTAAAGAATATAGAGTTTGAGTGCAAATCTAGCATCTCAAAATCTAAAATCCAAAAATACCATTTCGTAAAACACTAAGCTAATTAATTTGGCTCTTTAACAAAATGATATTCATAATTATCGAGAAAATTGTGAAACCGTAAAATTGTTTTCTTTTACGGTTTCCAGCTCCCGATCACCAGTCCACGTCTGATCGCTTGCTGCACGATCAATCCGCATCGTCAAATTTCCAGAGTCAAGTGACCAAGTTCTAAATATGATGAACCTTTTTGCCGACGAGCTGTTTTTAATCAATTGTGATTAAACCAAGTCAGCTGGTTTATTCAAAACAATCAGTTTGGGCCGAAGCGAGAAGATTAGAGATAAATGGGCTTAGGCAATTTTCTTCAGTTGATTTAGAGGATAAGATCGGAGTGAGAGCATATAACTTTAATAGAAAAAGAAAGAAAGATAGAAATGAATCTCCATAAATCTTACAATATATTATTGATGCAACAAATCTCGGTTGTATAAAAAAAGACTAGTGTTTTTTAACATCTGATATTATTAGTTAAATTGTAAACGGTTTATACAAGAATGTAACAAGTTCCTTTTTTGGAACATTAGACAGAGAATACAATTGATCATTAGATAATGCAAATTTAGAAAGATGATCCGCTGCACTATTCTTCTCCCTATTAACATGACCAAGTGAGCAATCCGGTAGCTTTTGCATCCATTACCTAATATCAGTCAAGACATTACCAATCACAGTACTTTATTCTCGTTTATTAATAACATTGGTAAGTTCCAAGTTATCACTCTCAAACCAAACATGCCGAAATCCTCTAATCCAAATAATTTGAAGCACTTGAAGAAACGCAGTAGACTCCGCCTGTAAAGATAACCCTAATCTTATCGATCGTGAGGATCCTGGCCATAGATGATGTCCTCTACAATCTCGTACAATCCAACCCACACCAATAGAATCTAATGGAAACCTAACTAGCATCAAAATTACATTTGTACCAACCATGAGGAGGAGATTCCCAAGATGAATTCCTAACCATTTGTTGATTTTGTAGTAAACGTCAATGATCAACATTAGTTTTAGATGTACATTATACCCATTCAACAGCTCCTGAATACGCTCGCTCAGCATCTTCCTTTGGGTGAACATTTCGTTTGCTAATAACGAACTCATTTCTTGATTTCCACAATATCCAACAAATCCAAAATGGGTTGATCCACTCCACTTTTTGAAATTCTGACCTGTTATAATTTTTACAAAGTATTCGCAGGTTCATTTCCAACAGTCCGACATCAGCAACAAATAACAAAACTCTTGCACATCTCAATACATCATGAGCATAGTGACATGCAAACAATATATGATTGATTGTTTCATCATGCATAGAACATCTTGGACAGTTTGGATTATTATTAATATGTCTTGAAGTTAATCTTTCATTTGTTGGAATTGCTCCTGATATAGCTCTCCATAAGAAGTGTTGAATCTTAGGAGTAATATCCAATTTCCAAATATGTTCCTTAAGACTAACATCCCCATATAGAGGTCTAATTTCTTGATACTCAATATCTATATGAGTAGCAACCCAATAACCGGACTTCACCATGTAAATTGAATTCTTCGTATAAGGCCAAATCCATTTATCACATTGAGCATGTTGGGAAACAGAAGTTCGGAAAATCAGCTATGAATCTTCAACATTCAACCTATTTCTAATTAACTCCTCATTCCAATTTCGACTATCCTCTAACCATAAGTCACAAACTAAATGAATTCAACAGATGACATACATGTTGGAAGCCGAGGTGGTACAACATCAACCCATTTATCTTCACAAATTCTTGTTGAACTACCATCTCCAATTTAAACCTTTAAACCTTTCAGTAGCATATCCTTACATGCTTGTATGGACCTCCAACCATATGAAGGACCACTTCCACACCTTGATTGTAGGAAACTAAAAATGTTATAATATCTTCCTTTATATATTCTTGCCAATAAGGAATTAGGATCATAATGAATACGTCATGCTCGTTTTTCTAAAAAAATGCAATATTACACTTATGGAGATCCCTAAAACCTAAACCACCTTCTGCTTTTGGTAACGATAGCTGTTTCCATGCAATCCATGACATTTTTCTCTTTCCTTTTTCCTTCCCTCGCCAGAATTCACAAATTAAATTATTAATTTCATCACAAACAGTTTTAGGAATGAGAAAACAACTCATAGAATAAATTGGTTTAGCCATAAAAATTGTTTTGATCAAAATTTCCTTACCAGTCGGAGTTAGAAATTGATTGTACCAGCCACTAATCTGATCTTTAACCTTTTGAATTATAAAGTCAAACTTCTCAGTTTTACATCTTCCAAATTTCTCAGGAAGTTCTAAATATTTACCACCCACCACTAATGTTGCTAATTCCAATAATCTGTTGAATTCTTCCACGTTGATCTTCCTGAATTCGCATGCCTAAAATCAGAGAGGTTTTTGATAGGTTAACCATTTGTCTAGAAACATCCTCATAATCTTTTAAAATTCTAGCCATTCATGTGCAATCCTTAATACTTGCCTTAACAAAAAACAACGAGTCATCAGCAAAAAGAAGATGTGTTATCTCAGGGCATGCTATGGCTATTCTTATACCATCTAATTCATTTCTCTCATTAGTCAACTTGATCATCATACTCCAAACTTCAGCACAAAATATAAATAGATAAGGTGATAAAGAGTCACCCTGTCTAATTCCTCTAGTCGGTTTAACATCTCCATAAGGAAGTCCATTTATGCGAATAAAGTAACTAACCGATCGAACACATTCTATAACCCAACCAATCCAACGTTCATCAAAGCCCAATCTTCTCATAACTTCTTCCAAAAAATTCCACTTTACCCTATCATAGGCCTTATTGATATATGTTTTGATGCTAAATATGATTCAGCCACATCCTTTTTAGACTTCATAGCATGCATATTAACTCATAAGCTACTAGTATGTTACCAGATATATTCTTTTCTTGTACAAAGGCTGCCTGATTTTCTGAGATAATGAAGGACATTAAATTCTGAAATCGTCGTGCCAATATCTTAGAAATCACTTTATAGCTAACTCGACATAAGCTAATAGGTCTATAATCAGATACTTCTATAGCTTCATGATGTTTTGGAATAAGACATATATGAGTATGATTAGTACTCGGTTCTAAGTATCCTTTTTGGAAGAACCGTGTAACCATGTTGCACACATCAAGTTTTATGTCATTCCAAAAGTACTGATAAAATTCTGATGTATATCCATTACTTCCTGGTGCCATGTCTGATCTAATTAGACAAACTGTCTGCTTAATCTCTTGTTCTGTTATTGGCTTAGTCAATTTTCGATTCATATCATAAGTTACCGTAGTAGGAATCAATCTAAGAATGTCATTATTTAGATCCTTTCCAATGGAAGTAAACACTGTAAGAAAATATTCCGCAACAACCTATCCTATAGCTTCATCTTTACTATGAATAACTCCAAGCTTATCCTTAATTTTTTTTATAGTATTTCTCCCTTTCCTTGCTTTTGTTACAGCATAGTAGTACTTAGTATGTCGATCCCCAAATTGCACCTATTTCTACCCTTTAGATGCCAATAATCATCTTCACTCTTATAGGCCTGATTAAGTTCCTTCTTAAGCGCATGAATATCCTCTATAGGACAATATGGATTTCTCATTGCTCTATCAATCTTTCCTCTTATCTCCTGAAATTGAATAGTCGAATTTACTCTGTTCATTTTCTTCCATTGAGCCATCTTTTTTCGACCGACCATAAGCTTTTTATTCAGCTCCAACTCTTCTTTATCATCACCTTTCCAAGTCTCCTGAACCGTACTAACAAATTCCTCATATTGAACTAATCGCTTATCGTAACGAAACAGTCCTCGACGAGTTCTATTTTCATACTCTATATTGACAATCATGGGGCGATGATCTGATTCCGCTAATTCCAAGTACTCTTTTTCTGAGGCCGGATATAAATCAATCCATTGAGAATTAACCATCACTCTATCTAAGCAACATTCAATTATTTCTTTCCTTCTCCGACCTACCCAACTCAATTGATTACCCTTTGCTACTAAATCCTTCATTCCACACACTTGCGTCATGACATTAAAGTCCTTAAACTCCTTGTGTTTCGTACCCGTCCTCCTTTCTTTTAAGATTGTTCCAATATTTCATTAAAGTCACCATACATCATCCAAGCACCAGTTCTTGTAGTAGCTATTCTCTGAAATTACCTAAACTCATGTATTGGATTACCATAGACACAAGATAAATAGAAAGAAAATGACCTATCTTCAACATAAGAATCAACAAGTCTTGCATCTTGAGAAATACATTGAATTGAAACATGCTTTTTTCCAGAAAACAGCTAATTGTCCACTACTAACACCTTGTGGAGGTAATAAATACATATCATCATACCCTAAAGAAACACCAACATCCCTAACATAATCAATTCCTTGCTTAGTTTACACTAAGAACAACAAGTCAGGAAAATACACCCTTTGTGAAAATAACCAAATGGATACTAAATCTATACAACCGAAAAAACAGAAACTCCTTCTTCAATCTTCTCACGAACCTTGTGGCAATCCTTGAGACGTCGAGCTGTGAGATGTTGTCCTAACCCTCGACAGTTCCACACCTGAACTCTCATTGGAATGGTGGTGGATTAGTGTTTTCATAGGAAAGAATTGCTTCCTCCTCCTTGTAATTATTCTGCAGCTTGGTAAGTCCATCTCCATCAGACGAATCTTCTGCCAAACCATCCACAAACTTATCCAGAAACTCCAGCTCTGTGCGCATTCGCTTGTGGGATCCTTCCTCATCATTCCCTGATGCGCATGAATAAAACAATTTCATAAGATAATGCAAACCAGATTGTTGATCCAACTTAATAACTTTACGATTAGTTTCTAGAGTGGCATTAAAGTTACCCAGAAAACTTCCATAATGAAAAGCTGGTTGATTCTTACGACCATTTAGAGTCCACCTACGATCATATGAGCTCCAAACCTCCTCCGATTGAAGTATGATATGATCCTCATCCTCTTCTTGATTGACTGAGGTTACCATTTGATCATCCATCGCCTATGCTGGATTTTCCATACACTGGAGAACCAGATTCTCTACAAACTTTTGCTTGCGCTACCATATAGTAATGTTCTTTCCTTCTCATACGCATCCATAGGATCAAACTCCTCTCTACTGCTAACATTAAATCCACCACCATTGGATTACTCACCTTACTGAGAGAGATCACCATCAAGATTTGCTTCATTTTGTTCATCAGCAGCCTGGTCGTGTTCTTCCGCGATCTCCATATTTTCCATGTTATGTGCATCAATTTGGTACTCGCCTTCTCCTTCGTTATCATGACCATCCTCCTCATCTTGATGGTTTCCAACATTATGAACCTCCTCATTGTGTTGAACACAAACTTCAGTGTCATGCGTGTGCATCCCACAAGTTGTATAGAATCCTCTTAAACGTTCATACCGAAATTTGAGGAGTGTATTAACGTCTGGTGAGAACTGAAAATTCTTCTTGAACTTTAGAGGATGATCAACATTCCAGTTAATTTTAACCCTGACAAACTCCACAACATCATTAACCTATGGATTGAAATACATTTCCATTAAGACCAAGCCTATCTCCAATGTGAGATATGACTGCATTTGTAAGAAATTGGATGGGGATATCCCTAATCTGAATCCAGAATGGATGAAGTTCAGATCAAACTCGTCCACTTCCGGAATCCAACGTTGGAGGAGCAGCTTTCGGTCATTAAACGCCCAAGGTCCTCAGTTAATTACAGACTGCATCAAGTCCTCCGACGGGAAGATGAATTGAAATCGACGCCTCTCCACAATCCGACCAGAGATGATTCCAGAAAGTCCCCACATACGAGGGACAATTGACACAATCGAACGAAGATTCTGCTTCCTTGGCACCAACGGACGACCAATCAAAGACAATTGGTGTATTCTCACCGCCTATGAAAAAATTACAGCCGACAATTGCTCTCGTACATCGTCCGCTCCAAGTGTAATCTCTTGCATTGCTTTCCTTAGAATTTCTTTTATAGAATACTTCCACAATCGCTAGTTGAGAGAAATTAGAACAATATGGTGAATTCCATCCCCCATCGGAAACTGCTAAAACTGCTCTTCCGTTGAAGATTGGTAGAATCTGGAAGGGTAACCGTTGAATCACCCTAAAAATCACTACCCTCTCATATTTCAGATTTTTCGACTTTTTTTAATATATAAAGACTATAGTTAAATGGACTAAGACAATTTTTTAGGAGTGCAAATATATCTTTAAAATAGAAAAGGAAATGATAGTAACGAATCTCCGAAAATCTTATAAGATAATGGTTTTGAATGTGAACTGTGGTTTACGTAATCACTCTATGCGTTATAAAAATTGTTACCATTCATGATTAAATAATGACAATGTACAGTGAATTATTGAAGTATAAATGGGGCCCATGCGTTCCAGTTAACATGAAGAAACAAAAAAAACGCCTTCTAAACGCTTACACATCAAAGAAGGTGTGTTTCAAGTGTGGTCTTCCATTTTTATTTTTTATTTTTAATTGAAAAAATATATTAAAAAACTGTATGAACTAAATATTTTCAACTACACTAAGTTTATGCAAAAAAAAAAATTGGTTATAATTTTAAATATTTTAAAATAATAATAAAGTATTATACATACCACACGTCACCATTCAAATTTTATAACGCACCGTTTTTTGTTTGTTAACCGCTCATGTTTCGCAGTATGCGTTTTTTTATATTAAACCGCATTTAAACTGTACTGCATAATATTAACCGTTTAATCCTCACCACTCAATCCGCTGTTACCATTCGGAACCAATATTCTGAAGCGAAAAATCCCTGCTCTATGAAACGAGGACTTGTTTTATAACCTGATCTTAAAAATTTAACTGTTCCGACTTTGACATTGACGAAAAATGTTAGTTTATGATTTTGATAATAACACTACTTTTATAGTTTTGATGGTAAATATTATTTTGAATTAAGATAAAAATGTGTTTGTAATAAATTTTAATTTTTCTTTTATAGTTTTGAGGAAAAATATTATTTGCGATTTTGGCATTAAAAAAAATAGAAGAAAGACAAAAGCATTTTACATTTATGACAAAAAAAGACCGCTACATTGCGGTGCAAAATGCGGTTCCGCTCCAGTTCAAATTCGTTATATAATTTCGAGTTTCTCTTTGATTCGTCATACTTATTCCCAGTTCTTAGTCACTAATTCGAACTTTTCAACCACAGAAACATGCCGACACATTTCCGATCAATCCTAGGGTTTTTCTTTTGTTAGTGCTTCGACAATGGCGAAATCAAGGCTTCTTCGCCCGCAATTCTTCCTCACACTTGTTCCCGGCTTTCACACTCACCTCGTAACTATCTCTCCTACTCTCTCCGAACACCTTATTCGCAGATATTCATCCCTTTTTTTGTTGGTTGCAGATGATTCCTGAAGACTTCTTCTCGAAGTATATTGAAGGAAGAAGCGCGGAGAAGAAGACGGCGGAGCTGAAATCGGACGCGTCGGATATAACCTGGAGAGTGAAGATGACTGGTCGGAGACTCTGTGACGGCTGGGGACAGTTCGCCCTCGCTAATAATCTTCAAATCGGGAACGTCGTCCTTGTCAGATACAAAGGAGATATGGTCTTCCATGTTTCAAATTTAGGACTTAATTGCTGTCAGATTCAAGACATTCCGCCTCCAAGCAACAATAAGTACGACATTGGTAAGTCTTATTCTTGGAGATCCAATATTTCAAATCAGATGGTTTGAGTGATTTTGTTTTGCGAAATCAGATAATAAAACTTTGTTGAAGAAGCGTCTGTGTCCAAGAACACAAGTACAAGTTTTATCAAACGATGGAGATAGTTGCGATGATGAGGATGACATTGGTAATTTCACTTCTCTTGGATTCTGTTATTATATTATATGATTCAAATCCAACTATAGTCTTAAGATGTGGAATGTTTCTGATACAGAGCTTCCCGTAAAGAAAAGAGTGAAGATGAAAAGTCCAGAAGCAGAAGCAGTTTCTTCTTCTTCATCAGACAACTCCTGTTTTGTAGCTGTTGTCACGCCTTCAAGTCTACGCACAGATAAACTGGTGTTTACTTTCACTCTTGCACTGACTAAAATCTCATGCTAATAGTTTAATCACTCACTCACTGAATGGCTGTTTCTAGGGTCTAGTCTCTGTTGAAGTAAAACCAAAAATCTTTTAGCTTCAACTTGGATTTGGTTCATCTTTTTTTACTTTGGTGAGGGAGAAACTTCACCCAAGTTAAACCGAGTTATATTATGATTCTGTTAGGTTTCATTTGGATTATGGATTGGTTCAATTTGCACTATCTGCCTACCATCCCTACTACTTTGATGGAATTATAATCATGTAACGAAAGAAAGAATTTGTTCAAGTTTGCTATATTATTGAAACTAAAAGGAGTGATGAAATTTTAGAGGTTATATAAGTTGTTGATATGACGAGTGAAAGCTATAATAATGCATTTCTCAGTTTATCATCTTGGTATCCCCACTTATGATATGGGACTAGCGTCTAAGCTTCAGATTTTTTGTCCTTTTGGTGATAATGATTAAGCCATTTTGTATCATTTGTTCATCAGCATCATGACCGTGTTGCAAGACTTGATTCATGTATTCTCGTTTCCATGATGAACACGCATGTATAAAATAATATAGTTGAATGCTTAATTTTCTGATTATTTTTACATTGAGTGTTCCCGGTCTGACTCTTGTATGCTTAAGATACACTAAGAAACCTTTAAGTAAATTAATCTCACTCTTGTGTTAAATCTGGTGTTTGCAGTATCTTCCACAACATTTCACAAGCTCAAACGGTCTTACAAGAAAATGCCGCAAGATTGTTTTAATAGATGGAGAGGGAAAATCATGGGGATTGGATCTGAGGTTCAATAAAGCATCTGATACTTTTTACATGACCCGAGGTTGGAGAAATTTCTGTGACGAAAACGGTCAAGAAGCAGGAGGCTTCTTTATGTTTAAACTAGTGGTTAAAGGGGAAAATATTGTGCTCAGTTTCTGCCCTACAGAGTCGTATAGCGATCAAAGGGAAAGAGACTATTCAGAAGCTAGCAGGAGAGAATCTTTTTCGACCGAACTTAGCAGCGAGGAAGAGAGCAGTGAATACGAGTGCACCTCAATAGAGTCATTAACGGAGATAGAACAGAAAAAGTGCAACCCAAGCAACAGAGTTCAGATCAACAAAACTGAGAAGGAGAGCCTCAAACAATTTGTGACATTAACGATTACACCTACCAGTGTCGTACAGTGTAAACTGGTAAGTTTATCTAACGACTTTTTGTTTCGGGGGTTAGTTTATTGTTTCGACAAAAAAAAGTTTTTCTCTTGTAGTCCTATTAGTTTTATCACATAACGAGAGTGCAATATTTTAATTTCAAAACTTTTCCAGCGTCTTCCAAATCAATTCGTAATGGAGAATAGCTTGAACAAGCCTGGAATGATATATCTATTGGGAGAAGATGATACAAAGTGGATGGCAAAGCTTTTAGAGGACAAAAAGGGAAGCATGAGTTTGAGAAATGGCTGGACAGTTTTTGCTAAAGCAAACGACTTTAAGCCAGGCGAATCCGTTACATTGGAGTCAATTTGGGAAGATGAGACTCCTATGATCAGGTTTCTCCGTACAGGTTCTAAGAGCTCAAAAGCTAACAAGAAAGAGTCCATATCCACGGAAGAGACAGAACCTAGAGAGAGGGATTCATCTTCAGCAATCCAAGACGACCGGTTTGTGACATTGACACTAACACCTGAAGATGTCAGAGCCGGTATGCTGGTAATTTCGTCAAACAACTCTTATTTAAACGTGAATTATAGTTTCTGTCTTGAATTCTAATTGGTAATGAGATGTATGTTTTGTTCAAATATTTT
The DNA here is from genome assembly GCA_030180135.1 of Orychophragmus violaceus. NCBI lineage: Eukaryota > Viridiplantae > Streptophyta > Magnoliopsida > Brassicales > Brassicaceae > Orychophragmus > Orychophragmus violaceus. The sequence continues at coordinate 58,859,278 of CM058236.1, read as the reverse complement.
GCAGATTCTTCCTAGCCAGTTCTTGAAGGCTAATGGCATCAACAGACTTGGGAAGATAACTATTTTGGGTGAAATCAAAATGGAGACGTTTGGATCTCTATTGTCAAGAGATGGAACTGTAGCTGTTGGATGTGGTTGGAGAAACTTCTGTGAAGCTAATGGCGTAAAGTTAGGAGAATCTTTCACTTTGGAGTTCATTAATGAACCAGACAAAACAACAACTCCCCTACTTAAGTTTTGTTCTCGGGAGACTAATAGATACAAAAATTGTTAAAATACAGAAAGAATGTAAGGTGTAAAAACCAAGACTTCATTAAATATTGGGATTTAATTGACTTTAACCAACCAAAAAGAAAGAAGCTCTACAATAAATAGGACATCGAAACGTCGTCTTCAAGTTGGTTTATTACATTCTTTTCTCCAGAAGATTGGTGGAGTTCTGAGGATGGTGGATAAACATTTCTTCAAGCCTCTTCTTCCTGGCTTCCACAGTCACTTGGTACTGTCTCTCTTTCCCTTGTTCCATATCTATCTATGTCTCTCTGAGGTGCTAACTAAGAGGTCGTTTGGTTTTGTATTTGCATGTTGGTTTTAGACAATTCCTGTAGCCTTCTTCTCCAAGCATATAGACGGAATAAATGAGCAGACGACAGCGAAGCTGAGATCAGACGCGTCGAAGATAACCTGGGAAGTGAAGATAGAAGATGGCCATAAACTCACCGATGGTTGGAAACAGTTCGCTCTTGCTCACGATCTTCGAGTCGGTGACATTCTCGTTTTCAGACAAGAGAAAGACATGGCTTTCCACGTGACACTCTTGGGACCCAGTTGCTGTGAGATTCAATATGAGTCGTGTTTACAAGACGAGAACAACCTCGGTGAGTTGTGTTCTGTCTCTCTCTACCTCTGTCCGTGACTCTGAATCTCAGACTGTCATTTAAGAAATGTGTTCAACTAACAAAGTTCAAACTGTAATTTCAAGCTGATTTTGGAATATGCATGTGGAAGTATTTGCATGTGAGATTTATTCTTTCTTTTTTTCAGGGTATATTCCAAAGAAAAAGAGAGTGAAGAAGAATCCAAGAAAACAAGATCTCTCTTGTTTTGTGTCAAACGTCCCGCCTTCGACACTACGTTATGATACACTGGTATTCTACTCTTAATTTGAACCACAATCACCTCTTAAGATAGGATCTGAATCTGATGAAAACATGTTGTATGGTAATGAAATTTCAGCATCTTCCAATGAGTTTTACGAGGGCAAATGGTCTAGGCACACGATGTGGGGAGATTGTTCTGATGAATGAAAAGGGTAGATCATGGAAGTTAAATCTGAAACGAAAGAAATTATGTGGAAGAATGTATATAACACGAGGGTGGAGAAGTTTCTGTTGCGCAAATGGACTTAAGGCTGGAGATTTATTCACTTTCAAACTGATCCAAGGAGGAAGAACTGTTGTTCTACGTTTGTCCTCCACAGAGTCCGAAGAAGAAAAGAGGTCAGAAGATGTCAAAGAGAGCAACCTTGGTGAGTAATTTCTCTCTTTATAACTCCTGACTCTAAGACATATAAGAGATGAGCTCAAGTAACAATGTTTAGCTGATTTTGGAATATGAAGTAGTAAGTAGAGAGAATCAGTTGGACTATTACAACATGGGTTGATTTTCTTCTTATTCAGAGAGGATTCCAAAAAGGAAGAAGGTGAAGAAGAATCCAAGAAAAGAAACAAAGTCTTCTTCACTAGATCCCTCTTGTTTTGTGGCTTACGTCTCGCCTGCGACTCTACGTCATGACAAAATGGTATTCTACTCTTCATTTGAACAAACGAAAAAAACTCTTATACTAAGGTCTTAAGTATATCAAAATGATGTTGTATTGTAATGAATTTTCAGAATCTTCCAAGGAGTTTTGTGAGGGCAAATGGTCTAGATAAAAGATGTGGAGAGATTCTTCTGATGAATGAAATTGGTAAATCGTGGAGTTTAGCTTTAAAACAAGAGCTATTTGGAACTACTTACATCAGACGAGGGTGGAGAAGTTTCTGTAGTGCCAATGGGCTTAAAGCTGGAGGTCTCTACACTTTCAGACTGATCCAAAGAGGAAGAATTCCGGTTCTTCGTTTGTCCTCCACGGTGTCAGAGTCAGAAGAAGAGATCTCAGAAGGTGACGAGGTAGAGTCTCTTTCCACAGAACCGGAAAGTGATGAAGAGACCAACTTCGGTGAGTTGTGTTCTGCCTCTCTCTAACTATTGACTCTCAGATATATAAGAAAGGTGCTCAAATAATAACTATGGATCTGTAAGTAGAGAGAATCAGGTTGACTGCTACATTACCACTTGGATTAATTTTCTTTTTCTTTCAGAGAATATTCAGACGAAGAAGAATCCAAAAAGAGAAGCAGTGTTTTCTTCACTAGATCCCTCTTGTTATGTGGCTAATGTCGCACCTTCAGGCCTCCGAGATGACAAACTGGTATCTACTCCTAATTTGAACCAAAAACTCTCATTATAAGGTCTGATTTTGATCAAAACCATGTTTTGTTGTAATGAATTTCCAGAATCTTCCAATGAGTTTTGTGAGGGCAAATGCTCTAGAGACAAGATGTGGAGAGATTGTTCTGATGAACGAAAAGGGTACGACATGGACTTTAAATTTGAGACGAAAGAATTCATGTGGAACTATGTATATTACACGAGGGTGGAGAAGCTTCTGTAGAGCCAATGGACTTAGAGCTGGAAGTTTCTTCACTTTCAAACTGATCAAAACAGGAGGAACTCTGGTTCTACGTAAGTCTCCCTCCTCCCCAGAGTCTAGAGATTGCTCAAAAGCTGATGAAATAGAGTCACTTACCACAGAATCTGATAGCCAAGAAGAGAGAAACCAAGATGAGAAAAGCTTCAAGAAGCCTAGATCGATATGGAAAGCCTCCACATCTTCACCATCCCAAAACCTATTTGTGACATTAACTCTCAAACATTACGACGTCATTAACTCCACGCTGGTCAGTTTCATCAACAATCTATTTGTCTTTTTACATTGTATCAGTCTTGAATCTTTTTTATGTATATTTGTTGCAGTATCTTCCGGTAACCTTCACGAGGATGCATGGCATCAACAAGGAAACTAAGATGGATATGGTGGATAAAAACGGTGTGAAATGGTCTATGAATATCCGGTCTGAGAGGAGTGGTGGCGATAGAATAAGACTGGTAGGAGGTTGGAAAGAGTTCTTCAAAGCTAACTGTGTGAAGACAGGTGAATCGATCATTGTGAAGCTGATTTGGAAAGGAGACACAAGTTGTGTCCTTAAGTTCTGCTCTAAGGTGAAGCAGTAGACCAAATGAAACTGTATCTGAGTATAATGTTTTATAGCTTTTGTAAGTGCCAAAGACGAATTTAAGGCCTTAAATGTTTGGGCTTCCTTTCTAGTTTAAGATTTAACTATGATCGGCTTTAACTCAAAATGTCCAATTGCTAGTATATTTGAAGTATGTTTGTTGGATCCGAGTCTAGGTTTTGCGAATGTTAGACTAATTTATATGAAAATACTGTTAGAGTCAAGATTAGCACTTTCCTAAGAAGGCCTATTCATGAGTTTAGGTCGGCCCAAAATGGAAAGTCGGAAATAAAGCCCAAGTCGGTAAAACTTAGGTTAAACCAAACTTAGGGCGGCCGACTTACATTAGGGTTTGGGAGGTGTCAAACGTAAGAGCGCCGCGCGCCGAAGTCGGAAGAAAGGGAAATATTCCGATAAAGATAAAAAGTCGAGATTCTAGGAAATATTCCGTGTTTATCTCATTTTCCTTTTTTATGTAAACCGACTTGTAACCCTATATAAGGGAACTGGATATTCATTCAATAAACACGCTTTTCTTAACATTGTCGGCTTGAGAGACTTTAGAGCGACTTTTGACCTAAAATCTCTCCGGCGACTTTAAACACCCTTTTACCGGCTTCCGACTTGGAAACGCCGGCTATAAACCCTAATTTCCTTCATCTCACCGCGTTCATTAATCCTTCTTTTAGAATCCCTAATTCACAAACCCTAAAACTCTTTCTATTCTCGGATAGAACGAGTTGAGATCTTACAATTGGCGCCGACTGTGGGGATTTCTAAGAGAAATTTCTGAACGAGATGTCGGGAAAAAGGAAAGAAATCGATCCGGAAAACCCAATGGTTGACCTAAGCGTTCATGATGAAAGTGATTACGACCAAAGTGATCACGAAGACAGCGCGGCAAAAAGCGGCAAGCAGCCCCAAGGCGCGGCCAAAACAAACAAAGCTCGAGATGACGGTAAACACGCCCCGTCACTCAGCGAAACAGCGGCTCAGATTGAACAAGACAAAACGATGGCGACTTTGCTGGCCAAAATCGAGTCGCAAAACGAGGTAATCAATACGTTCTCAAAAAAGATCGACCTACTGCAGTCGGAGCAAGCAAAGATCCGATCGGACCGACAATCCAGGAAACCCAGAAGGGAGGTGCCTTCAAAGGTGAAAGACAAAGTCGCTAGACGACTGGTCTATAGCACATCTGAGGAAAGTCACCATGAGCAGAGCCATAGCAGCGAGTCCAGAAGCAACCCGCGTAAAGAAAGCAGCAAGAAGGACACTCGCGAGCGGAGCTCACATCGGAAAGAAGGGTCTGAAGAACCCAGAGGTAGCGAGAGTCGAAGACGAGATGACTGGATCGACGATAGATACTCACCCGACAAAGAAGAACGTACCAGTTACCAGACACGGGACGTGCACCACAGACGAAAGTCGCAACGTGAGAAAAACTCGCACCGTGATAACTATCGCCACGAGCGAAGTACATCACATGAGAGAACTCATGAAACGTCTATTCGCGGAGCAAGTCGCAACCATGTCGAGAAACAGCTGATCGAACTCAAAGACACCCTCAAGGAACTAAAAGGGGAGGTTCACGGCGTAAAGGGATCTCAACCCGAAATCGACCGAATCATCGAGGAAACTCGTAGGACGCCCTTCACCTCACGCATCACAAACGCGTATATCAGGCAAAGGGAGAAGCTCAGGCTACCAATGTACGACGGTACAAAAGATCCAGCGACCCATCTCACAACGTTCAAAATCATGGCGGCAAAGGCGCGGTTCTCATCAAGTGAGGAACGTGACATCGGCTTCTGCCAACTGTTCACCGAAACCCTGGAAGGAGACGCGTTAAACTGGTTTTCCCGACTCCCATCCAAATCAATTGACAGCTTCGCCGACCTCACGCGGGCATTCGTAAGGCATCACTTCGCCTACGTGAAAAAGGACACTTCGCTGAACGCATTGATGTCGATGACACAGGAAAAGAAGGAGACTTTGAAAGACTTCGTAGAAAGATTCAGAGCGGTGATGACACGAGCCGAAGCACCAGACAAGTTCACTATTGCGGCTTTGACCAACGCCGTCTGGCATGAATCCCCCTTCTACCAAGACCTAGTCGTCAACCCGCCGCTGACTATCGAAGATGCCCTCCATCGGGCGAACAAATTCGTGGAATTAGAAGAGAAAAAGGTCGCGCTGGCAAAGAGGTTTGGTTCCGGCAAGCTAAATGAAAAGAAGGAAGAGAGGGAACCAAGACAGCACTATGACGGTAAGGGTGCAAAAGCAATGGTCGTTGACGGTTCCGACAAATCCCGGTCATCAAAACCATGGAACAAAAAGGGAAAAGAGTCAAAGAAGGCACAACAAACGGCTACCGGGGATAAGTACTGTGAATACCATCAAGCTACGTCTCACGACACGGCTGAATGTCGAAATATCAGGAACGCACTTTATTCCCGACTTTCGAGTGAAGAGATCAAGGCGGCCATCGAAAGGCTGAAAAAGGACGAGTCAGAACAGAAGAAAGGAGAAAAAACCGACGAACAGGCTCCTAAGCAGGATAAGCCGCCCCGACGTATCAAAAGCGTAGCTCTGAAACGTAACCACGAAGAAGAGGGAGATGACGAAGAAGAAATTCCCAGGACCGTCCGAAGAATCAATATGATCATGGGTGGCCTGATCTCTGTGAATGACTCGGTCCGATCAATCAAGGTCTACGAGCGTCTGGCGTTGGCCGCGCAAAAGACGCCACAACCAATCCTGTCAGATGACCCGCCTGTCATCTTCACTGACCAGGATCTCTATGGGACTCATTACCCTCATAACGACCCACTAGTGGTTGAACTCCTGATCGGAAGTTGCCAAGTATCTCGAATACTGGTAGACACCGGCAGCTCGATAGATCTAATCTTCCTGGATACACTCAAGAAGATGGACATCAAAGAAGAGGATATCAAGCAGAAGGCTAGGCCGCTCACCGGGTTCACAAGTGAGACAACGTACACGATTGGGACAATTAAGTTGCCCGTCTTCGCAGGAGGAGTTAACAGATTGGTGAGGTTCCATGTCATCGACAAGCCAACCATCTATAACGTCATCCTCGGAACTCCATGGCTCTACAGCATGAAGGCGGTACCTTCGACATATCATCAATGTTTGAAATTCCCGACGCCTAAAGGAATTCAGACAGTCAAGGGGTGCCAAAGCGCAAGCCGGTCGTGTTTCGCAAAAGAACACAGGATCAGAGTACCTTCGTGCATGATCAACACCGAGCACGGAAGGAAAGGACCAGAGAAAGAACTAATCCAGCAAGTCGTTATCGACGACTCAGATGCCAGTAAGTGTGTAGGGATCGGCGCTGAACTACCGGACGACATCAAACGAGAACTGATTGCCTTCCTGCAGCAAAAGGTTACAACGTTCGCGTGGACAATGAAGGACATGAAGGGTATCAATCCCACCATTACAACTCACGAATTGAATGTCGATCCGACTTACAAGCCGGTTAAGCAAAAAAGGCGAAAACTCGGTCCTGAAAGGGCTAAAGCGGTCAATGACGAAGTAGAAAAACTGCTCGAAGCCGGTTCGATCCAGGAAGTGAAGTACCCCGATTGGTTAGCTAACCCGGTAGTCGTAAAAAAGAAGAATGGGAAGTGGAGAGTATGTGTCGACTTCACAGATCTAAACAAGGCTTGTCCCAAGGACAGTTTCCCGCTGCCACATATCGACCGACTTGTTGAGGCAACAGCCAGAAACGAATTACTATCGTTCATGGACGCATTCTCTGGATACAATCAGATCCTCATGAGCCCAGACGACAGAGAAAAGACGGCTTTCATCACCGAGCGCGGCACGTATTGCTACAAAGTCATGCCTTTCGGCCTCAAAAACGCCGGCGCCACATATCAAAGGCTGGTAAACCGGATGTTTGCAGGGCAACTTGGCACAACGATGGAGGTTTATATCGACGACATGCTAGTCAAATCCCTGATCGCCTCTCAACATGTCGGTCATTTAAAGGAATGTTTTAACATCCTTAACCGATACGGCATGAAACTTAATCCAACTAAGTGTACATTTGGGGTGACATCGGGAGAGTTCCTAGGATACGTGGTAACTCAGAGAGGAATAGAAGCTAATCCAAAGCAGATCACAGCCATAATCGACTTACCATCTCCCAAGAACACTCGAGAGGTACAACGCCTCACTGGCCGCATAGCCGCCTTGAACAGATTTATATCCCGGTCAACGGATAAATGTCTGCCTTTTTACGAGCTCCTACGAGGGAATAAAAGATTCGTGTGGGACGAGAAGTGTCAAGAAGCCTTCATCCAACTCAAGGACTACTTGTCGAATCCACCGATACTGTCTAAACCTGAGAATGGTGAGACATTGTTGCTTTACATAGCCGTTTCAACGACAGCAGTGAGCGGCGTGCTAGTTCGGGAAGATCGAGGAGAACAGAAGCCGATCTTCTACGTCAGCAAAACGATGAACGGAGCCGAAACTAGGTATCCTGCAATGGAAAAACTAGCTTTCGCAGTCGTCATCTCGGCACGAAAGCTGCGACCGTATTTCCAATCACATCCGATTGCCGTATTGAGCAGCCAACCTCTTCGAACAGTCCTTCATAGCCCGGGGCAGTCTGGCCGCCTAGCCAAGTGGGCAATAGAGCTAAGTGAGTACGACATCGAGTACATGAACAGGACAACCGCCAAGTCGCAGGTGATAGCCGATTTCCTTGTCGAATTATCACCCGAATTGGATGTCGGTACAGAGATAGAAGACAAAAACTGGAAATTGTTCGTTGACGGGGCTTCGTCCAAAAAAGGAGCCGGGATAGGGATACGTCTCATATCACCAATCGGCGAGATACTAGAGCAGTCATTCAAACTGGGTTTCACGGCATCCAACAACACAGCCGAGTACGAAGCTTTGTTAGCAGGTCTCAGATTAGCCAGAGAAATCGGAGTACGACATCTCTTGGCCCATTGTGATTCCATGCTGGTAGCCAACCAGATCAACGGCGACTACGAAGCTAAAAATGAACGAATGGAGGCTTACCGAAAGACGGCGTTGGAACTCACCAGTTCTTTCGAATTCTTCGACATTGTTCAAATACCAAGAAAGGAGAATGCCCTGGCAGATGCACTCGCATCGCTGGCATCTAATCCCAATCTCTGTCGACGAATCCCAGTAGAAACAATCCATGAACCAAGCATCCCTCCCCCTGAAAGCAACCAGGAAGAACCTGACGAAGTAATCCAAAGCGGCGAGGACGACATGTGTTGCAACATTCAAGCGAAAAGCGCAGATCTCATCGCCGTCCTAACCGACAGCAATGAAGACTGGCGACTTCCAATACGAGCATACCTGACAGAAGGAAAGCTTCCCGAGGACAAATGGGAAGCACGACGACTTAAAGTCAAAAGCGCGCGATACACCATCCATGACGGCATCCTTTACAAGTACTCAGCTAACAAGATCCTTCTCAGATGCATAAACGGGGATGAAATAGACCGAGTTCTCGAAGAAACACATTCTGGAGCATGCGGAAACCATTCCGGAGGCAGATCTCTCGCTCTCAAAATCAAGTTGAACGGTCATTATTGGCCGACTATGATAACCGACTGCGAGACCTACTCTAACAAGTGCGAAAAATGTCAGCGACATGCGCCTTTCATACATCGACCGACAGAGTTGCTCACAACATCAACTGCAGCCTATCCATTCATGCGATGGGCGATGGATATCGTCGGACCATTGCCGCTGTCCAATCAAAGACGTTTTTTGCTCATCATGACCGACTACTTCACAAAGTGGGTAGAGGCCAAAGCTTACGTCGCGATCCACGATGTCCAGGTCCAAAATTTCGTTTGGAAATATATAATATGTCGTTTTGGGCTGCCTTACGAGATTGTCACAGACAACGGGTCCCAATTCACCTCGAAAGTATTCGAAGGATTCTGCAAAAAGTGGGATATACGTCTCAGCAAGTCGACACCAAGGTATCCTCAGGGGAATGGCCAGGCTGAAGCTACAAATAAAACCATCCTCGCCGGCATCAAAAAACGCCTTGAAAGCAAAAAAGGGGTTTGGGCAGATGAGTTAGATGGTGTCCTCTGGTCGCATAGAACGACACCCCGCAGCGCAACAGGAGCCACCCCATTTTCCTTAGCCTTTGGCGTGGAAGCAATGGTACCAGCAGAAGCTAACATCTATACTCTCCGTCGATCGCTCATGCCGCATCACACCGAAATCAACGAGAAAATGCTGATCCAAGCCCTTGACACCATAGAAGAAGAGCGGGATCGAGCCCTACTCAGAATTCAGAACTACCAACAGCTCGCGGCTCGGTACTACAACCAGAAGGTCAAGGAGCGACACTTTCAAGTCGGTGACTATGTCCTCCGAAAAGTTTATGAGAACACTAAAGAGTGGAGAGCAGGCAAACTCGGGACGAAATGGGAAGGACCTTACAAAGTCACGAAAGTAGTCAAGCCGGGAGTCTACGAGCTTGAGTCCATGAAAGGCAAAGCTTTACCGCGATCCTGGAACTCGGCGAGTCTGAAGGAATATTTCTAAGACGCTAAGACGCCAAAAAAAAAAAAAAAAAAAAAAAAAAAAAAAATTATGAACTACGAGTGACTTGATTCTTCCTCGGAAGATACGTAGGCAGCCTTTACCGGCACAGTCACAAATCTTAATAAAATCTTCATTTTTTTCAGATAAAATTACCGTCTTGAAAGCTACGAAAAGCCAGAACAGGCCAGGTAAGTCCATTTAGATACTTTTCGCTAAAAGCCGAGTATCAACTCGCAAAAAAGACGAATATCAACTCGCAGAAAGACGAGTATCAACTCGCAGAAAGACGAGTATCAACTCGCAGAAAGACGAGTATCAACTCGCAGAAAGACGAGTATCAACTCGCAGAAAGACGAGTATCAACTCGCAAAAAACCGAGTATCAACTCGAAAAAAGCCGAGTATCAACTCGCACCATTAGCATCACGCCTCCTGGCCAGGGGCGTGGTCTTCCTTGCGCACGAGGTGCACATCGTGGTAAGGAAAAGCCGGGATCCGTCCCGCGAATTCTTCGTGGTAGGAGATAATGAATAAGTCGGGCGTAAAAAGACTCGCACATTCTCCCGCCCTTAGAACAAAGCCGAGCATTTGTAAGTCTCGCAAACCGCCTCATGACAGAGAGTCGCTAAATTGTTCAAGTCAAAAATGGCAAGCTTAATACGAGACTAGTCCGACTACTTGAAAGTCGCTAAATCGTTTAAAAACTTGGCAATAGACTTGATACAAGATTAGTCCGACTACTCAAAAAGTCACGAAATTACTAATTATTTTAGTATGATGATGAGTCTGCACGAGCGTTTCAAATTTGAATTGAAACCAGCAAAACTCACTTGATACAAGATTAGTTCGGTTATCATGACTTGGTTAAAAATTATCCAAGATATTAGTAGCCAGCACGGCTTACCAATCAAAAGTCAACCACCGATTCCTCTGAGACTGAACTACCTTTAGACTAAAAAGTTCCATAGAATAAAGTTAAGGTTTGTTACAAACTCAAAAGGAGAATCAAGGGTTTTACAAAAGAAAGAAATAAAATACATCAAAGCATAGGCTACATTATCCTGGCTAAACTGCCGACTTCCCGACACCATCCTTCTCGATGTTCGCATCTGGACCGCCACTCAAAGCCGCGACCTCCTGATTAACTGACTTTACAAGATCATTAGGAACTTCGTCGGGAATCACGCCGAGATTAGTACCAAATTCGTCCACGTCTCTGGGAGTACGAGGCGGAGAGTCGCGAGAAAGGTTCAGGAGAGGATGATGGATCGGTGAAAGAGCAAAAGTTAACTCATCCTTAGTTACGACACTCAGATTGTCGAACTTAGCATCAGCCACAGCTTCGTCGGCCGCAACCTGGTCTAAAATCGACTGAGGGATCGGGATACCTTCACCATGAAGCTTCAACAGGCACTTCTTAAGACCAGAAATCTGGCCAAACTCGATCTGAAGAGAAGTCGCAACCTCCTGATCCTTTATATATTGCTGAAAAAGATCGAAGTGGATTTGCGCCTTGGCTCTCGCTGCCGCGTCAACACGATCCCGCTCCTTTCTAACGAAATCAGTAAAGGACTCCCGCTGTTTCTGAAACGCGACGTGGTCAGCCTTCGCTTTCTCCTCAGACTTGCGAAGTTTCTCTTCAGCATCCCGGAGCTTGTTAGCGAGAACCAAGTTTCTCGCCTCCAACGCGTCTTTCTCTTCTTTCGCCTTCTTCAGAAGACCATCTCTTTTCACAACAGCATCGGTGAGCTTCTTAGCCGTATGAGTACCCTCGAGGGCCACACGATTGGAAGCCGCTATCATCTGAAAAACGAATCGAATCAGATCGAGGCAGAAACAAAAACTGTCAAAAGAAAAGAAGTCGTGGGAATTACCGCTGCCTCAGCTTGCTTTAAGTTGACAATAGCGTCAGAATGAGGGAGATCCTGAATTTTGGGCCAATCCAAGTCGTTCCCGCGGATACACGTAAGCATGTCAAAGCACGCCTTTGGATTGTCGATAAAAGGGATTTCACTCTCGTACTGAAAAGTGAAATTATGGATTGACGGATGGACGGCCCCGCTTTTCGATGGACCCCGAGGACGAGCGAGGATCAACTCCTTACGAGTCACAAACGGCTTCAACACGCCAGATGCATCAGCAATGTCCCCAGAATCTTCGTAAAATCGCCTCCAAGGATTCTTAGGCTTTCCGGGTTCGCTAGCCTCCTTAGTCTGAAGACTGCTTTCAATAGCAGTTTCACCATCGGTAGCGGCTCTCTTCGTCGGCCTCTCTTGAATCGATGCCCCTTCAGCTGGTCTCTTCTTGGTTGGAACATCGGTAGACGTCTTGGCAGGCAAAGCCGCCACTACCGGGCCAGCAGCGGCTTCGACTTGAGGGTCAACAGATTTCCCGCCAACGGCCGCCTTGTCCTTGTTTTTATCTTGAGCAGACAAGGACGTCGCCTTTTCCTTCGGCGTTTGAGATGAGGAAGGTTTGGCAGAGATCTTTTTAGAGTAATCAACGGTGGAGATCTTCTTCACTTTGCCCATCTTCTTCGACTTAATTAGCTGTTCCGGAGCGACTTTCAACTTGGTATTCCACTTAACTGAGAAAAGAAACGAAGAAACAATATTACGTATAACCGAAAGAAGACGACCTACAGAGGAACAAAAAAAAAAAGGGGCCAGGGAATTACCTTTAGAGATCCTCGGGAGAGACTTGCCGATGCGATCTCGGGTAAAATCCGACCACTTACGAAGGCCGAGAGCTTGGATCTTCTGAAGAATGAGGAAGAAATGGTCTGGATACGGCTTCAAAAATGGATGATGCACTGCAACAGCAAAACAGAAATAAGTAAATCATCACGACCGACTGAGTAATCAAATCAGAACGATGTCTACCAAAATCCATATTCCATGCCGTCCTGATAAGTTCCCGATGATCGTCAGGAACAACAAGTGAGGACAACTCAACATAAAAATAACTTCTTTGCCAGTTACTAATCTTGTTCGGAGCGTCAGTCACAACACGATTGCCACTCTTCAACTTAACAGCAAAACAACCCGGGCTGGTTTTCATCCGGTTGATGGAAGCCGCCTCCTCAAAAAAGCTAGCCGTAATCGTCACATCGGCCTCGGCACCAAGCACAAGAAGGCTGACCATATGACGGACAGCGACAGCTGAAAGCTGGGAGATAGCAATCTCGCGACGATGACAGTAGGAAACAAGCAAATCGGGAAGAGGCAGCCAAAGACGAGACCCTCCGGCATGAGTGTTAGCAAAATAAGACTCGTACAGAGTCATGTAGCCGGATGGGGGAGTCCAAGGACGATCAAGCGTGCAAGGGATGAGAAATTTGATTCTAGGATCAGCTCCACATCCTTTAAGCACAGAAGTCACTGATGCAATGTCGGAGCGGGTCTCGAAAACATTTCCATACAACTCGGCAGAAGCAGGGAATGCACCAACAGATGGAGCATCAGAGACTGGTTCAGAACCCTCGACGTTCACATTCCCATCCAAGTCGTCGGAATCAGAATCTCGTAAACTCGGAATTAAAGGGGCATCTCGGCCCGAACTACTTGCGGTATCAGTGCATTGAGCGACCTCTCGACGACGAATGAAATCTTCAGCCGCGCGGTATCCGGGGTGATTCCTTAAATCCGATGAGGTGGAAGCAGATGACGAAGTCGAAGAACTGCTATGTCGGCTTGACGAATCTTCAGCAGATGAGACAGTAACGATCTCCTTGTCTTTACTTGACGAACATCGGATCAAAGACATACTTTCGGAAGAACAAACGAAGAACACAGGCAAACAAGGAGTGTTTGATCTAAAAATTCCTAAAAAACCAGGCGGAGCAACAGCCGGAAATAAATAAAAGAGAGAGGAGAGTACCTTCTACAAATTCTTCCACTTGAACGAAATGGTGAAAATGAAGAAGGAGAAGGGTATTTATAAGCAAAAATGACGGCGCAGGAACCGAGGCGCATCGTTACCTAGGCGACGCTTCGTGTATCGTGTTTAAACCGAAAATTTGATTCCGGTTTTAATCGACCATCGTCGAATCCAGGACCGGTTCAGCAGATATTACTTCTCCAGGCCAAGCTAGGACGGTCCATTAAGAATATGGGCTGGAAAAGGGATAAAATTCGCAGAAAGACGAATACAGGCCTTAAATATGACGTGGGCCTAACCTAAATCATTTCTCAAACCATAGGTTAACTCCTCGTAATGCCGACTTGACTTCAAGTCGCCACACTGGGGGGGGGGCTTATTGTTAGAGTCAAGATTAGCACTTTCCTAAGAAGGCCTATTCATGAGTTTAGGTCGGCCCAAAATGGAAAGTCGGAAATAAAGCCCAAGTCGGTAAAACTTAGGTTAAACCAAACTTAGGGCGGCCGACTTACATTAGGATTTGGGAGGTGTCAAACGTAAGAGCGCCGCGCGCCGAAGTCGGAAGAAAGGGAAATATTCCGATAAAGATAAAAAGTCGAGATTCTAGGAAATATTCCGTGTTTATCTCATTTTCCTTTTTTATGTAAACCGACTTGTAACCCTATATAAGGGAACTGGATATTCATTCAATAAACACGCTTTTCTTAACATTGTCGGCTTGAGAGACTTTAGAGCGACTTTTGACCTAAAATCTCTCCGGCGACTTTAAACACCCTTTTACCGGCTTCCGACTTGGAAACGCCGGCTATAAACCCTAATTTCCTTCATCTCACCGCGTTCATTAATCCTTCTTTTAGAATCCCTAATTCACAAACCCTAAAACTCTTTCTATTCTCGGATAGAACGAGTTGAGATCTTACAAATACTCAGAAAAAATCTCACATACACCACCAAAGAGAGACAAAACTTGTGTCCTTGAGTTCTATTCCAAGGTGAAGTAAAAGACCAAATGAAACTGTATCCTGAAATATATCAATGTTTCGCCTTTATTTGTATGATTTAGCTCAAAAGGTCCAATTGTCTATTATTGTAGTATGTTATTTTAAGTTTGTTGAAGGATCAGAGCGTGGGATTTGCGAATGTTAAAGGAACTTTAGTTGAGAATACTACGATTTCAAGAAATCTCAACATCACACAAAAACCACCAAAGAGAGATATTAGATAGCGTATATGTACTATATATTTCAGTTACAAGTAGTTAGAATATCCTAGAGTATATCCGACTTATGGGGTCCTTATCATATTCAATCTTTAAGTGGTGCTCGTTATTTCCTAACGATTGTCGATGACAATACTAGAGCAGTCTGGACCATTTTATTACTCGAAAAGTCAGAGGTTTCGTCAGCTCTGAAACGATTCATTAGCTTTGTCGAAAGACAATTTACTCACAAGGTGAAAATAGTGCGCAGTGATAACGGAACGGAGTTCGTATGTATGCGTGACTATTTTCAATCCATGGGTATTGCTCATCAAACATCCTGTGTAGCGACACCACAACAGAATGGCCGAGTCGAGAGGAAGCACCGTCACATTCTCAATATTGCTCGGTCATTGTTGTTCCAAGCGGGCTTACCTACACGGTTTTGGGGAGAAGCAGTTATGGCAGCTACATATCTCATCAACCGTACTCCATCAGTACTGTTGAAGGGTAAAACACCATACGAACTCCTCTACTCTGCTGCACCGGATTACTCTCAGCTACGGGTGTTTAGATCATTATGCTATGCTCGTCGGATATTACGATCACACGACAAGTTTGATGAACGGAGTACCAGATGTATCTTTCTTGGTTATGAGTTTTGCAAGAAGGGATGGATTGTCTTTGACCCTCTCACGGGCCAGAAGTTTGTTTCGCGTGATGTTAAGTTTATGGAAGGAGTGTTTCCTTCTACTGAAACAATTGCGGATATGGAGCCTGCAATTCAATCAGATTCTACACCTCATCCTGCGGTATATGATTCTGAGCATATTGAACTGGAGCAAGCTCCTTCACCACAGCCTACGGTCGAGGTTCCTGGACCTTCAGGGGGAGCTTCGCTTGAACCACCATCCACGGTAGAGGCTCCTGGACATTCAGGGGGAGCTCCTACGAACAACGTTGCTCCGAATCAAGAGAACTTGGAGTCTGAACTGGGTCGGGGATTTCGTCACCGTTCACAGTCAGTTTTGTTGAAAGATTATGAACTTTATTCGGCTCAGAAAATCACTGCCCCTATCACGCGTCCCTCACCCGGCACTTCTCAAATGTCTTCAAATAAGGTACTATATCCTATCACCAATTATGTTTCTTGTGAACAATTTTCGTTTGTTCATCAGGCGTTTCTTGCGTCAATTAATGAACACTCGGAGCCGGC
This sequence comes from Orychophragmus violaceus, assembly GCA_030180135.1. NCBI lineage: Eukaryota > Viridiplantae > Streptophyta > Magnoliopsida > Brassicales > Brassicaceae > Orychophragmus > Orychophragmus violaceus. Next base: position 58,843,063 of record CM058236.1, on the reverse strand, counting down.
ATCATACAAAGAAGCTGCTAAGGATCCTCGTTGGCGCAAAGCTATAACCAATGAGTTTACTGCTTTAGATCAGAACCAGACTTGGGACATTGTCACACTGCCACCGGGCAAACATGTTATTGGGTCCAAATGGGTGTTCAAGATAAAGTATCTTTCTAGTGGCCAGATTGAACGCTTCAAGGCACGACTGGTGGTTATGGGAAACAATCAGAAGGAAGGTATGGATTTCAAAGAAACGTTTGCTCCGGTTGTTAAAATGACAACAGTGCGGATCTTGCTTCGGGTGGCAGCTGCGAAGAATTGGGAGCTTCATCAGATGGATGTGCACAATGCCTTCCTTCATGGGGATCTCACTGAGGAAGTCTATATGTGACTACCACCTGGGTATTCTTCGGATCGTAAGAATCAGGTTTGCAAATTGCGCAAATCTATCTATGGATTACGTCAGGCTCCGCGCTGTTGGTTCGCAAAGTTATCCAAGGCGTTAGTCGGTTTTGGTTTTGTGCAGAACTACTCCGACTATTCCTTATTTACTTATAATCGTGGCAACTCGGTTATGTACATTCTTGTGTACGTGGATGATCTGGTCATTGGTGGAAATGACCATGCTCTTATTGCAAAGTTCAAGTCTTATATAAGTGATTGCTTTCACATGAAGGATCTTGGACCTTTAAAGTACTTTCTTGGCATTGAAGTCTCTCGAGGTGCAGCTGGACTATATATTTGTCAACGCAAGTATGCGTTGGATGTTATTTCGGAATGTGTCTCAACGACGCACGTCCAGCTGATACTCCTCTTGAACAAAACCATGGCTTGGCGAAGGATGAAGGGCCATTGTTTGCGGATCCACATCAGTATCGTCGTCTTGTGGGTCGGCTGGTTTATCTCGTCATTACTCGTCCTGAATTAAGTTATGTCGTCCATGTTTTAGCTCAGTTCATGCAGCAACCAAGACAGCGCCATTGGGAAGCTGCCTTGAGGTGTGTTCGATATCTTAAGCATGAACCAGGACAAGGCATATTTTATTCGGCAGATTCTCCTCTTACACTTTCGGCTTATTGCGATTCGGACTGGGCCTCGTGTCCAGTTTCTCGCAAATCTCTCACCGGATATGCAATTCTACTTGGAGAATCTTTGGTGTCCTAGAAGACGAAGAAACAACGGACGGTTTCGTGTTCGTCATCAGAAGCTGAATATAGGGCTATGGCCTACACGCAGCGTGAGCTCACTTGGACTCTCTCTCTGCTTCGGAGTCTTGGTATCCGTTACTCAAAGCCGGTTCCATTTTACTGTGACAATCAGGCGGCTATACATATCACAAACAATCCTGTTTTTCACGAACGAACAAAGCACATTGAAGTTGATTGTCACTATGTTCGGGATGTTGTACATGCCGTTATAATTCAAACACGATACATGAAGACAACTGAGCAGAAGGCTGATATCTTTACTAAGGCGCTAAGACGAGACCAATTCCATTACTTGTTGGGCAAGCTGGGTGTTCGTAATCTACACACTCCAGTTTGAGGGGGAGTATTAGATAGCGTATATGTACTATATATTTCAGTTACAAGTAGTTAGAATATCCTAGAGTATATCGTGTCTGTTATGGTACTCTAGGGCTTGCGTGATGTTGTATATATATGCTGTACATTCGATTGATCAATATACACAAGTTCCTCCATCTCTTTAGCAAGAGACACTAAAGAAACACTAAAGGCACTGAGATAAAGGTTGCAACAAATGTTTGGTCGTTTTCCCGACTTATATCGGGTGTTTTTCTCCGGGTTGGTCCGGATTTCCTCGATCTAACTCCGCTGGAGATTTGTTCGTTGATGTCTCAGGCTTATCTACTCTTCCTGATCTTCTATTTCGCAAAGGCAGTCCGTTTCGCAGCTTTGTGTCTCCTAGCATGGTTCGTGGTATGCGACAGTAAGATCAGATTAGCTCGGCACTTTTCTGCTAGGTCAAAAGATTGGGCCTAGCTCGCGGTTCATCATCTCCAGATGCAACAGAGGATTTGAGGTGTGGCGATTTCATCCCTTTCTAACTATTTTATCCGGCGAATCTTCTCCTCGATGCTTGATCAGCAAACCAGGCATGTTGTACAGAGAAATCTACCGGCATCGTTTGTCCGCGATTCATCGCCTCCGGTGTGCATGGACAGAACTCGGGTGGTACTGATGCGTGTCCGAGAGTCAGACCACGTGTCTCTTACGCGGTCTTCTCGAGTTGACCAGATCGTATTGGGACACATTCGACCATTTACTCTTTTCTCTCCTTTGTAATAATGCTTCTGCTTTGTACTCAGCCCAACATGCTTTCTAATGAAAATCGTTGTGGACTAAAAAAAATCAATTACACTATACGATAATAACTTAGAGCATCTCCAATGTTCAATTGCATTTTTCATTCCAATATGGAAAAAATGCAAAATGCAATTGGGTTTCTCTACAATATATTATTCTATATTCCATTTGAAATTGAATATTTTAAATATATTTTTTTCTATTTTATTATTAATTACAAATTATACATATTTTCTTCAAAATATTTTTTCTTTGCACCTATTGGCTCGTGAAAAGTTTGTACTATGTTGGACCATTTCGGATATATACCATCAGCCAAATAATAACCCATATTATACTAATTTCCTTGTATCGTATAATGAACAGGAGGAGCAATACCTCGAGCAAAAATGGAGAAAAGATGGGAAGATTCTAGAACATTGATGTCATTATTAGTGCCCGGCATTCCAAAATAAGCATGCCAAATCCAAAGGTCATAATCTACCATATAAATTGGTATTTGCATAATCAAAGACTAAAGAACAAGATGGCTATATAGTGGGAAATGTCGTGTCATATTTCATGCATAGTCAAACTTATTGGTTTTTGCATGGTCAACTTGGTATTTGCATAATCAATGCATAATCAAAGACGAAAGAACAAGATGGTGTCACCTCTACACACAGAAAACTTTAACAATGATTCTGCTACACAAGCATTTCCAGGTTTGTCTTCATTTTCTCCGAATATAAATGACGATGAGATCATTAGTGGTGAATCTCCCTCTCAGCGACCAAGTGAACAAACACGGATTTTACGAAAAAGGGCCGAACAGCAACAATACCAACAAAATCCGCCTCAATCCACTTCATTTGGACAATATTTTGGTGGTTTAGGTGGACCCGGAGGCGATTTACCAGAGTTTTAGTTCAGTAAATGTCTAATTGTTGTTGTACTAAATTTAATTTCTGTTGTTTTTATTTTTAGTATTTTAAATATTTTAAATTTGATATGTTTTGTTATGTTTTCTATTTGAATAAAATATTATTTGCATTTTTATTTTAGAGATAAGAGTGTTTTAGTAACTATAATTATCAATAAAAAGAAATTATCATCAAAATAATTATTTATGTTTTAAAGTAAAAATATTTAAAATTTGAAGGATTGTTTTATAAATAAAAAAGTTCAATTGCAAAATGCAATTGAAAATTTAGAGTGTTCTACATTTGGAATCAAAAATAGCATTATGTCATTTTGCAATTGAAAATGAGATAGGATTGGAGTAGATTTTATTCTAAAATGGAATTTGGCATTCAATTTGGCACAAGATTAGAGATGCTCTTATATATTACTAATATTATGAAACAAATATTTATATCATATTAGTTATAATTAAACATAGTATAGATATTATATTAATAATCGTGTTTATTTATCTAAACTAAAAATTCACATAAATTATACAAATATATTATATAAAATTTTATATTTACAACAATAATATTTATCAATATTTAAATCTCATATTTTAAAAATATTTTCATATTTATTATCTTATATTTTATTTTTATATAAAATCATACTTATCTCTAAAATAAAATTAAAATTGGTTAGTATAAACTAAAATATTTTCATATTTATCATCTTACTTTTTTAGATGAGATTGTATTTATCTATAAAACAATAAATTGTCAAAATAAACTAAGGTTAACATAGTAAAAATTCAATTTCATTATGGGCAAATAAGTAATTAACCATTTTGAGAGTAAATAAAAGCTTAAAAACACTTGTCAATTATAAAGATAAACTCGTTCTTTATCTTATTGTTTATTCTTTAACTGCTTTTTATTATTTTTTGGTAATTTTTGTCTATATTTCATCAATATTTTTTCTTAACTTATTTGATATGATTATATATTAACATAAATGATTTTGATATACACAAAAATTTATAGATAGTTTTTTACTTTTTATATCATTTTATTTTCTATGTATAATATATTTTTACCACTATATTAATTATATTTTTGGTATTTACAGGTTCTCAATATTAAGACCAAACTAAGATGGATCTAGATGGAACTAACTCAAAAATCCGACCAGAACTCTAACGATTTTTATATGGATCCAAACTTTTTATCTGAAAAACATATATCCCAATAGAACCAATATGAACCATCGCTAAGAAATAAATGCATAGACCTATACTAAATGAGAATGTGTACATCCAAATAGGGCTGTGCCTGTTTGCAAAAATGCCCCTAAAATTGAAGTCAACCCTGAAAGTACCCTCTTCCTTCTCCTGCCTCTTTTTCGCTAATATATCCTCCTAATAATCTGTGTATTCACGATAATACCACCGCCAGACTTCTATTTTTACCAAAAGACAAAAAAGCCTTTCAGATTTAACTTAATTACGAAACTGTCATCTTCTCCAATTCACCCAACCACCATTAACAACCAATTTTGAGCTTCTAATGCCTCACACAACCAATTTCGAGCCATCAAAACTCTATATTAGAACTCACAACCTTCTATTCTCTTATTTTCTCTCCAATTTCATCTAAAAATCTCTTTAATTCACGTTTTAAAAAAAAATTAAAATTTGGATCTCTTGTGATAGTGGTTATTCTTGCATAAAAATGGTTGGGGTTTGTTGGGTATTGGTGTAACTAAAAGTTTTGAGTGTTTGGGGAAGGTAAAAACGAGCTCAAAATCAGATTTATGTGATTTTTCACAAGATCCCCCGATTTTCAGATTTGTTTCACGATTTCAGACTTCCCACGAAGTCTGATGAAAAATATGGTCAACGAGAGGGTAGTTTTGCAATTGACTTTCAATTGACAGACTTCTATGGAAGTCTGAGAAATTCCTTTGAAAACAAAAAAAAAAATTATCTGACGTCACCAAGAAGTCAAAATAAGAAGAGGGTAGTTTTGCAATTGATTCAGATTTGATTTTTTAGTCAGACTTCTTATGTAGTCTGGCAAGAAATTGACCGATTTTTGACTTTTTGTCAGGCGGGATCCGATGTCTGAAAATAATAGGGGGTAGAAACTGCAATTGACCCAAATTTTCAGATGTTGACCAGAATAAGCGAAAAAGTCGCCAGACTTCTAAATCTGTCTGAAAATAAGGAAAAAAATATCAGACGGCTATAGACATCTGAAATTCCAAACTTTTGTCAGACGACTATAGACATCTGAAATATCGAATTTTGGTCAACGCTGGATAAAAACCAAAAATACGATGTTTTTATCAGACTTCCCTCGCTGTATGAAATTCTTGTCAGACAGCATAAGAAGTCTGAAAATTATCAAACTTCTTGGCGAAGTCTGACATTTCAAAATCAATTGCAAAACTACCCTCTACTTTTTTCAGACTTCTCCAAAGAAGTCTGACAATTGAAATTCAATTGCAAAACTACCCTTTTTTTTCTCAGACATCATAAGCTGTCTGACAAAAAGTTCAAAATTTTTCAAAGCAGACTGCGTACGCTGTCTGATTGATTTCAGGCTGCATCCGCTGTCTGACATTTCAAAATCAATTGCAAAAATACCATCTTTTTCAGACTACCATAGAAGTCTGGTTTCACTACAATCAGACATCTATAGACGTCTGAAATATTAAAAACTTTTAAAATGTATTTTATTGAATATTTACGATTAATTTGGTTGATTTTAATTTTTATAAATGTGTGTTAGTTTTCTATGTTTTTATGTGTGAGTTTTACATTTTTATATATGGTAGTTATTTTTTAATCAATTTTTGAATAATATTGGCAATGTAGCTAGTAGCATCCGAGCTGGTGGAACGAATGTCTATGCGTAAACGTCATACTCCATATTATATATGTTGGTTGTTTATTGAATGTGTTGATATAATTGAAATGATTACACCAAATCATATCAAAGTATCAATGAAGAAGTAGATTGGGATTAAGATGAGCTACACAACCACATGTAAAGCGTTTATAAGCTAATTTTTTTCCAGTAAGATCGCTAATGTGATGATGAGAGAACTGAAACACCCCATCCCGGCCATAAGCCCGAGACGGATGTTCCACTAGCTAAACCGTTCTAAGTTGAGGTTTTGTTCTTGAACCTCAACCCAATTGTTTTATTCTTAGACAAGTCAAAACCGATATTCAATTCATTCATATATTCCATTCATTCCATTCATTCAAACTTATTCTAAGGCAAGAGCAATAAGAGAAAATAGACATTTTATTAATAACTCAAAGGTACCAAATACAATGTGGATCAAGTTGCATTATGCTAATAAGTACTTGGTCCTAACAATGTCTATCTAATACACCACTCATCACTTGGTCTTTGTTCGCGCCTAAGATGAATCACCCCCATGATCATCTTCATTTCCTGAAAACACAAATCATATAAGTTCGTTTTAAACAAGTATGAATTCAACAACTTAACAATATATTTCCGGTTCTACATGACCCAACCCATGCACAAGTAAAACCCTAAACCATTCTAATTCCAACTAAGAACCGGTCACAATCCTTAAGCCGTTCCACTTCATGAACCGGCCACGTTCGTTAACGCGTACCGTTCACGTACGTGAAATACGTCATGCGGTCGTGGACTGTCGACCCACGGACGTACGCATACATCCGCGGACACACGCGAGCGTCCTTACGGGCGTCCGTGTCGTCTCTCGGTCATCCGCGATCGACTCAGCGGTCGTACGTGTACTTCTGCGGATACACGCGATCGTCCTTACGGACGTCCGTGATAGTCCTTCGGTCATACGCGACGATCCTGCGGTCGTACGCGATTTGTCCACGGTCGCTGGCGCACGGTCGTACGCGATTCAATGAACAAAATTCCTTGTTGATTTTGAGTAGACAAAAGTAAATTTATACAACTTTGTATTTTTCTACAAGCATAGTACATAAGGAGAACTTCCTTTCTTTGATTTGATCATCCAATAATCTAATACAATACAATGTGTTCAACAAGAAGTCTAATAACCAGTAAAAATCTACAAAAATGAGAAAACACCTAATTTAGTATCAAACTTCAGACTTCAAAAGTAGTCTAATATAAGACTTCATGTTGAATTTTCACTCTCAGACTTCTATTGTAGTCTGGTATTAGACTCTCAGACTTCGTGTTCCTCGTAACAGTGAAATTTTATGAGCCATTAGCACATAATAAACCCCAACTCCAGCTTCTTTGGAGAGTCATCTGGATCAACCTTAAACCAAGCACCTGAAAAAGCAAAAACACAGAGCTCTTGCATTAGTTAGCGAACAAGTCTCCAAGAAATGGATAATAAAGGATCGTTTGAGCAAATCAAAATGTATAATCAAAAGTCTATGTCAAAGTCTCAATTAGTTCAGTTAAAAAACCTTTGAAAACACTAAATCAGAACCGATCCAATCACCTATTTCGCAGCTCAAAGATAATCAACTATGAATCACATACATAAGAACTCATATGAGAGAATAAGCTTGAGAACATTTTTGGATGAGAAATTTTAGAGAAGTTTTACAAAAGAGAGAGAAAAAGAGAGGTAGTAAAAAAAAGGAAGAATGTGAAGATTTTTTTTCTGGTTGTTATATGTGTGTAAAAAATAGGTTTAGATAAGAGGAGAGAATTGGAGGAAAACTTTGCCGCCAAATTTTTAATAATTACAAATTGTAAAATATCTGGTATCAGACTTCATATGCAGACTGAGAAAGAACTTCTGAATTGAGCGGGAATTCTGAAATTTTCGGCAAAAACTTCCCGCCTTTTTGAAAAGTTTCCGTGTGAAAATTTTCAAAAACATTTAAATTTCAGACGTCATACGCAGTCTGAAATAAGATTTCGAGAAGTCTAAATACTTGAACCAGATTTACCTGGAAGTCTGAGAGTTTCTCAGACTTCTGTTGTAGTCTGGTATTAGACTCTCAGACTTCTTGTTCCTCGTAACAGTGAAATTTTATGAGCCATTAGCACATAATAAACCCCAACTCCAGCTTCTTTGGAGAGTCATTTGGATCAACCTTAAACCAAGCACCTGAAAAAGCAAAAACACAGAGCTCTTGCATTAGTTAGCGAACAAGTCTTCAAGAAATTGATAATAAAGGATTGTTTGAGCAAATCAAAATGTATAACCAAAAGTCTATGTCAAAAGTCTCAATTGGTTCAGTTACAAAACCTTTGAAAACACTAAATCAGAACCGATCCACTCACCTATTTCTCAGCTCAAAGAGAATCAACTATGAATCACATACATAAGAACTCATATGAGAGAATAAGCTTGAGAACATTTTTGGATGAGAAATTTTAGAGAGGTTTTACAAAAGAGAGGGAGAAAGAGAGGTAGTAAAAAAAGGAAGAATGTGAAGGTTTTTTTTTCTAGATGTTATATGTGTGTAAAAAATAAGTTTAGATAAGAGGAGAGAATTGGAGGGAAAGTTTGCCGCCAAATTTTTAATAATTAAAAATTGTAAAATATCCGGTATCAGACTTCATATGCGGTCTGAGAAGGAATTTCTGAATTGAGCGGGAATTCTGAAATTTTCAGGCAGAAATTTCCCGCCTTTTTGAAAAGTTTTCGTGTGAAAATTTTCGAAAAGGCGGGAAATTTCAGACTTCATATGCAGTCTGAAATAAGACTTCATGACAAGTTTAAATACTTGAACCAGATTTTCCTGGAAGTCTGAAAAACCCTAAATCTAATAATTACTACTTAAATACCATCATATTATATAGAAAACTTATAATAAACATCAAACTCGTTTAGAATAGTCACAATTTAATTGCTTATGCTTACATATAATTAAATGCTTATGCTTAATTTATGTATCAAAATTTATATCAAATTATTTTTTCATATTTTTAAAATTTAAATTTCAACTTAAATACGTCTCAGACTTCTAAAGAAGTCTGAGAAACCACAAAATTCAGACTTCGCGACGAAGTCTAAGAAACCCTAAACCTAATATTTATCACTTATCAGTGAAAATATTTAAACAAAACAACTAGAAAACATCAAATTCGCTAAACATATGCACATTATAACATATATATATATATACAAATTTAATATTTCATATATAAATTTGGTAAACCATGAATCTAACCCTAAAGTTATATGTAAGTTATATGTAAATGTTCCATTACAAAGCATGTTTTGAGGTTTAGAACTTACTCTACCTTACATATTGTTTAGTTTGACTCAATTTTACCAAATGTTACGAGAAGTCTGAGAGATAATTAAGTTGGAAATTTAAATTATAAAATTATTAAAAAATATTTTGAGGAAAAATTTGGATACATAAATTAAACATAGGACTTTGACATATGTAAATTAAAATTACATAAAATTTAGTCAATTGTAACCATTTAAGGCATATTTGGTTAAAAGTATTTACGAAACCCCAAAATTCAGACTTCTATACAAGTCTGATAAACCCTAAATTTAGTATTTATCATTTAACATCGAAAAGTATTTAAACAAAACACATATGACACATCAAATTCGTTAATTATATCACCATTATAACATACATGTGCAAATATTTTTTTTTTCAAATGTGAATTTCCTAAACCATGAGTCTAACTAACTTTAAGGTTATATGTAAGTTATATGTAAATGTTTCATTATGTTCCATTACAAAGTAGGGTTCTAAGGCATACTTAACTAACATTGTTTAATATGACTCAGTTTTATCAAATTTTAATTTATATACAACTAAATTGTTTATATATAATTTATGTATATAAAAGTTTTGACAAAATATTTTTTTATAATTTTAAATTTTAAATTTACTAATTAATTCAGTGTCAGACTTCTATTAGAGTCTGAAGTCTGAGACATCCATAGAAGTCTGAAATAGTCGAAGGTTATAATGGTAATTGCGTTTGACGTTTTTTTTATTGGTCATAAGGACAACGCGATAATTTCATAAGGATGCAAAACCAGTTTTATATTTGATTCAATTTAGGGGTACACTTTTATTTAAAACCAATGTAAGGGGCATTTTTAGCAATTCCCCCCATCCAAATATAATTTTGAAAAACAAAACCTAAAACATAAATATTTTACTAAAAAACATTTTTGCAAGAAGAAAAACTGCCCCGTGCTTGTAATAGATTATAAACTCATTCTTTATCCTATTATTTATTCTTTAACTGCTTTGGTTATTTTTTGGTGATTTTTGTCTATATTTCATCAATATTTTTTCTTTTTATTTGATAGGATTATATATTAACATAAATGATTTTGATATACAAAAAAATTTATAGATAGTTTTTTACTTTTGATATCATTTTATTTTCTTTATATAATATATTTTTACCACTATATTAATTATATTTTTGGTATTTACAGGTTCTCAATATTAAGACCAAACTAAGATGGATCTAGATGGAACTGACTCGAAAATCCGACCAAAACTCTAACGATTTTTATATGAATCTAAAACTTTTTACCTAAAAATCATATATCCCAATAAAACCAATATGAACCATCGCTAAGAAATAAATGCATAGACCTACACTAAATGAGAATGTGTACATCCAAATATAATTTTGAAAAACAAAACCTAATAAATAAATATTTTACTAAAAATATTTTTACTAGAAGAAAAATTGTCCTGCACTTGTAATAGATTATAAACTCATTATTTATCCTATTATTTATTCTTTAACTGCTTTGGTTATTTTTTGGTGATTTTTGTCTATATTTCATCAATATTTTTTTCTTCTTATTTGATATGATTATATATTAACATAAATGATTTTGATATACACAAATTTTTATAGATAGTTTTTTACTTTTTATATCATTTTATTTATATATTTTTTATTTTTTTACCACTATATTAATTATATTTTTGATACTAGCGGGAATTCAATTGTATTCATCAATTGGGAATGCAATGTAACATACGCCTATGAATATGGAATACATACACACTACAAGAAAACAAGGGGGAAAGTGACGGAAAAACAGACGGATTAAAATTCGTCGGTTTTTATGACGGAAAACCGACGGAAAAGTGACGGATAATATTCTGTCGGTTTTCTGTCAGTAAAAACGAGAAAACCGACAGAATATTATCCGTCACTTTTCCGTCAGTTTTCCGTCATAAAATCCGACGGATAACTGATTCCGTCGGTTTTTACTGACGGAAAACCGACGGAATATTATTTGTCACTTTTCTGTCGGTTTTCTGTCATAAAACCTCTATTTATTTTTAGTAAATTATTTCCTTTGTTTGACACATGTTTGTTATATCAAATATCCTTGGGTGACAAACAAGACCGACCCTGGGATAATGGTTGCTAGAATCAATCCCAGAGGAAAGATTTGCAGAGTTTCTGATCATGATCCATTCAACCAAGTGGAAATAGCGGCATAGCTCCTGTCGAAGAATTACTAGAAGTTAATCTTGCCGTTGACTTCACTGGTTTTACAACGCTAAATTCGGACTCAGAAGAATCAGTTGGAGAATTTGACGATGACATAGACTCTATTCCATCGGATTATTCTACATCAGATTCTGAGTAACTTTAAAAATATAAAATATTACAAGTTATTTATGAAAATTTCTCTTTTATTTTTTAAAATTTTACAAATATCTTACTAAAAATACTTTTTAAACGTTTTTTAAAATATTTTTTAAAAAAACTAATTTTAAAACGTTTTAAAATATTTTTCAAAAAAAAAAACCTTTTAAAAACATTTTTAAAACTTGTTTTCAAACGTTTAAGATTTTTTTTTTTTAACTTTTCCTATGGTTGAAATGCTATGTACAATAACTTGCTATAATATTTTGATTGAAACACAATGGCTAGATGGTTAAGCTCCCATCATAATATCTGAACAACCAATGTTTGAGCCCCTTGTGCAGCGTTTTTTTTTTGGTTTTTTTAATAAAACCACGGGAAAAATGACGGTCACACATATCCGTCCGTAAAAACCGACGGAGAACACCGAAGAGTAAAGGACGTTGGTTTGGTTTAGGCAGTGTGAGCCAAAAACTGAAGTCCATTACTTCTTCTCGGTTTATTCCGACACATGCGGAATATGAAGCGCAATTGAAAGCTAAAGACGATATAATTGATGCTTGCTTGCAGACCAAACGAAGATGATGGAAAGGTTCGACGAGATTGATGCGAGGTTTAATAACTATGGCCAAGGTCGGAGACGAGGACATGGTCGGACATGGGGACAAGCTCGGAGACGCGAACAGGGACGGGACATGGACAAGGTTTTAGGAAGTAAATTTCTCGGATTTTTAAAATTTTATGAATATTTTATGTTTTTAATGTTTTATAAATATTTTATGTTTTTTATTGTTATATGAATATTTTAAAATTTTAATAATATTTTCTTTAAAAAAATTTATATTCATTACTTTTAACAAAATTTATTAATAAAAAATAATATAAAACATAAAATAATATAATTAAGAAAATGACGAAAAACCGACGGCAGGAACCGTCGGTTTAAAAAGCCGTCAGTTTGCCGCCGGTTTTTAAGCCGTCGGTTTTCCGTCGGTTTCTCATCCGTCGGTTTTCCATCGGTTTTATAGCCGTCAGTTTGCCGTCGATTTTTTATCCGTCGGTTTTAGAGCTGTCGATTTTCCGTCGGTTTGAAAGCCCCCGGTTTTCCACCGGTTTCAAGCCGTCGTTTTCCGTCGGTTTTTAAGCCGTCAGTTATCCATTGGTATTACCGACGGATGTCCTTTGTCACGAATCCATCGGTAATCCCAACAGAAAATCGACGGATTTTGAAAAACCGACGAAATAGAAGTGACGGAATTTAGTGACGGAAAATTCCGTCACTTTTCACTTTGTTTTTTTGTAGTGATATGAAGATGGTCAAGAAAGAATCACGTGACGATCTTCGGCATATCTCCGGTGGTTGCTCGATCAGGTTGAGCTCTAAGCCATAAATCATACTTTTATTTTAGGTATATACATAATTTGTGTTCCTGATGTTATTCATCGTTATCTTGTGTCATCATGATATGTTGAACACTAGATCACTCGGTATTCAGGTCTTAATATATATATATATATATATATATTTTGTTTTTTTTTGGTTCTAAGCTATCAACACCACTCAACATTGTCTATAAAAATGGTTGTCTCCTTAACTCTTAGAGCGGCGTCTGGCTGTGTTCTTGGTGTATGCAATGTGCATTGGTGGCATGTCTATTCCTGGTTAGTAAGATTGGTCATGCCTCTCTTACCTTGGAAGCAAAATTGAGCTCACAACACAGTATTTTTATTTTGTTTATCTGAGAATACAAGTTGAACTTTTGATATGGCATTCTTCTTAGTAGCCATTTGTTGGGGATTGTTGCTTTTGGGGAAAGCGGTTTAGGCATCTTATTACATTTGTTAGTAAAGTTGAGGCTTAGGTGTGAAACTTTTAGTGTCATTGAGGCATTCTTGCAGTACAGAAAGTAGTGAAGAGGAAAGAAAGAGAGAGAAGAAGACTCAATGGATAAACATGAAGCAGTATGTTCCTCATAGCATCTCCAAAAGAGATCTTATTTTTGAGGTTTTATAAACCTCAAATTTGAAGTTTCAAAGTTTATCTCCAAAAGAAAGCCCCAAATTTGAAGTTTCACCTATTTAAAGTTGCATTAAAGTCTTTATTATTAGTAATAATTAAATTATATCAAGGATCTTTTAAATAACTATAAAATATACATTAAAATATTATAAAATATTAATTTATAAAATATTACACTAAAATATTAAATTACATATAATAATAATAAAAATACAGTTTAGAATCTCTGTTAATAACTAAAATTTTAAATTATTCAGTAAATTTTATGTTTCAAAGTGATAAATAATTTTTTTATTTTTTATCTAAAGATTACGAAATAACAAATAATGAAATCAGACATTTTCATGACATATAAAATTATTTAAAGACTAAAACTAATAAAATATATAATTACAAGAAGTAGAATATAAAAGAAAAAATAAAACTGTGCAAAACTTCAAAAATAATGTTTTGAGATTTCTTTTGAGGATGCTCTAATTATCGTAATCGTAGGAGTGATGATGAGAGAGTGATGATGAGAGAACAACATCTGTAAAGTTTTTATCTTTCTCCAAAAAAACAAAAAACAAAACCATAGAAAGTGCGAAGAGGACTTAAGATCATGCTTGTTTTATTGTTCAAAAAAAAAGATCATGCTTGTTTTGTTGCCCCTACGCAGAGTTTCGTTAGTTCAGTTACTTCAGCTCACTCCTACTTGTTGAAGTCAACTCACTTTTGAGTTTATCGAAACGCATGCAGAGTGAACACAGGCTTCCTCTTTAATGAATATACACAAAAAAGCTCAACCGTAATAAATGTGTATTAAGTTACTAACTACCATTGATAACTTTCACCAATGGGAAACGTCTCCAAGTTGAGGAAAAAGATCTTGACACAAAATTCACTAAAAGCTTTCTAGAGCTTCGAGAAATGAGGTGTTTATTACAACACTCTTTACACCATGAAATTGCACTGTAGATGGTAAGAGAATCAGGAACAATGGGAGGCGAAAATGGTTCGGCACAAGGTATTGGGAAATTTGACGGTACAAATTATGCATTTTGGTGAATGCAAATTGAAAATTATTTGTATGCAATAAAACTTCATCAACCATTGAAGAAGAAGCCTGAGAAGATGGATCATGATAAATGGGATCTCCTTGATAGACAAGTTTTGGGTGTTATCATATTAACATTGTCGAAGAACGTTGCTCACAATGTTATCATGAAAATTCTCACAAAAGTAACAAGGTATTTTTCATGAAGAATCTCTTTTATTTAAAGATGGAAGAATGTGGCTATATTGCAGCATGAGTGAATGAATTCAACACGATTTATCAACCAATTATCATCCGTTGAAATCGAGTTCGAAGATGAAATGCAAGCATTGATTTTGTTGGCATATCTGCCAAAGAGTTGAGAGTCAATGAGGACAACGGTTTGTAATTTTTTGGATAATAATAAGCTTAAGTTTAATGATGTTCGAAATTGTATCATTTCTGAAAAAGTTTGTAAGATAGACTAGATCTCGTGAAACTTCAACGATTTTTTCTTTTAATGTGGAAAACATAGGCATAAACCAAAACATATTCAACTGAAATAATGGTAGAGCAAAGTCAATAAATTAAAAAAGTTAGTCCACATTCAAGCAGCCTACTGAATGTTGGAACTGTGGAAAGACATGTCACTTAAAAAGAAAAGAATTGATGGGCAATAACGAAGAAAAAAGGTTGTGAAGAAATTTTAATCGCACGAGCAGTCGCTGGGTTAACAAAACGAACAGGCCCTCAATGAATAAACGGAAGCAGTGTAATCCTCTTAATAGTGGTGATGAGAACAACATCCGTAAAGTTTTTATCTTTCTCAAAAACAGAAAAACACATAGAAAGTGTTAAGAGGACTTAAGATCATGCTTGTGTTTGTTGCCCTACGCCGAGTGAGTTTCGCTGGTTCAGTTATTTCAGCTCACTCTTAATTTTTGAAGTCAAATCTCACTTTTGAGTTTATCGAAACGCATGCAGAGTGCACAAACCTTCCCTCTTTAATGAATATACACAAAAAATAGCTCAACAATAATAATATGTATATTAAGTTACTAACTAACTACCATTGATGTTGACAAAAAAAAAAAACTACCATTGATAGCTTTCACCAATGGGAATCGTCCACAAAAGTGTTGACACGAAATTCACTAAAAGTTCTCTTGAGCTTGGAGAACTGAGGTGTTTATTACAACACTCTTTACACCATGAAATTGCAGTGTAGAGGGTAAGAGAATATGGCAACTCAACATTTCTTCAAGCCTCTTCTTCCTGGTTTCCACAGCCACTTGGTACTCAATCTCTCTCCTCTTTCTCTATCTCTTTGAGAAGCTAATTTAGAAAGATGGTTCTGGTTTTGTATTTGCATGTTGCCTCAGACAATTCCTATAGCCTTCTTCTCCAAGCATATACAAGGAAGAAATGAGCACAAGACTAGGGCGAAGCTGAGATCAGACGCGTCGGAGATAACCTGGAAAGTGAAGATAGAAGATGGCCGGAGACTCACTGATGGTTGGAAAGAGTTCGCTCTCGCACATGATCTACGAGTTGGTGACATTGTCATTTTCAGACAAGAGATAGACATGGCTTTTCACGTTACACTGTTCGGACCCAGTTGTTGTGAGATTCAATATGGATCGTGTTTAGACGACAAGAACAAGCTCGATAATTATTGACCTTAAGATACTTCAGTTTCAGCTTTGCTTGTTCAGATTGTTGAGGGACTGTCAAGATCACATTCCTTTCTGGCATTTGAATTCCACTTTATATAAGCTCCTACCACTCCTTAGACCGAAGCAGATTCTGATATGCTTAAGGTTGTTTCTTTCTCACTCATTTTCTCATCAAGATTTTATTGATCATGTATGTTTCAATAAAGTGAAGCTTGTCATTGTGTCGCCGACACAGTCGTCAACACAGAATCTTCAGGAACTTGAGCAAGCCACTGTGTCGCCGACACAGTCGTCAACACAGAATCTTCAGGAACTTGAGCAAGCCTCTGTGTTGCCGACACAGTCGTCAACACGTCTCCAACGGCCACATTTTCTCTAACGGCTATTTTTCAACTTCTAGACCTAGTTACTTCACTTTGTAACTCTATAAATAAATCTCTATTGACTAATATCAAAAATACACTTTTGGAGACTTTTCTCTCCATATTCTCTCCAAATCTCTCTAATCTCTTTCTCTCTAATCTCTTAATACTCTTAAATTCTATCAGATTTTGTCACTCTCATACCACTTGTTGCAGGAAAACTGAAAACTCAGGACAGAACAAAGACTGAAAAGGTACCCGGTTTGTGTTATTATTTTCAATCAACGACATAGTCTTCATATAGGCTAGTCTTGCTTACAATTTAGAAGTCCTAGAAAATCTCAACAACTCAAACTACTTGGAGAGAGATTCCTACACACTAGGAAGATTCCACATTATTCGACAAGACTAATAAACAAACTTGACTTATCTAATATATATAAAAGACAAGTAATGAGAGAGAAAAAGTCAGCAATCCTCCAATTAGAACAAAGGATTATGCCAGCGTGTCAACCATTTTGGTCACTACTCCAAAAAAATTTTTGATGACTATTCCATCAATTTTTTTCTATCTCTCTTTGCCGTGAACCATTTCTCTCTTTCCTATGAACCATTCACGATTTTGCTTTTCAACTGCTCTCTTTTTCAGATCTCAGTTCTCTCTCAAGAAGCTTTCATCTTCGATTCTTCAGAGAAAAATCAAACCATCTTCTTCGATTGAATTCGTTTTTGTCTCCATAGCCACGTTGCCGATTACCATGGAAATTAACCGACCCTCAATCCTCCTTCCCCAATCACAGCTAATGCATCACCGACACACAATTCACACCACCGACGTGGCTATGATACATTCAAAGATGAAAGCTTGGTAACTGATGTCTCTGTCCAGAAGATATCTTCTCAAGTCTTCCATAACAATATCAGTATACATCGTGTTGAATAATCATTCTTCTGACTTACAAAAATACCTATCAGAAGTTTTTCGAGAAGTTTTCTCTTCTGCTCCACCAAGCACGATCCCCATCCTTTTCTCCTCCATTTATTCCTTAACATTCGACAGAAACTGCAACACAACAATTAAGCAGTTTTTTTTTCTTCTTTTTTTGTTCTACAATTTTTTTTTTTAAAAGCATTACCTTGACGAAGAACAGTTTTCATTCTTAGAAGAACCGTTTTCATTCTTCTCACCATTTTTGTTCTCTGAAGCTCTCTCTTCCATCCAAGGTAAATTTCAAGCTTTCTTCATCGATTTTCAATTCTTACGATCGGGATTCATTATTGTTCACAGATTTAAATTGTTGTGTTTGTTTCTCTTGATTTCTGTGTATTAGAGTTTTTAAAAAATCTGCTCTGCGTCTCTAGAGAGCAAAACCTGAGCCCGAATTATCTAGCTACAGTCTGATTTCGGTGAGTCTTTTTTATCCGTCGATTATCTTGGTTGTTTTTGAAAACCCTAGCCCCTCCTTTCGTGTTGCATATCATGTTCTGATAATTAAGCCGTGTGTTGTGTGTCCAGAGATTCAGAGATTACTCGGAGATCCAGAGATTCATTGTTCCATAGTGTCAAAGTAAGCCGTGTGTCTTGAACTTCTATGCTTGGTCGTAAGAGATTGAATTATATTCCGAACTTAAAACATTGTGTTTTTCTTTCTGGACAGACCATGATTCACTTCTGGACAAACTCTGAAAGTGCTAATGTATCTTTGAATGGAGAATCTCTGAAACTACTAGCTTCAGGTGTTTTAACTTTATAAAGTAGAAACATCTCAACGGTGTGTATATTCTGTATACTGAATTGGTACAGAGAATTAGCTGATAGTTAACTGTGTTACAAATAGCTACAACTCTATGAAATGCCAATAAGAGCTAAATTCCTTTCTTTCTTTTTCTCCAATCTCAGGTTTTCGTTGATTCTGCAATGTCGGCTGTTCCAACAACTCAGCTTATGGCTGTAGGGACATGTATTGTAGTTGATGCTGTGTTAAGATTGGCTGCTTCTACAAAACATGTAGTTGAGCTTGAGACCAAGAAGCTTCTTCATGTAGGAACAATGGATCCAGAGAAGTATCCACTCTCGAAGAAATAGCTTCCTCTGCATATGCTTAGATACTTCTCTCATTTCATGCCTCTCACAACTACGGTAAAGCTATATTTCGTTATTTATTCAGATTTTTTTATGATCTTAATTAGGTCATAGACTCATATCATAGTGAACCTTTCAAAAAGCTGGTTTTGTCTTCTTCTTAGCTGATTTAGATTTCTATTGTTGGTGAAGGTTGGATCGGTGACTCGAGTCACACATTCTTTCAACACAACGGTTTCAGTATGTTCAAGTACCAGTTATCACAACCACTGGAGTTGGCGAGATGTTTAGGGTCACTACTCTTTTAGGTGAAACTGATGATAAAGAGGAGAAGAAGCATGTCAAAGAAAAAAATGGATTTAGCATTGACACAATAAAGGCTGTGATAGAGGAGAAGACTAGGCTAATTGATGACCTTAAGAGATCTGACAGTAACCAAGAAACTGCAGTTGTTGTTGCCGTACATGACTTGAAGAAAACTAGCGACATTGCATCCCAGCTTGAGAGGAAACAAAAACCAAAGCAGCAAGTCTGACTAAACCTGAGAAGCTTGACTTCTCGAAAGATTTCTTAGGCGCGACACTTATCTGACAAGTTCTAGGAGGTTGCATCTTGAGAGCTATGCTTGTGTACTTGGAAAAGTTTATACCTTTGGACCTGATAAAATCGACAATGCAAGGCATTTGGCGGAGATGTGGAATGTGGAAACTGAAATGGCCTTTTCCGAGTTAGATGTAAGATACTTAAAACATTGATTTTGCTACAATGTCATTCAATTATTATTGGACAATTACTTGATTTTTTGGATGTTACAGGATGCTACGATCATGTCCATTGAAATCCATGTGTATTTCAAACGTGCTAAAGATTTCGATCAAATCTAATAAAATATTTCCAATTTAAGAGAGGAGTAAATGTGAATGAAAAAAGTGCTTCATAAAAAAAAAACTTCCAATTTTAATTGCATTAAAATCCAATAAATTCCTCAATCCAATAACACTCCATTAATTTCCCAATTCGTCCAACACCCACAAGTTGTTAAGTAATTATTGAGTATTATTCATCTATCTTCTTTCCAATTATGTTTTATATCAAATCATGACTATGTCAAGCATTTAGGATGATAAAAAAAAAAAAAACAAAGATATTTAGGGAAATTGCTTAAAATGTCCTCAAATTTGATTTTAAATAAAAGTGTACCCCCAAACTTGAATCAAATATAAAACTGGTTTTGCAACCTTATGAAATTACCGCGCTGTCCTTATGACCAATCAAAAAAACGTCAAACGCAATTACCATTATAACCTTCGACTATTTCAGACTTCTATGGATGTCTGAGACTTCAGACTCTAATAGAAGTCTGACACTGAATTAATTAGTAAATTTAAATTTTAAAATTATAAAAAAATATTTTGTCAAAACTTTTATATACATAAGTTATATATAAACAATTTAGTAGTATATAAATTAAAATTTGATAAAATTGAGTCATATTAAACAATGTTAGTTAAGTATGCCTTAGAACCCTACTTTGTAATGGAACATAATGGAACATTTACATATAACTTACATATAACCTTAGGGTTAGTTAGACTCATGGTTTAAGAAATTCACATTTGAAAAAATATATTTGCACATGTATGTTATAATGGTGATATAATTAACGAATTTGATGTGTCCTAAGTGTTTTGTTTAAATATTTTTCGATGTTAAGTGATAAATACTAAATTTAGGGTTTATCAGACTTCTATAGAAGTCTGAATTTTGGGGTTTCGTAAATACTTTTAACCAAATATAACTTAAATGAGTACAATTGACTAAATTTTATGTAATTTTAATTTACATATGCCCAAAAGTCTCATGTTTAATTTATGTATCCAAATTTTTCCTCAAAATATTTTTTTAATAATTTTATAATTTAAATTTCTAACTTAATTATCTCTCAGATTTCTCGTAACATTTGGTAAAATTGAGTCAAACTAAACAATATGTAAGGTAGAGTAAGTTCTAAACCTCAAAACATTCTTTGTAATGGAACATTTACATATAACTTACATATAACTTTAGGGTTAGATTCATGGTTTACCAAATTTATATTTGAAATATTAAATTTGTATATATATGTTATAATGTGCATATATTTAGCGAAATTGATGTTTTCTAATTGTTTTGTTTAAATATTTTCACCGATAAGTGATAAATATTAGGTTTAGGGTTTCTTAGACTTCACGACGAAGTCTGAATTTTGTGGTTTCTCAGACTTCTTTAGAAGTCTGAGACGTATTTAAGTTAAAAATTTAAATTTTAAAAATATGAAAAAATAATTTGATATAAATTTTGATACATAAATTAAGCATAAGCATTTGTTATGTATATAAATTAAAATAACATAAACTTTGATCAAACTTAAGCATTTAAGATATATTTGGTTCAAAACACCATGTAGTTTGATCTATATTTCACATATGAAGGTGAATATCATGTTTTATCCGTAGGGTTAGATTCAGAGTTTGTGAATTTTCATTCATATTGTTCCATTTTAGTTAGTTTGTGACTATTCTAAACGAGTTTGATGTTTATTATAAGTTTTATATATAATATGATGGTATTTAAGTAGTAATTATTAGATTTAGGGTTTCTCAGACTTCCAGGAAAATCTGGTTCAAGTATTTAAACTTGTCATGAAGTCTTATTTCAGACTGCATATGAAGTCTGAAATTTCCCGCCTTTTCGAAAATTTTCACACGAAAACTTTTCAAAAATGCGGGAAATTTCTGCCTGAAAATTTCAGAATTCCCACTCAATTCAGAAATTCCTTCTCAGACTGCATATGAAGTCTGATACCGGATATTTTACAATTTTTAATTATTAAAATTTTGGCGGCAAAGTTTCCCTCCAATTCTCTCCTCTTATCTAAACCTATTTTTTTACACACATATAACAGCCAGGAAAAAAAAACTTCACATTCTTCCTTTTTTTTACTACCTCTCTTTCTCTCTCTCTCTCACTTTTGTAAAACCTCTCTAAAATTTTTCATCCAAAAATGTTCTCAAGCTTATTCTCTCATATGAGTTCTTATGTATGTGATTCATAGTTGATTCTCTTTGAGCTGTGAAATAGGTGAGTGGATCGGTTCTGATTTAGTGTTTTCAAAGTTTTTTTAACTGAACCAATTAAGACTTTTGACATAGACTTTTAGTTATACATGTTGATTTGCTCAAAAAATCCTTTATTATCCATTTCTTGGAGACTTGTTCGCTAACTAATGCAAGAGCTCTGTGTTTTTGCTTTTTCAGGTGCTTGGTTTAAGGTTGATCCAGATGACTCTCCAAAGAAGCTGGAGTTGGGGTTTATTATGTGCTAATGGCTCATAAAATTTCACTGTTACGAGGAACACGAAGTCTGAGAGTCTAATACCAGACTACAATAGAAGTCTGAGAGTTTCTCAGACTTCCAGGTAAATCTGGTTCGAGTATTTAAACTTGTCATGAAGTCTTATTTCAGACTGCATATGAAGTCTGAAATTTCCCGCATTTTCGAAAATTTCCACACGAAAACTTTTCTAAAGGCGGGAAATTTCTGCCTGAAAATTTCAGAATTCCCGCTCAATTCAGAAATTTCTTCTCAGACTACATATGAAGTCTGATACCGGATATTTTACAATTTTTAATTATTAAAAATTTGGCGGCAAAGTTTCCCTCCAATTCTCTCCTCTTATCTAAACCTATTTTTTACACACATATAACAGCCAGAAAAAAAAACCTTCACTTCCTTTTTTTTTTACTACCTCTCTTTCTCTCTCTCTCTCTCTCTCTTTTGTAAAACCTCTCTTTTGGACTTTTGGTTATACATGTTGACTTGCTCAAAAAATCCTTTATTATCCATTTCTTGGAGACTTGTTCGCTAACTAATGCAAGAGCTCTGTGTTTTTGCTTTTTCAGGTGCTTGGTTTAAGGTTGATCCAGATGACTCTCCAAAGAAGCTGGAGTTGGGGTTTATTATGTGCTAATGGCTCATAAAATTTCACTGTTACGAGGAACACGAAGTCTGAGAGCCTAATACCAGACTACAATAGAAGTCTGAGAGTGAAAATTCAACATGAAGTCTTATATTAGACTACTTTTGAAGTCTGAAGTTTGATACTAAATTAGGTGTTTTCTCATTGTTGTAGATTTTTACTGGTTATTAGACTTCTTGTTGAACACATTGTATTGTATTAGATTATTGGATTATCAAATCAAAGAAAGAAAGTTCTCCTTATGTACTATGCTTGTAGAAAAATACAAAGTTGTATAAATTTCTTTTGTCTACTCAAAATCAACAAGGAATTTTGTTCATTGAAAGTATACAATATCAAGAAATGGGTTAGTTTAACCTTGGAAGAAAACATTACTCTTTAGATTACATACACCAACATATGACAAACTAAAATAACCTTAAGTGGTGATGAATTGGTCGTCAGACCTCTATTGCTGTCTGATTCTTATGAGCTAAAAGTTTATAAAATTAACAAGTCCAAATGTCAAGTTCGTTCTCTCATCATCACATTAGCGATCTTACTGAAAAAAGCTTATAAACGCTTTACATGTGGTTGTGTAGTTCATCTTAATCCCAATATACTTCTTCATTGATACATTGATATGATTTGGTGTAATCAGTTCAATTATATCAAAGCATTCAATAAACAACCAACATATATAATATGGAGTATGACGTTTACGCATAGACATTCGTTCCACCAGCTCGGATGCTACTAGCTACATTGCCAATATTATTCAAAAATTGATTCAAAAATAATTACCATATATAAAAATGTAAAACTCACACATAAAAAACATAGAGAACTAACACACATTTAAAAAAAATTAAAATCAACCAAAATTAATAGCAAATATTCAATAAAATACATTTTAAAAGTTTTTAATATTTCAGACGTCTATAGATGTCTGATTGTAGTGAAACCAGACTTCTATGGTAGTCTGAAAAAGAGGGTATTTTTGCAATTGATTTTGAAATGTCAGACAGCGGATGCAGTCTGAAATCAATCAGACAGCGTACGCAGTCTGCTTTGAAAAATTTTGAACTTTTTGTCAGACAGCTTATGATGTCTGAGAAAAAAAGGTAGTTTTGCAATTGAATTTCAATTGTCAGACTTCTTTTATAATTTTCAGACTTCGGGAGAAGTCTGAAAAAAGTAAAGGGTAGTTTTGCAATTGATTTTGAAATGTCAGACTTCGCCAAGAATTTTGATAGTTTTCAGACTTCTTATGTTGTCTGACAAGAATTTCAGACAGCGAGGGAAGTCTGATAAAAACATCGCATTTTCGGTTTTTATCCAGCGTTGACCAAAATTCGATATTTCAGATGTCTATAGCCGTCTGACAAGAGTTTGAAATTTCAGATGTCTATAGCCGCCTGATGTTATTTTTCCCTATTTTCAGACATATTTAGAAGTCTGACGATTTTTTCGCTTATTCTGGTCAACATCTGAAAATTTGGGTCAATTGCAGTTTCTACCCCTCCTTTTTGTCAGACATCGGATCCCGTCTGACAAAAAGTCAAAAATCGGTCAATTTC
The DNA here is from genome assembly GCA_030180135.1 of Orychophragmus violaceus. Lineage (NCBI taxonomy): Eukaryota > Viridiplantae > Streptophyta > Magnoliopsida > Brassicales > Brassicaceae > Orychophragmus > Orychophragmus violaceus. The sequence goes on along the minus strand of CM058236.1, from coordinate 58,818,515 downwards.
TTGCCAGACTACATAAGAAGTCTGACTAAAAAATCAAATTTGAATCAATTGCAAAACTACCATCTTCTTATTTTGACTTCTTGGTGACGTCAGATAATTTTTTTTTTTTTTTCAAAGGAATTTCTCAGACTTCTATGGAAGTCTGTCAATTGAAAGTCAATTGCAAAACTACCCTCTCGTTGACCATAATTTTTCATCAGACTTCGTGGGAAGTCTGAAATCGCGAAACAGATCTGAAAATCGGGGGATCTTGTGAAAAATCACATAAATCTGATTTTGAGCTCGTTTTTACCTTCCCCAAACACTCAAAACTTTAGTTACACCAATACCCAACAAACCCAACCATTTTTATGCAAGAATGACCAAAATCGCAATAGATCCAAATTTTAAAATTTTGTAGAACGTGAATTAAAGAGTTTTTTGGATGAAATTGGAGAGAAAATAGGAGAATAGAAGGTTGTGAACTCTAATATGGAGTTTTGATGGGTCGAAATTGGTTATGTGAGGCATTAGGAGCTCAAAATTGGTTGTTAATGGTGTTTGGGTGAACTGAAGAAGATGACAGTTTCGTAATTAAGTTAGATCTAAAGGGTTTTTTTGGTCTTTTGGTAAAAAAATATCAGACTTCATATGAAGTCTGACGATGGCATTATCGTGAATACACAGATTATTAGGGGGATATATTAGCGAAGGGAAGAAAGAAGAAGGGGAAAAGTAGTTCCAGGGTTGACTTCAATTTTAGAGGCATTTTTGCAAACAGCCCAAGATATTTTCGACCGGACAAAACCCATAAAATATAGAGTTCATTTAGCTAGATTCAATTCTTCTTAAAGTTTAATTAAATTATAAGGCGAAAAATTTCTTATGGATTTATTCAAAAAAACAAAAATTCTTATGAATCTACCATTTTTTTTAAATACCAAGCAATAGAAAAGACGAGAAATTATAGGTTGGTTCTTATCTCTTTTCTTTTGACTCAAATGTCTTCTTATTTTTTATTGTTTGAATAAAAAAACATTTTTCTTGGTTCGATTTGTTTATTTCTATTTATACTTTTCTTTTGTTTTGTGTTAGATTGTACAACTTTTTATTTGTCTAATGGCTTTTGGTATTCTTTATTTTTATTGAGTTTTATTGGGCAATTGAATGATTGTTAGTCTTTCACTCTTTTGCTACACGTATGCATAAATTTATGTGTAATTGATCCGATAAATATGTAGCATATTAATGAAAACATCCATCATAAACCAAAATTTTTATTAAAAAATTATTATAAAGGGAAATTATTATAAATTGGTAATACTAAATTTTCTATATTAAAACTGAAGAAATATATTAAGCAATACAAAAAATATATTTATTTTACAAAGAAAGAGCATAATAAACATTTTTAAAAGTTGGATACGAAATTCCATTAACAATTTATATATCTTCATAATTGATTGAATCTTTAACTTTAAAAGAAGTTCCAAGTAAAAAAAATTCACCATCATCTGATAATTTTTAAATTTTTTACTCCATAGATTTTCTTCAATGTTTCTATTCAATTTTACCCACGCTTCAAATTGTGAAGCTTTATTAGCTTCATTTTCTAAATCATTGTCAAATTCATCTTCTTTACAAGTAGTTTCCTACATATATGATTAAAGATTTGTAAAATAGGCAATATTTTAGAATATATGAAAATCTATATCATTACCTTAATTACTGATGTTAACTGATCAATTGTTTTCTCAGGTGTCATCTTGAATCTGAAATATGGAGAAGAAAATCAAAAATATTAATTTGACAAGAAGAGAAAATCGAATTTAAATAAACAATAGATATAATTTTTTTTGAGAAGCTAGATCTAAATATATATTTATGTTATTGCAGTCAAAGTTTTTAACAAAAAAAAATGGAAAAAATATTTGACCATACATTATTAAATCAAAAGTTTTGGACCAAAACAAAACTAAATAAAAATTTATATAGGAGAAAAATGTATGAAATCGTCAAAACTATTTTTTAGTTTATATAATCGATTAGTTCTTATAATGTAGATGTTTGTAGATTAATAAAAATTATGGGATTTAACACACTATTAATGTAAACTATATAATCTAATACTCCATGGTATTTTTTTTTGAGCTGAGTACAAGTATTTAATGTTATTTGAAATAAAAGGATTGAAACGCAATGTCCGTTACAACGTACGGACCATAATACTAGTATTCAAATAAAGCTAAACTTATCTTTAACCGTCTTCAATTTCTGACTTCAAATGGGCTTAAAACTGGAGATCTCTACACTGATTTAAGCGAAGCTTGAGAGTCCTGCTTTAGTCCACTTTGTAAATGAAACCTTCCATTTCAGCCAGCAGCTCTCTCGCATTCAATTTCGAGAAAGAAAACAAAAAAAAAGTAGACGACGAAATTGTTAATCTTCTTTTGGTACCAAATTGAAACCCTAGAAACTTCAGATTTCGAAATCGCAGCAAATCAGCAAAGATGGCAGAACCTTCAACAAAAATGAAGAAGACATCGTCATCGATGATTCCAGACTGGTCTCTTCTCCCTGAAGAGCTACTGCACATTATCTCACAGAAGTTGGAGAACTGTTTTGATGTTGTTCATGCTCGCTCTGTTTGCAGTTCTTGGCGATCCGCATATCCCTTTCCCGATTGCCTGTTACGCCAAAATTACTCTTTTCCCTCGTTCACCCAGCTTCTTTTCGAAAGCCAAGGATTTTGCACCTTCGAGAAGATCCCTTTGTTCCTCTTTAGAGTCCGAGCACCTTCTTCTGAGTCGGCTTCTGTGTATTTCTTGATGGGTATAAGCCCAGATGAGTCAGATAATCTTATGGGGCGTCCATCTCCTATTCAGTGTTCTGTGAAACTGAAGCGTCCAACTCCTATTCAGTGTTCAGTGAAAGTGAAGCTTCCAGGATCTGATTCAATCTTGATGAACATGGTAGACTGCCAGATCCTCCCTCTGGGCCATCATTACAGAATGTTCGGTTGGGTTCCTAATAATTGGAGAACAGCTTACAGAGGTGTGGCTTTTCTTCCGCTAAACAAAGAGGGAAGACAAGGAGAATTCGTTGTGCTTAGTGCATCCTCTCATGATTTGTATGTGTTCACAAGTGCTGAAATGAAGTGGATGCGGCTTGACCACACCTCAATATCTCATTGCACTGATATATTCACTTTTAGAGGAAGATTTTATGCATTCTTTCGTAACGGGGACGCTTTCGTTATCGATCCTTATTCGCTGGAGGTGACTCCCTTGATGACTTTAAAGCCTTCCTATTTATTAAAATATCTGGTTCCATGTGGCAATGATGAACTTTTCCTGGTTGAGAAAATCATCCCTCCTGCTGCTGATGTATTAGGTTCTAGTCGGTTCGCATATAAAGTGAGTAGGCTAGATGATGAGGCTGGTAAATGGGTCGAGGTCAGTGATTTGGGAGACCGTGTGCTGTTTGTTGGACAATTTGGAAATGTTTGTTGCTCTGCTAAGAATCTTCCGGCTGGTTGTGGTCTGAGCGGGAACTCAATTGTGTTCATCAATAAGCCAGGCAAGGTAACATATGCCTATAAATATGGAGTACACCTCAATTGTTGGAGATACTCAAAAGAGAATCCTGTGACGGTCCTCCATCGATCTCCGATTGTGTCTCTCCGGGTTCAGTGCTAAGCCATAACTCTTTACGTTGGATGCCTCAGACATCTAATTGCTTTTTATTTTATCCAAAGATTTTAGGTATTGATGTTGTGCCTCTCATGTCATTTGTGATGCATATGATTCTAGGCTATCCTTTAGGGCCTTAGTCAAAAACCACTAGCCATGTTACCGGTTAACAGACACGCATCCGTGTCTATGTAAATTGTTCTCATGAATTCTTCAAGCCTGTGTCTGACTGTGTTGTGTGTTCTTTATATCATTCGGTCATGTGTTTGATCTGGAATTAGCAATGACCTATGTATACGTGGTGTCCCACACGTTCATCACGAACTTCTAAAAGAGAACTGTGAAACCAGATTAGTAAATAGTTTTCATCACTGAATAATAAAAACATTTATGAATCATAAAAATAAAAATCTACAGTTGGGAGTATAATAATCCATCAAATATGTAAGAAACTCTGTAAAAGAGTAGAATCACTTGCATGCTTTGCCTCAAAACAAATGTTTGTCAAACCAAAATGTCGATAAAAGATTTGACTCACTCAGAAGCAGGTTAGGATGTAGTCAGGTCATAGTTCCCTACACAAGTTTTGATTTGATAAAAACTGACAACTGACTTTAAAAAAACAGAAAACATCGTGAGTAATTTCTTCCTCTAGACTTAAACAACATTGTCCCCAGACCCCAGTGTTATCAAAGCTGAAGTTAGAAACAAACATAAAGAAACATGAGCAATTTGTCAAGGATATAAATTACTTAGTTGTGTGATTAGTATTGAGCGACACCATGATTGGTCGGCAGCTATTCATCTGTTTGATTAGACCTGAGACAAAACAGAACAAAAACCAAAACCTATAGACTCAAAATAAAATAGGTAAAGAGAATATACACTTACCAGTGGACATGATGATCATGAGAACTTGTCCCAAAACAAGTTCCATAGTAAGACATCTTCGGTTCCAGAACTCTGGTCAGCAGACATCTTCAGTTCTACAGTAAAGACGGCTCTAACCTTAGAAAAAGGTTTTGAGGTTCCTTTGCATTTCATCTCATATTCAATCGAGTCTCCAACAGACCTCTAAGGGATTAAAGTCGTAAGAGGATCTCCCTTGATCCTTTTAATCTTCATTATTTCTTTTTCTTTGACCTTTTTGATGTTCACCTTTGTGATAAGAGGGTGGTCATCAATAGCTTGTATGACAACATTCTCACCGTAAGGATCTGTGTAAGATCAACCACCAATGTGTTGTTACATTTGTAGTTAATTTGAAGCTTACGCGTGAGCTTTTACTGACATTAAGGTAAGCTAGAAATAAATAAAGCAAAAGAAGCGTCTTCCTCAAAAGAGTGATGATCAGAGAAACATGGGTGGTGTTTTATTCTTTCTTAAAACAACAAAACCATAGTGTTAAGAGGGCTTCAGATCATGCTTGTTTTGTTGCCCTACGCGCTGGTTCGTCTGTTACTTTTGAGTTCACTCTAATTTTTACAGTCAAATCTCCCTTTTTGAGTCAATAAATTGAATGTAGTGCACAAGCCTTGTAATGAAAGGAAAAAGCTCAACAATTAAGTTACTAATTGATAGCTTTCACCAATGGAAAGGTGTCCAAGTTCAAGAAAAAATTATGATAAACCAAACTTCATTAAAAGCTCTCTTAGTTCTGCAAAGTGTTTATACACTCTTTTGTCCATGAAATCACAGTATACGCAGAGAGATTTAGGTGTTTATAATGGCTAATCAACATTTCTTCCAGACTCTCCTTACCGGCTTCCACTGCTACTTGGTACTCATCTCTCCTGTTTGGGCCCGAATTCACCACAGTGAATTCAGCTTAGCGAAGCTCAACCGAGATTAAGCATCAAGGCCCAATGCACTCGCAACTAAGCCCAACTCATCAAACGTAAGGGCCGAACTATCGGATGCAAGCCGAACGCAAGGTCCACCTTCAAGACGCGGCCCAACATGAAGATTATGCAGTTGGGATCCGATGGTCGACTAAGGAGGAGAAGATCGTGGACTAACAAGTGGATCCCGAAGATTGCGCAATCCGTTGGAGAAGATCCCAAGACCGGAGGAAGACTGTAACGCTCCTTTTCTGTTATCCGCTGACCGTCGAGCTGACCGGCCAACAATCAAACAAGAACATGACCAAGTCGAACCCGAGCAAGTCAAACAGAAAAGGTTTATCACAAGACGAAGCCAGAGACAGATCGGTTTGAGACAAAGGCTCGCACTAACCCGTCTTTGATCCCGCTATCCTCACTTCCATGATACAAAGGTTTGCATCTTGTAACATTTCCATAAGTTGTGTCGGTTCGGACTAAACACAATATCAGGGAAGCGTATTCATTTCTGAGTAATCAAACGTTACGTACAACGTTTAATAGTCTTTACAAAACAATTGCCATTAATAAAAACGATCATCGTGTTGCAACACATAATGGTACTAAATGGTACCAAAAGCCGAACCGAAATAAAATCCCAAAACGTCGAATCAAAATCCCGCCACAAGCAATCCCGAGACTACACCGAGGATCTCCCGCGTCCGCCGCTGCTAAACCTGAAAACACAAAAGAGTCTAATGAGCGATCTAAGATCACCCAGCGAGACGGCTCTCCACTACGGCTTCTAGTCTATCTAGCATCTACAAATTCACGTCCCCAAAATCCCAAAATAACAATCAATACAATAGACGGTTGATCACGCACCACCACGTCGTGTCGAACCCACAACATACAAGCATTAGCCAAAAGTACAAGAAAGCGATTAACGGAAATCGAGGGCACTGCGGCACATGCTCTCGATTGGAACTCGATCTATCTATCGCGCAACACCAACAATACAAACACAACACAGGGCCCCTACGTTCTCGGTAACTTCCACGGGTCCTCATTGTCACCAACATGGTAACTAACCCCACGACTCCTATACATAAACAGGAAGTCTCACGACTAGGACACCGTTATCCGTCCATCGATACACGGTGACTCAAGTTACCCCCGGCAACCCGAGTTTCCATGCGATTCGGCCATAGGACATGACCCCGTATTCTCCGAATCACACACCTACTGGCGTCACCCAGTAGGTTAACACCATAACCAGTACCACTGCCCAAAGGCACGTGTCCGATTAGGTAACTAAACGAGGATCCAATCGGGTCGGAAGTACCGAAACGTAACCAAACACCTAGACTTGCGGGATCTAACGCACCCTAGAGTCCTAATGCAGAAATGTAAACACGCAGACTCGCTCGGACTCTAGCAATCATACTCAATCATTACTTAACAAAATATCCACACCACGTCCCGCAAGTCTACACACACACACACACACACCAACACCACCGCTCTGACTCGACACCACACCGAGTCAGCAACCACGACTTAACCGGTCCCGTGACCAAGTTAAGTAACCACACGGATCGCTCGGTCCAACACCGAGATGATCTAATAGGCCTGCACAGAAAGCTCAACAGCAACCACATAACAACACAGTCGCACAATCACCACACAATCAGGCCTATTAGGGTTTCTACAATCTTTTAACCAATTCACGTCTGCTACCTTGGATTAGCGGATTGCTAATCCGTAGACGGCCCACATCTCATTAACGTCCGCTACTTTAGATTAGCGGATTGCTAATCCGTAGCCGGCTCATCACACACTTCACACACATTTTATCTCATACCCATTTCTTATATGTCTTTTAATCATTCCCCAATCCGTCGGTTTTAGAGTTAGCAGCTTGCTAAGCTCCCCGACGTCCCATAGTTTACTTACTCAATTCCTTCACTCCTCTTTATCCTTTAATACACTTATTCCCGATACCAACTCATACTTTATACGTTTGTTAGGTTTTAGTTCGTCTTTTAATTCCGTCTTACTTCCCGTATATACGTTCATTCCGTATCGTTCTTTCATATATATAGCCCTAGCCCTCCACGGCTATATGAATGCACCAACCAACGTTACTAGCAACCTAGCGGCACACAACAGGTTTAGTCCATTTAATTCTCACGATCCTAACATGCCTCTTAAACCTTAATTGGTTTATCGTTAATCAGTCAATTCGATTCTCAAGCCCAATTAAATCACATCCGGGTATGCAAACCCTAATTTTACGGTTTCTCATTTCACGATCTACATGCTTCTAACTTCGATGTTTGAGCTGACTCACCGTGATTGGTCGGAATGAACGACACGGATGCGGATACTGTTGGATCTCCTAGGATCTAGGGTTTGATATATTGAAAACAACCAACCTCGTTCTTACCTGGAACTGGCAGCAGAATGAGTTGGTGAACGAGATCAGTTGAGCAACGCAGATGCCTTGCCTCTACCAGATACACACACACACAAGATGGAAACGGGATGTTAGTGTCGGATCAATGGGAATCACCTGTTTCTGGTGTTTCTGCTTTTCTTTTAAAGAAAAACTCGACGGCAGCGTTCTTAGGTCTAGATAATCATGTTTTATTCGACCTAAAACCCACTTAACGGGCCAGACTTGATTAAGTCATATTTCGAAAAGCCTTTCCGAAAACCCGAACTGTGTCGACCGACACACAAGCTGTGTCGATCGACACAACACCATTTTGTCGATAATAATGTGTATCCAATACACATTAATATGATCATTACCATAATGATCATTCCCATGTCGTAGCTTCCAGTTTGCTTAGGTGTGTGACCCTATAGGATCATATAATACTGGCAGTAAGTCTACAACTTACAGGTTGCAAGAGGCTTCTAGCAAAACATTGCAACCGCCCAGTATTATACGAATGTCTGATCTCGACACACAACTATCATCATGAGTGAGTACAAGTGTGATTTCAGGACACTATCCCAACAATCTCCCACTTGTACTGGAATCATCTATTCTTATAATCCTTTTGTCTCTATATCTCGATTTGGCATAAGGCAAGATTGGTGTCATCCTTATTAAGCCAACATCGTGTTTATCGAACTCATGATCTCATACTGAACATTACAAAGAACTGAACTACAGTTCGTCTGAGTGCGGCCACATATTTTTCTCAGTATTAAATCTTTGATAGGCCCTGAGTTATTTATCTCCCGTTATTCAGGAGGGACAAATCTCATCTTGTTCCATCCCTATTTCAACGCACACTTCATGATATACTTGAACAATGCCGTTATAGTCGCCAGCTACGGGTCGACGTTTGACAAGGTCAAAGTGTACCAATTCATATGCAAGAAAGCATGATGAACTCAGGTCTAAGGACTATACTCTATAGTCGTAATGAGAACCTCTCATGACACAGATATAACTATCCTGAAGACTTCTCATTAGTGGGTCATGTCCGATCATATGTTCACCAACATATATCCATGTGACTGACTGCGGTAATCATATCATTGGCTCCATGAAACTTAGCCAACAGTCACCTCACAATCTTGTTGGGAATGTCCTGAAATCTATTGTACTTGCTCTAAGAGAAAGTCGTATAGTCGAGATGAGACAATCACATAACACTAGGTAGTCATAACGCTTTGCTAGAAGCCACTTATGATCAATGAGTTGAGAACTCATTGCTAGTGTTATATGATCCTACAGGGTCAAACACCTAAGCAGACTGGGCGTTAAAGACGAGGTTGATCATTAATGTAATGATCCAGAGAATGCATATTTGATATGCATTCGATATCAATGTTCTGGGACAGCATCGATCGTTGCAGAGAGTGCATCGATCGATGCACTCGCGGATTAATCAGATTAATTCGGTTTAATCGTTGGTTAATTCCGTTGTGGTTTAAGCCGACATATATAAGATATATGGTCGACCTAAACTCGTAACTAACCTAATACACAGCCACCAGAACATAGAAAGAAACCTCTCTGGAGATTAGATCTCTGTAAGGCACTAGCATTCCAGCGGTCCAGTTTGTGTGTGTGTGGATACCAGTAGAGGCGCAGCATTTGAGGCGCTTCGTGATCTCGATTATCTGCTAATACTTCCGCTGCAAATCAACAGTTAAATCTGAGATCCCATAGATTCAATTACTTGAACCTTAGATCCTAGGCTCGGAATTCAGACTAGGGTTGCTAATCCTGATTAGAACTGCTAGAAATTCCTTCAGTGGTATCAGAGCTTTAGGGTTCCATTGAATTTGTAGCATGTTGATTAGATTGGTTGAATCTGAATCTGTGTATGGTTGATACAAACTTGCTAAAATTCGTTTTCATGAAAAACCTAGTTTAGGGTTCTGTTCGAAAACGTTTTGGGTGTTTTCGCATGGTGTCGATCGATGTCAATCCGGCATCGATCGACACAGGGCGAAAACCCGAATAAAATTTAGGGTTTTTCGCATGGTGTCGATCGTTGCCAATCCGGCATCGATCGACACAGGGCGAAAACCCGAATAAAACTCAGTTTTCGCCTAGTGTCGATCGACACAAATGTTGCATCGATCGACAAAAACCTCGCGAGATTGATGAATCGGTTCAATTGGATTGGACCGGTTATCGAGCTTGGTTAAAGATGGTCGAACCCTGTGAATGGTTTAATTGCGATTGGTTTGATTAGGTTGGCATCGACCGATGCTAATGTAGCATCGATCGACGCTGACCGGTATTCAAAACCGGATCAATTGGATTGATCGGTTATCGCGGATTGCTTTTGGTTATCCTGCATCGATCGACACTATAGTAGTGTCGGTCGACATCAGGCTTGATGATTAGGTTATTGAACCTGAAATCACAGAACCGAAGCAAGATGAATCAATTAATTATAAGAATTAAAACATAAAAAAAAAACTGAACGTTTTAAATGATTCCGTTCCTCAATCAAATATCAAGTGATACTTGATGTCTTTCCAATCTTGTCAACTGTCAAGACCCATTTAATTGTGCGATAGACTTGCAGTGCAAGATGTCCACAATTTCATGAGTAAGACAGAGGTAATCGTGGTGATGGACTTGCAGTGCAAGACGTCAACAATTACATGACTGAAAGGATTGGTTTACTTGACTGGGCCGTCAAAATCGTTTTGGGCTCAGAGACATCAGGTGGATTGGACATAAGATGTCGATCCACAACCAAGAGTTATTGGATATAACTAGCAAAGTTGTTGCTTACCTAGATAGCTAAATTTGGGTGATAGCCAGTGGCTCACTTAAGTTTAGTGAAGTATGGGTCTTGGATCATTATATTCATCTGAGGAAACATTGTTTTGAATATAATGCGAGTTTTCTTAAAAGTTAAGATTTCTCATCTCTTGAACATCATAACTAAACCTTTTCCTTTCTTTGTTCTCAGCTATGACTAACACTCATAATAACTCTTTCTCCCTGCGATCCGTCCTTGAGAAGGACAAGTTAAATGGATCGAATTTTCTCGAATGGTATCGGAACTTGAGAATTGTTCTCAAGCAGGAGAAAAGGGACTATGTCCTGGAAACTGTTCTCCCTGAAAAACCGAGATCCAATGCTGCACATGCAGAAAGGAGTGCTTGGGATAAGCATTCCAATGATGTGGTCGATGTGAATTGTCTCATGTTGGCTACCATGAACTCGGACTTGCAGAAGCAATATGAGAACGTGGAGTCGCCAGTGGAGATGATTACTAGCCTGAAAAGCATGTTTCAGGAGCAAGCACGAACTGAGAGATACCAGACGGTTAAATCTCTCATTGAATGCAAGCTACCAAAGGACAGTCCGGTCAGTCCTCATGTCATTAAGATGATGGGTTATATTGATAACCCGAGGAGACTGGATTGTCCCATTAGCCAAGAGTTGGCTACTGACATCATTCTGCAGTCACTGCCGTCAAGTTATGATCAGTTTGTTATGAACTATAACATGAACAACTTGACGAAGACATTGACTGAACTGCATGGCATGCTCAAGACAGCTGAGCCTAATATCAAGAAGGGCACTCCTAATGTACTTATGGTACAAGGGGGTAAGAAGTTTAAGAAACTTTGCAAAGGCAAGGGAAAGGGCAAGGCAGTCCAGGTTGAGAACCAGGACACGCCTGCGCCAGCCCCGAAGCCCAAGCCGGGCCCATCTGAGACTGATAAGTGCCATTACTGTAAAGAGCCTGGGCATTGGAAGAGAAATTGCAACAAATTCTTGGAAGAGAAGAAAAAGAAGAAGAAGACTTTCGAGACTTCATATTCAGGTATTTATGTTATAGAAGTAAATGTTACTACTTCTGGTTCTACTTCTTGGGTATTGGATACCGGCTGTGGTGCTCATATTTGTACAAATATGCAGGGCCTAAGCAACAGTAGGAAGTTGGAAAGGGGACAAGTGGACATGCGCGTGGGGAATTGAGCAAGAGTTGCTGCATTAGCCGTAGGAACATATAACTTGTCTTTACCTTCTGGTTTGGTTTTAAAGCTTAATAATTGCTACTATGTACCTGCTATAAGCAGAAATATTATTTCCATTCCTATTTTGGATGTGGAAGGATATCAGTTTTCAATTAAGAATAAATGTTGTTCTTTTGATTACAATGATATGTTTTATGGTAGCAGCCCATTAGAGAATGGGCTTTATGTTTTAAACCAAACTGCACCAATCTATAACATTAACACCAAGAGATTCAAATCAAATGACACGAATCAGACTTTTCTTTGGCATTGTCGTTTGGGCCACATAAACGAGAAACGGATCCAAAAGCTCCATAGTGATGGGCTTCTGGGCTCATTTGATTATGAATCATGTGAGAAATGTGAATCTTGTTTACTAGGCAAAATGACTAAGGCCCCTTTCAACAAATCAAATGAAAGGGCCAGTGACCTATTGGGCCTTATACATACAGATGTGTGTGGTCCAATGAGCACAAGTGCCAGAGGAAATTTACGATACTTCATTACCTTCACTGATGATTTCAGCAGGTATGGCTATGTCTATCTAATGAGACACAAGTCGGAATCCTTTGAAAAGTTCAAAGAGTTCCAAAATGAAGTACAGAATCAACTTGGCAAAAGTATTAAGGCTATTCGATCAGATCGTGGAGGAGAATACTTAAGCCAAGAATTCAGTGATCATTTGAGAGATTATGGAATTGTTTCACAACTCACTCCTCCTGGAACACCACAATGGAATGGGGTGTCTGAGAGGGGGAATCGGACTTTATTAGATATGGTTCGATCAATGATGAGTCTCTCAACTCTTCCATTATCCTTTTGGGGATACGCTCTAGAAACGTCTGCGTTTACACTTAATAGGGTTCCGTCAAAATCAGTTGCAAAGACACCACATGAGATGTGGACTGGAAATGTTCCAAGTTTGTCTTTCCTGAAGATTTGGGGTTGTGAAGCTTATGTTAAGCGATTAATTACAGATAAGCTCGAACCCAAATCTGATAAGTGCTACTTCGTTGGTTATCCTAAGGAAACCAAGGCATACTACTTTTACAACCAATCCGAGAACAAAGTGTTTGTTGCTCGGAACTGCGTTTTTCTTGAGAGAGAATTTCTTTCCAAGAGAAACAGTGGGAGTAAAGTACAACTCGAAGAAGTTCGAGAACCGCAGGAAAATGCTCAACCCATAGAGGAAGAGCAACAGTTGGATCTACAAAGAGTTGTAGAGACGGCGCCTGTGGAGCCTGAAATTCGCCGATCCGAAAGGATCCGTCACGAACCCGAGAGATATGGATTTCTCGTAACCAATTGTCATGATTTGTTGATCATTGACAGTGACGAGCCAGCGAATTTTGAAGAAGCGATGATGAGCCCTGACTCCGAAAAGTGGCTAAAAGCCGCTGAATCCGAAATGGGATCCATGTCACAGAACCAAGTATGGACTTTGGTTGATTTACCCGATGGTGCAAGACCCATTGAGTGTAAATGGATTTTCAAGAAGAAAATTGATGTGGATGGAAATATTCAGATATATAAAGCAAGGCTAGTGGCAAAAGGTTTCAAACAAATTCATGGTATTGACTATGAAGAAACCTATTCACCTGTCGCCATGCTTAAATCCATTCGGATTCTCCTAGCAACAGCTGCTCATTATGATTATGAGATCTGGCAGATGGACGTGAAAACAGCTTTCCTTAATGGAATTCTGGAAGAGGATGTGTACATGACACAACCCGAAGGTTTCATCGATCCAAATGCAGCTAGGAAAGTATGCAAGCTTCATCGATCCATTTAGGGATTGAAGCAAGCATCTCGGAGTTGGAATCTTCGTTTTGATGAAGCAGTCAAAAAGTTTGATTTCATCAGAAGCGAAGAAGAACCATGTGTTTACAAGAAGACTAGTGGGAGCGCGGTTGCATTTCTCGTGTTGTATGTAGATGACATACTTCTTCTCAGAAATGACGTTCCGTTGTTACAGTCTGTTAAGACTTGGCTCGGAAGTTGTTTTTCAATGAAAGACATGGGAGAAGCCGCGTATATTCTTGGAATAAGAATCTATAGAGATAGATTAAACAAGTTAATTGGACTGTGTCAAGACACTTATATCGATAAAGTCTTACACAGGTTCAGAATGCAAGATTCCAAGAAGGGCTTCATACCAATGTCTTATGGCATAAGTCTCAGCAAGAAGCAGTGTCCTGAGACACCTGCTGAGCGAGATCGCATGAGTCGGATTCCCTATGCCTCGGCGTTGGGATCCATCATGTATGCCATGCTCTGTACTCGTCCAGATGTTGCTTGTGCTTTAAGCATGACGAGTAGATACCAATCGGATCCAGGTGAAAGTCACTGGACAGCAGTCAAGAATATTCTGAAGTATTTGAGAAATACTAAGGATAAATTCTTGGTGTATGGAGGAAGTGATGAGCTGGTAGTAAGTGGTTACACAGACGCAAGTTTTCAGACATACAAAGATGATTTCCGATCGCAATCTGGTTACATCTTCTGCCTGAATGGCGGTGCAGTCAGCTGGAAGAGTTCCAAGCAGGACACTGTAGCAGATTCCACAACTGAAGCTGAGTACCTCGCTGCTTCTGAAGCGGCAAAGGAGGCTGTTTGGATCAATAAGTTCATCACTGAGCTTGGTGTGATTCCTAGCATTTCTGAGCCAGTGGCTTTGTATTGTGACAACAATGGAGCCATTGCGCAAGCAAAGGAACCTAGATCACACCAGAAATCCAAACACATAGAAAGGCGATATCACCTTATCCGTGATATTGTGAATAGAGGAGATGTGAAGATCAGCAGAGTCCCGACGGATGAGAACGTAGCTGATCCACTGACCAAGCCCCTCCCAAGGCCTAAGCATGAGTTTCACACTGCTGCTGTAGGCATTAGATTTCTTAAGATATGATCTTGTTTTCAGTGGGAGTTATATTTGGTTTTTAGTTATGATTTGATGTTCGTAAAACATAATTTGGTTTTGTTGTTTTAATGAAATTGTTTCAGTATTATTTAATTGTGTTAATTAAATATATATTGTCCCAAAGTAATTTATGACATTTTATAGGTCATCAAGTATGTGACTTGATCATGAAACCCTATAAACAAAGATTGGCATGAATTATGTTGGTCCCTGGTCGAGGTTGTTAAAATGGGACATTAACAACCACGTGAGACTAGTATGTGAGGTGACTAATGACTATGTTTCATGGAGTCATTTAATAAGTGTATTAAAGTCAATCACATAGATATGTGTTAGAGAACACATGATCGTACTTGACCCGTTAATGAGAACTCTACAAGATGTTATATGAGTGTCATAAGAGTTTCTCATTACGACTAAAGAGAGTAGTCCTTATACCTGAGTTCATCATGTCCTCTCTTATATGGATTGGTTCGTCTTGACTTTGTCAAACGTCAGCCGTAACTGGTGATCATAAAGACACTGATTAGGCGTATCATGAGATATAAAAGAGACATGGATGGAACAAGATGGGATTTGTACCTCCTATATAACAGGAGTTAAATATCTCTGGGCCTATCGAAGATTTGATACTGGAAATGCGTGGCCGCGCTCAAACGAGGTGATTGTCAGTCGTTTGTTTTATCAGTACAAATCGGGATTCGATAAACGTGATCTGGCTTAATAAGGATGACACAATTCTTGCCTTATGCTAGATTGAGATATAGCTACAAAGGGATTAAAGGAATAGATGATTCCAGTACAAGTGGGAGATTGTTGGGAATGTCCTGAAATCTATTGTACTTGCTCTAAGTGAAAGTCGTATAGTCGAGATGAGACAATCACATAACACTAGGTAGTCATAACGCTTTGCTAGAAGCCACTTATGATCAATGAGTTGAGAACTCATTGCTAGTGTTATATGATCCTACAGGGTCACACACCTAAGCAAACTGGGCGTTAAAGACGAGGTTGATCATTAATGTAATGATCCAGAGAATGCATATTTGATATGCATTCGATATCAATGTTCTGGGACAGCATCGATCGTTGCAGAGAGTGCATCGATCGATGCACTCGCGGATTAATCAGATTAATTCGGTTTAATCGTTGGTTAATTCCGTTGTGGTTTAAGCCGACATATATAAGATATATGGTCGACCTAAACTCGTAACTAACCTAATACACAGCCACCAGAACACAGGAAGAAACCTCTCTGGAGATTAGATCTCTGTAAGGCACTAGCATCCATGCGGTCCAGTTTGTGTGCGTGTGGATACCAGTAGAGGCGCAGCATTTGAGGCGCTTCGTGATCTCGATTATCTGCTAATACTTCCGCCGCAAATCAACAGGTAAATCTGAGATCCCATAGATTCAATTACTTGAACCTTAGATCCTAGGCTCGGAATTCAGACTAGGGTTGCTAATCCTGATTAGAACTGCTAGAAATTCCTTCAAATCTAGTCTCTCGCGGTTGCCATTGTCCCATTTTGACAGCCTCGACTAGGGACAAAACATTATTTATGTCATATGTAACTTATAGGGTTTCATGATCAAGTCCTCAACTTGATGACCTATAATATGTCATAAACTTATTTTGGGACCATTATTTAGATCACAATAAATAATGCTGAAATCAAATTTCATTAAAAACATTTCCAAAAGAATGTTTACAAGAGCATCTTATTATAACTAAAATAAAACTAAAACTCCCACTAGAATCAAGATTACATCTTAAGATCTCTAATGCCTATAGCAGTCGTATGACTCTCATGCTTAGGCCTTGGGAGTGACTTAGTCAGAGGATCAGCGACATTCTCGTCCGTCGGAACTCGGCTGATCTTTACATCACCTCTATTGACAATATCACGAATCAGGTGATATCTCCTCTCTACGTGTTTGGACTTCTGGTGTGACCTGGGTTATTTCGCCTGAGCAATGGCTCCATTGTTGTCACAAAACAAAGCCACCAGCTCCAAAATACTAGGAACCACACCAAGTTCAGTCATGAACTTCTTGATCCAAACAGCTTCCTTTGCCGCTTCTGAAGCAGCAACATATTCAGCTTCCGTCGTGGAATCAGCTACGGTATTCTGCTTATAGATCTTCCAGCTCACTGCACCGCCATTTAGACAGAAGACATGTCCAGATTGTGATCGGAAATTGTCTATGTCCGTCTGAAAACTCGCATCGGTGAATCCATTCACCACAAGTTCTTCACTTCCTCCATACACCAGGAATTTATCCTTAGTATGTCTCAAATACTTGAGAATATTCTTGACAGCTGTCCAGTGAACTTCACCTGGATCAGATTGGTATCCACTCGTCTTGCTTAACGCGTAAGCTACATCTGGACGAGTGCAGAGCATGGCATACATAATAGATCCTATTGCAGAAGCATAAGGAATCCTATTCATGCGTTCTCGCTCAGCATGTGTCGCCGGACACTGCTTCTTGCTGAGACTAGTGCCATGAGACATCGATATGAAGCCCTTCTTGGAATCATGCATCCTGAATCTGTGCAGCACCTTATCAATATAAGTGTCCTGGCACAATCCAATCAGCCTGTTCACTCTATCTCTGTAGATTCTGATTCCAAGAATATACGCGGCTTCTCCCATGTCTTTCATGGAAAAACAACTTCCGAGCCAAGTCTTAACAGACTGAAGCAACGGAACGTCATTACCGAGGAGGAGTATGTCATCGACATACAGTACAAGAAACACAATTCTGCTCCCATTAGTCTTCTTGTAAACACATGGTTCTTCTTCTTTCTTGATGAAACCAAATTGTTTTACTGCTTCATCAAAACGAAGATTCCAACTCCGTGATGCTTGCTTCAATCCATAAATGGATTTATGAAGCTTGCATACCTTCCCAGCGTTCTTAGGATCGACAAAACCTTCAGGCTGTGTCATATACACATCCTCTTCCAGAATACCATTCAGGAATGCGGTTTTGACATTCATTCGCCAAATCTCATAGTCATAATGAGCAGCAATCGCTAGAAGAATCTGAATGGATTTAAGCATAGCGACTGGGGAATAGGTTTCATCATAGTCAATACCATGAATTTGCTTGAAACCTTTAGCCACCAATCTCGCTTTGTAAATCTGTACATTGCCATCCACGTCAATCTTCTTCTTGAAGATCCATTTACACTCAATGGCTTTTGCACCATTAGGTAAATCGACCAAGGACCATACTTGGTTTTCTGACATGGATCCCATTTCGGATTTAGAGACTCCAAGCCACTTTTCGGAGTCCGGGCCCATCATTGCTTCCGCGAAGGTCGCTGGTTCGTCACTATCAATGATCATCAAATCATTTGAATTGGTCACGAGAAATCCATAGTATCTCTCGGGTTCGTGACGGATCCTTCCGGATCTGCGAACTTCAGGCTCCACAGGCACCGGTTCCGCAGAACACTGTGGATCCAACTGCTGCTCTTCCTCAGCAGGTTGAGCAGTCTCCTGTGCATCTCGAATTTCTTCAAGATGTACTTTACTCCCACTGTTTTTCTTAGAGAGAAACTCCCTCTCAAGAAAAGAACAGTCCCGAGCAACAAATACTTTGTTCTCAGATTGGTTGTAAAAGTAGTATGCCTTGGTTTCCCTAGGATAACCAACGAAGTAGCATTTATCTGATTTGGGTGCAAGCTTGTCAGAAATTAAACGTTTGACATAAGCCTCACAACCCCAAATCCTCAGGAAAGACAGACTAGGAACATTTCCAGTCCACAGTTCATGTGGTGTCTTTTCCACTGATTTAGATGGCACCCTATTCAGTGTAAACGCATACGTTTCTAGAGCGTATCCCCAAAAGGATAATGGAAGATTTGAATGACTCATCATAGACCGAACCATATCCAATAAGGTTCGATTCCTCCTCTCTGACACTCCATTCCATTGGGGTGTTCCAGGAGGAGTGAGTTGTGAAATTATTCCACACTCGCTCAGATAGTCGCTGAACTCTTGACTCAAGTATTCTCCTCCGCGATCCGATCGCAGAACTTTGATAATTTTGCCAAGTTGGTTATGTACTTCATTCTTGAATTCCTTGAATCTATCAAAGGATTCTGACTTGTGTCTCATCAAATAGACATAGCCATACCTACTGAAATCATCAGTGAAGGTAATGAAGTACTTATAATTTCCTCTGGCAACAGTACTCATCGACCCACATACATCAGTATGAATAAGGCCCAATAAATCACTGGTCCTTTCATTTGGTTTGTTGAAAGGGGCTCTAGCCATTTTGCCCATCAAGCAAGATTCGCATTTCTCACATGATTCAAAATCAAATGAGCCCAGAAGCCCATTCCGATGGAGCCTTTGGATGTGTTTCTCATTTATATGGCCTAAACGACAATGCCATAAGAAAGTCGGGTTTTCGTCATTGGACTTAAACCGCTTTGTATTCATGTTAAAGACAGGCATTTCTTGGTTTAAAACATATAACCCATTATCTAATGGGGCGCTACCATAATACGTACCATCACGATTAAAAGAACAAATTTTATTCTTAACAGCAAAATCAAAACCTTCCAAATCCAAAACGGAAACTGAAATTATGTTTGTGCTAATCGCAGGTACAAAGTAGCAATTATTCAAAGTTAAAACCATGTCCGAAGGTAAAGACAACTCGTAAGTGCCTACGGCCCGTGCAGCAACCCTAGCTCCATTCCCGACCCGTAGCACCACTTGTCCTTTCTTCAGCGTTCTACTGTTTCTTAGTGCCTGCATATTAGTACAAATATGAGCACCGCAGCCGGTATCCAATACCCACGAAGTAGAACTAGAAGATATAACATTAAGTTCGATAACATAAATACCTGAGTCAGACGCGTCATACGTCTTCTTCAGCTTCTTGTAATCTTCCATAAACTTCTTGCATTCTCTCTTCCAATGCCCTAACTGCTTGCAGTAGTTGCACTTATCCTCAGGAGAAGGCCCGTATTTGGGCTTCGGCTTGGGCTTGTCCTGACTCTCAGTCTGGAAAACTTGGGCCTTTCCCTTACCCTTCTTAGGTTTCTTAAACCTTTTACCCCCTTGTACCATCAGTACACTGGGAGTTGCCTTCTTGAGATCCGGCTCTGCTGTCTTCAGCATGCCGTGCAACTCAGTCAATGTCTTAGTCACGTTTTGCATGTTGTAGTTCATGATGAACTGATCAAAACACGACGGCAAAGACTGCAGAATCATGTCAGTGGCTAGCTCCTGGCTAATGGCACAGTCCAGTTTCCCCAGGTTATCAATGTAACCCATCATTTTAAGGACATGAGGACTTACTGGACTATACTTAGCCAGCTTGCAATCCATGAGAGATTTAACCGTCTGGTATCTCTCTGTGCAAGCTTGCTCCTGAAACAAAGCTTTCAGGCTGTTAATCATCTCAATGGGTGACATCATGTTCTCATATTGCTTCTGCAGCTCAGAGTTCATAGTCACCAGCATTAGACAATTAACATCTTTGACATCAGCTGAATGCTTATCCCAAGCATTCTTTTCTGTCTGCAGGGCATTGGAACGTGGCCTCTCGGGGAGAACTCTTTCAAGGACATATTCCTTGTTCTCCTGCCTGAGAACTATTCTCAGGTTCCGATACCATTCCAAGAAATTAGATCCATTTAACTTGTCCTTCTCAAGGACGGATCTTAGTGAGAAAGTGTTGATGTGAGTTGATACAGACATAGCTGTAATTAAAAGAGGTAGAGGTTTTAGTTATAATGCTCAAGGAATGAGAATTCTTATCTAATAAGAAAAACTCGCATTGTATTCAAAACTATGTTTCCTCAGATGAATACAATGAGCCAAGATCCTCAGATTACCAAAATTCGAGTGGACGACTCGCCCTTACTCAAACTTTAGTCATCTAGGTAAGCAAATCATTGCTAATTGTTCCCAGTACAACTCTTGGTCGCAGATAAGACAAACTATGTCTAATCCACTCTGATGTCTCTGGGCCCAGAACTTCTGACAGCCCAGTCAAGTAAAACCAATCTCTTCTGTCTTGTGATCACTAATACTTGCACTGCAAGTCTATCAATGATCACCTGCATTACTCATGTTGCTGTGGATGCCAAGGACTCCAAGGATATCCAACAACAACACGAGTCTTGACAGTAGACAAGATCGGGTAAGACATCAAGATCACTTGATATTTAGTTGAGGAAATGAATTATTTAATCTTGATGTACATCCAATATACATTTAAGAAGTTATTAATTTAATTAAAACATTCAGTTTTATTAAGTTTAGATTCATCTAGAACTTTTAGGATTAAATTGTTCTGGTATATGCAAATTTGTGGTCCAACCAGCATGTTTGCGAATGTCGTGTCGATCGACGCTAACCATTGGCATCGGTCGACGCAACCCAATTAAAACCGGTCTTCGATAACCGGTCAAACCGGATCGAATTTGCTTAACCGATTCAATCCAATTGAACCGGTTCGGTTTAATGGTCCATGTCGATCGTCACACAACTCTGTGTCGATCGACATTACCAAACCATAACCAATTGGTTAATTAAAATTAACCGAGCGAGATAACCGGTTCAATCCAATTGGACCTATCTATCTGATCGCATTGCCTGTGTCGACCGACACACCCAGTGTATTGATCGACACAGCATGAATACGGGTACTCGATCTCAGATCGAAACCCTAAAATTATTTGCGAGTTTTTGCTCTGTGTCGACCGACCCACGCTTTGTGTCGATCGACACTCTGCGACAAACCCTAAATATTTTACGCGTTATTTCGCGGCGTGTCGACCGACACACGCTTTGTGTCGATCGACACAGTGCAATTTCAACAGTTCATCGTTTTTTCAACATGCAAATAATCCGAGATTAACATAAGAAAACACGATTTCAGCAGGCAATAATCAATTCAACAAACTCAGTTTTCGAATTAATTGCATCAGATTCAATATTCTAAACCCTAACACGCTCTGATACCACTGTTGGATCTCCTAGGATCTAGGGTTTGATATATTGAAAACAACCAACCTCGTTCTTACCTGGAACTGGCAGCGGAATGAGTTGGTGAACGAGATCAGTTGAGCAACGCAGATGCCTTGCCTCTACCAGATACACACGCACACAAGCTGAAAACGGGATGCTAGTGCCGGATCAATGGGAATCACCTGTTTCTGGTTTTTATGCTTTTCTTTCAAAGAAAAACTTGACGGCAGCGTTCTTAGGTCGAGATAATCATGTTTTATTCGACCTAAAACCCACTTAACGGGCCAGACTTGATTAAGTCATATTTCGAAAAGCCTTTCTGAAAACCCGAACTGTGTCGACCGACACACAAGCTGTGTCGATCGACACAACACCATTTTGTCGATAATAATGTGTATTGGATACACATTAATATGATCATTACCATAATGATCATTCCCATGTCGTAGCTTCCAGTTTGCTTAGGTGTGTGACCCTATAGGATCATATAATACTGGCAGTAAGTCTACAACTTACAGGTTGCAAGAGGCTTCTAGCAAAACATTGCAACCGCCCAGTATTATACGAATGTCTGATCTCGACACACAACTATCATCAGGAGTGAGTACAAGTGTGATTTCAGGACACTATTCCAATAGATACGACTCCCCGAGACCCCGAACTAAACCCGAACCTCCTGAACACCCGAATACGAACTCCGAGGCTTCCCGAACACCCGTACACAAACCGCAAATGCAAAACAGGCCGGAGTCAACACGTTGAC
Source organism: Orychophragmus violaceus (assembly GCA_030180135.1). Taxonomy (NCBI): domain Eukaryota; kingdom Viridiplantae; phylum Streptophyta; class Magnoliopsida; order Brassicales; family Brassicaceae; genus Orychophragmus; species Orychophragmus violaceus. The sequence continues at coordinate 58,795,815 of CM058236.1, read as the reverse complement.
CGGCGTTGACCACGGCGTTGACCGGGTGACCGTTGACTTTGACCGTTGACCTTTGACTTTGACTTTGACCAATATTGAACCGGTTGCCACAATCTGAACCAGCTGAACCACTTAAATCAAACTAAACCAATTCAACCGGCTTCAATTGAACCAGTTAGGTTAAACCGGTTTAGGTCAAATCGTTGACCGGTTTAACCAACCGTTGACCAAGGCTTAACCAAGCCTAAACCAACCCAATTCTGAACCAAACATATCTGAATCAACCCCCTGAAGAACCGGCTGAAGACACAGCGGCGATGGAGCTTTTCCGGTGACTTTTCTGGCGTTGACTGGTGGTGGTCCGGCGTTGACCGGCCGGTTCACCCCTTTTTCCGGCGACTCAGGTCACGATCTACATATCAAACTTATCGGCAAGAGGAGATCTATGCGTCCATGGCTTCAAAACGTCCAAATATGATGATGGATGAGAGAGATACACCAAAACTCCAACCGCAGCAGCTTTCCGGACACTTTCCGGCAAGCTCCGGCGTCGGAGGTCATGGCTGTCTGGAGGGCGGTTGTAGAGGAGAGTGAGAGGAGTTCACTGGGCTTTACAGAAGTTGATTTTAGTTTATATTAAAAGAGTTATGGCTTTTCTTGTGTTTGAAGGTTTTAAGAACACTTGAAGATGTTCTTGGTTCTCCTTTTAATCTTCAAAGGCTGCTGGGTTTTTCTGGAGAATAAGGATGAATCTGATGAATTTAGAGAGAGAGAGGAGAGAGCTCGTGGTAAGAGAGAGAGTGAGATGAAATGGAAGGGATAATTCTTTGCTTCACATGGGGGTTTGATACCTCAAGAGGAAGGCTGGCGACCTGAAGGTGTAACACCTGTCTCTGGAGCTTCTTTTTATCCACAAAATCAAGCCCATAACCGGCCCAAACAAATTACAAACCTCTCTTGCTATTCCTTCTCGGTTTCCTCGGTTTCACGATAATTGTTTTAGAAAATACTCTACTATTCCCATAAATCCAAAAACCTCTAAAATCTGATTCTCCTTGATTTTAGATGAATTTAGCAACTTGAATCACCTCATTTGAAGTTTCCTAGCTCCGGTTATGAATTTTCGAAGTTTTTTCGGTTTAGTCGGTTTTCCACCCGACAAGCCGAAAAACCCGTCTCTGTTCCGTTTCTTCCCATTCTAGTCTTGTAAATGTTCTTTATGTTATAAAATGAGAACATTTAGCCCGTCTAGACTTCTGTCTCGAACTTTGGTAAAATTACCATTTTACCCATGAGTTTGGCAAAATTACACTTTTGCCCATGTTGACTTTTCTTCCGCCCGTTGACTGCACTTTTAAAAAAGGGTATTACATTCTTCCCCACTTACAGGAATTCGGGAGAATTCGGTCCCCGAATTCTCCGTCACTAACAAACTTTCAATCGGTACCAAACTCCGCAAGTTGCTTCACCACGTCCTTCTGTTGCTCCTTTCTCGTAAACCAACGTCTCGTTACCCGACATTTGACACTCCGACTGTATGTCCAATACTCTCTGACACTTTGCTATCCTGTCCCAAAATTTCCACAAGCCCTCGCACTGTTTATCTAGCTGTCTCTCCAATACTCGATCTGTAACCCAAACGGCATTCCCTTTCTTACGATTTACTCTCACCCTCTTAACCATAACTTATTTTCTCGACCTCCGGTCCCGCTGTACTGTGCTACTTCTCTCTTTACCTGAACTTCCTCGAACCTCGATCGTCCACAAGTATTTACTTTGATCTGATTCTCACTCCTGACTTCCCCACCGTAACGCCCTTTTCCCGTTCTCCGCTGACCGTCGAGCTGACCGGTCAACAATCAAACAAGAACATGACCGATCGAACCCGAGCAAGTCAAACGGGAAAAGTTCGTCACAGGACGAAGCCAGAGATAGATCGGTTTGAGACAAAGGCTCGCACCAATCCATCTTTGACCTCGCTATCCTCATTTCCATAGTACAAGCAGTACTACTTGCACTACTTCAATGAGTTGTGTCGGTTCGGACTAAAACCTCATATCAGGGAAACAATTTCATTTTTAAGTAATTAAACGTTGAATACAACGTTTAACGGGTTTTACAAACAATCATCAACGTAACACACAATCAATCAAAGATACAAAAAGGCGCAGCTGCCGAACCGAAAATAAACATCCAAAACCGGAATCAAATCCCGTCACAAGTAACCCGAAACCACACCGAGGACCTCCCGCATCCGTCGCTGCTAAACCTGAAAAACACAAAAGAGTCAAATGAGCGATCTAAGATCACCCAGTGAACCGGCTCCCCACTAACGGCTTCTAATCTATCTAGAACTACAGATTTCCGCCCCAAAACCCAAAATAATAATCAACATGAATAAATGGTAGATAACGCACTACCACGTCGTGATGAACCCAAACACACACAATCAATGCCAAAGATAAAGAGAATTAGAGAAATCGAAGGCACTGCGGCACATGTCCTCGATTGGAATCGATCTATCTATCGCGCAAGAAAAGAAATAACAAAATAACACTGGGCCCTACGATCTCGGTAACCTCCACGGGTTTACATCGTCACCTACATGTTAACTAACCCACGACTCCTAACCGTGTACACAAGGTCCCCACGGCTAGGACACCGTTCTCCGTCCATTGATACGCGGTGACTCCTGTTACCCCCGGTAACCTGAGTTTCCATGCGATCCGGCCCTAGGACATGACCCCGTATTCTCCGAATCACACACCTACCAGCGTCACCCGATAGGCTAACGCCATAACCGGAATCAGCATGATCCGATTAGGCAAAACCCGAGGATCCAATCGGGTCAGAAGTACCGGAACGTAAACAAAACCTAGGCTTGCGGAATCTAACGCACCCTAGAGTCCTAGTACAGAAATATAAACACACAGACTCGCTGGGACTCTAGCACAAATCACACAATCATTATCAACAATAATCAATAAACCCCCAACTATTCCGCAATCCTCTACACTACCACACCACCCGCTCTGACTAGGTAAGACATCTAGTCAGCACCAACTAACTTACCCGGTCCCATGACCAGAATAACTCTCCACAATAACTGTTCAGCTCAACACCGAACAGTCTAATAAGCATGCACACAAAACTCACAACAACAATCAACATAGAATCACACAATCACAACAATCATACAAACGCCACAAGCAGGCCTATTAGGGTTTCTAAGTCTTTTAATCCGTTCCTTAACCGCTACCTTGGATTAGCGGATTGCTAACCCGTAGACGGCTTACAACTCACACCACTTCTTTATTAACCCATTCTAAATATCTTTTATTAACTCCTTGATCCGTCGGTTAGAGTTAGTAAACTTACTAACTCTCCGACGTCTCATTATTAATTAACTGATTCATTACCCATCCCCGCTATTAAACCTATACCCCGGTCCCATTATAATATTATATATGTTTGTTTAGGTTTAACTCCTATTTTAATATCGTCCTAATTCCAGTATATAGGTTCATTAATTATCGTTCTTATACATATATAATGCATATATGGTCCTAATCCACGATATCTATATGAATGCATCAAACAACCGATACTAACAACCTAGCGGCACACAATTGATTATCCTTTTAATTCTTTAAACCCTAACATGCTTATCTGATCCTAACCGGTTTATCATTAAGCGTCTAATCAATTATCAATTACTATTCATTTTAATTAACGGGTATGCAATCCCAGTACTACGGTTTATCAATTCCCGATCTAAATGAATCTAAAGGTTTGTGAACCGACTCACAGTGAGATAGGCGCGGAATGACGGCTCGATGCGGATGTGAATCCCGAGACTCCCGACACGAATCTCGAACTCCCGAATATTGAACTCCGAACCCCGAATGCTCCTGAAAACTCGGAATGGCAGTGGACAAAGCGTTGACCGGCTTGGTCTCCGGCGTTGACCGATGGTTGACCGCGTTGACCGGCGGTTGACCGTTGACCCGAGCGTTGACCGTGCATTGACCAAGCCTTGACCGTTGACCACTGAACCAAACTGAACCGACCAAATCACTCAAATTGGACCGGTTTGATTAAACCGGTTTGAGACTAAACCGTTGACCGGTTTAACTCAACTTTGACCACGGTTCACCAACCCTTAACCAACTCAGTTTCTGGAACCACAACATCCAATCCAACCCTTGAAGAACCAGCTTCAATTTGACGGTGGCGAGGCTTCTCCGGTGACCGGCTCCGGCGTTGACCGACGGCGGAGGAGATTTGACCGTGGCGGAGATGACTTTTCCGGCAGCTTCTGACGGCAAACTTCACACCAAACTGATCAGAAGGGTGAGATCTAACCACTGGTGGCTTCAAAAAACCAAGAACTGGCGAGGAGAGAGAGTAAAATAGGAGATCTAGCCGGTGGTTCTATTTCCACGGTGGCCCGCAACGGCGACGGCAAGAGAGAGGTGGCGGTTGTATAGGAGATTGAGAGGAAGCTGTAGCACTTTGCAGAAGTTAATTTGAGTTTAAGATGAGAGAGTTATGGTGTTTCTTGCTCAAGAAGGTATGAAGAACTTCAAGAATGTTCTTGGTGTTCTTGAAGATTCAAAGAGTTGCATGAGTTTCTGGAGATTCATGGATGTGTCTGAGTGAGAGAGAGAGTGTCGAGAGAGCTAGAGAGATTAGAGTGTTTGGTGAGTTCAATGAATGTGATTAGATGTGTGTTTTGCATGCAAGAAAAGGATTCAATGAACTTCTCCATGCATGACACTCCAAGCATGAGAAATGGCGACCTGAGGTGAGGACACATGTCCCTTCTGGAAGTTTTTATTGCCAAATCACTCCTTAAACCAGCCTTAACCAAATATATAATCCCCATTTTTTCATAGCTCGGTTTAGACAGTTTTCGGGTTTAATATTTTAGAATCACTCTCGATGATCCCATAAATCTTCAAACCTCCACAATCAGATTCTCCATGCTATTTTATGAATTTATCATTTCGAATCACTCCGTTCGGACTTACGCAGCTCCGGTTATGAATTTTTGAAGTTTCTTCGGGTTTGTCGGTTTCCATTCCCGACAAGCTGTAAAACACGTTTCCGCTCCGTTTCTTCCATTCCTGGTCTTCTAAATATTCTTTATGTTGTAAAATAAGAATATTTGGCCCGTCTCGGCTTCCGTCTCGAACTTTGGCAAAATTACCATTTTGCCCCTCACTTGGCAAAAATGACAATTTTACCCCTGGTTGACTTTCCGCTGCCCGCTGACCGTATTTTGGATACGGGGTATCACATTATTTCCCACTTACAGGAATTCAGTCCCCAAATTCTCCGTCACTAACAGACTTCAAATCAGTTCCGAACCCCGCAAGCGGCTTCATCACTCCACTCCGACGCTTCTATACTCAACACTGCTGCATTCTGCTGACACCCATCAGTACTACGATCATTCTGTCTCGTACCTTTCCACCCAACTGATCTTCACAACAACTCCGCTCGGGTTTTCAGTCTCGTCTTTCTTACTTCACTTAACCCTTAACTGTTTCCATCGGCCTCGATCTTCGAATTTAACCCCAGTTGGTTTCTCTACTCTGATTCTCACTTCTCTCACTTCGGCTTTCCCACTTCGCTTCGACCTCCACGTCATTATGATTGTAACTTTCTTTCTTATTTTCTGAGACACTCTTCAAGAATCTGATCACTTACTTCCTTCTGACCGATTCCAAAATAACCTCGGCCTTCCTTTCTAAATCTTTTTGCTAACTCATCATACTTCTCGGCTTCTTTCTGTCGGCTGCTCGATAAGCTGATACATTTTCCCCTGACGATGTCTACCACTGCTTCACGGTCCGGTCTACTAGTCTCGCGACGTCTTGACACTTCATCTCGCTTTTTGGGTTCGGGTTCGGTCTCGGATTCACATCGCGTCGCCATTCCGTCCTACATTCAATACAACAACTCACTGGAACAATCAGTTTCATCCCGATCTATCCCCGACATCACTTTCCCATAGAAATATGGTTACTTAATCACGTACCTGACGGTTATTCGTGATTAAATAACAATACACTATAAGTCCGTTCCCTCGTGAATTGACGGTTGAGCACAACTGTTCTTAATCAGCTAAAAACTAGAAATAAAACTAAAATGAAATCAACACTTTACCTTCTAACAAAACCGAGGAAAAGCGATAAATCACTACTCAAATTCCGAACAACTAGAAACTCAACGGTCTCTAAGACCCAAAAGATCAATCTACTAAACCACGCATGATAAAACTAGGAAATCTACCGCACAACAAATCAATCAATCAATCAATCAACAAGAAATAAAAACAAGCAATTACCACACACACAATCACGCAATCTAACGATCGGTCGGATGCGTTGTCAGTCCGGGTTCAGGTCATGATGAACGGTCGTCAGTTCCGCTCATCATTTGATTTCACACAGTAATCAATTTGCTTTCAGAACCACCTCAATCATGCAAATAGTTACTATGCTACTCAAAACGATCAGCTGAACACTCTGCATCCACCACATACATAAACGATATATCATACATCATAAGGTTTTAGTACATGGTTACGATCAGAGTCCGTATAAAGCCCTCATCATATCCAAAAACCCATACGACGCCGCTATACATCAGAAAAGTCAAAGACGACACGCAAAGTCGTCTATCCGCCGATCTATCTACAAGACAAAAATAGAGTTAGTGCCCCCACTTACCTGGCCTAACTACTCCTATCCTAACCTAACACATCAAGTAAGACCGAAATGCCCAACACCACTGGCCAAATGGCTCGCTGAAGTACCCGCTGGCAGGTGCGCCAGGAGGATGTGGCAGGTGTTCCTCTCGAGATGGTGCTCCTACATGCTGTGGCTCGGCGATAGGGCAAAGATAAGCATCGTGACCTGCACGGCCACATACCTGACAGGCCGGAGTGGACACTGGGCGTGGTCCACGGTAACATGCAAATGCCTGATGGTCATAACCTCCACACAACTGACAAGGAGAAGTTGGCGCTAACGGGGGACCCATAAAACAATCTGGTGCAAGATGACCCTGACCTCTGCACAACTGGCAAGTCCTCACTGGCTCGGGCTGGGGCGACTGAATGATCGGCATCGGAATCATAGGTAACTGACTAGGCTCGGAATCTCTGCGACTAGGTCCAGCTCGATCACCCTCTGGTGCTGGCACTCTGTGTGGCACTGCGTCGGGCATACACGATCCTAGTCTAATGGTAGGACAATTCAATGCTCCATGACCCTCGTGACCACATAATGGACAACAGTCGGGTCCGAGTACTGGAAGGTACGGCTCTCGAAGGCGCGGGTCTACTGCCCAGGGGACACCAATACAAATGAAAATCATACACGCCACACCCACTGCATCCTTTGCGCTATGGTACTGCTGGCGGTGCCTCTACCCTCTCGGATGGTGGCGAAAATGACTCGAACTCGGACTCAGTAGATGCTGGCGACATAACCATATCAAACGGCGTACGGGGTGATCCGGGTCGCGGGTCCAACTGATGATGGGGCCCGACCTGCTGCTCTAACACATCCTGAAGTATCGCTACCTGCTCACCTACCTGCTGCTCCCACTGCTGACACTTCTCCGGGTCTACAGGCTCCATGTCCAAGTCGAAGCCAAATGGTAATGGGCTCATCAAATAATCCTCCACACAAAGCGGCGGTGGAAACTCGGGCGCCTCAAGAATCAGTGCCTGATACATCGGTGGTGCATCTGATGCTGCAAGTATCTGAGGCACATCCGGCTCTGGCCACTGTGGTGGTAACTGGAACTCTACATCCGCTCCTCCCAGAAATCCCAACATCACTACAAAAAAATGACTGTTTTGTGTCGTTTATTTTTTAGGTTTGCATTACTTATAAGTGATGCAAACGATTTTTACATCACTAAAAAAGTGACTCGGAACGCAATGATGCAAATACATTACATCGGTTTAAACAATTGTTACAAATACTTGCATCGATTATTGTAATTGATATTAATTTGTGTCATTCGGGTAAATTGATTTGAATTTTACGTCAATTAATCTAATCGATGTTAATTTTTGTAACGCTTATTGTTATTGATGTCAAATATTTACATAATTAGTAAATAATTGATGTTAAACTAGTATCAATTTTGATAAATGATTTTAATAGATATCACTTACAATAGCTGATATAAATTATTGAATTAAGAAAAATAAATTTTATTCTTGATAAAACAAATTAATTAACTTAAAATAAGAATTAGATTTAAAATTGATTAAATTATGTTTATTAATAAATCTAAACCAACTATTACTTATTAATTACAAATATTAAACTAATATAAACCAAAACAAATTAAAATAACTAATTACAATTAAAATCAAGAATGAAAAACAAATTAGGGCATTCCTTTCTAGTTTCCCTCTGCGCAGCTTTCTGTTATAGAAAACAATGTAAACCAAAACCAAAAACTGCCGCTTGCTTGATCTGGACCTTGACCCTTCAAAATCATATTCATATGTCTGAGACGCAGCGGCTGCTGCAGCTTCCGGTGATGTAGACGGCACCGAGAATTGTTTCAGAAACCTAGCCTTCTCGACTTTGTACTTCTTCTTCTTCAAGGTGTTGATCCGGTTTTTGTCGTTAACGTCGGTGCAGTACGGCTGCGATTTGTGGCGAACGTTGCGTCCAGTGTTGAAGTGACGGTTTAACGGCATTAGCTACCTCCTGCCAGTACTTATGACGGAGATTGTTGCAGCTACGTCGACGTAGCGAAAGGCCCAGGCTTGGATGAGCATGAGCTCGTGATGATGTTCTGAGATTAAAACCAAAAAGTTAAATAATTAGCTGTTTGGGACTCAAAAAAAGTATATACAGCTAAGAAGAAAGAAGACGATAGAGAAGGAGGGGTGAAGGAAGAAGAAGAAATTTTTTGAGATTTGTTACCACATAATTTAGGGTGAAGGAGTAAGAATAAATTTCTAATGGAGAAGGAAGAAGGAGGAGGAAGGAGACGATGGAGAAGAGGGGGTGAAGGAGGAATGAATAATTTTTTTTGAGATTTTGTTATATTTACAAAGATATTTACGTTATAATTTGTTAAGTCTGGTATTTACAGAGAAAGAATCGATTGGCTGAGATTTGTTAAGTTTTATGACCATTAGATCAACTAGTATCAATGGTTGAGAAAACAATAGATATGATCTTCGCCTCTTAAAACTAACCAATGACCAATTAGAATTATTTATCTTTTTATTTGCTCAATATCATCATCAATTTTAATAATTGATGCTAAATAACATAATTAATTTTAATCAATTTAATTAACTAAAAGATTTATTGTATACAATGATTTTTAAAGAATAAATAAACAAATTTTATCATTAATCCAAACAAATAATTTTATCATACGTAGAATGGAAAAATATCATATCGGCTGGCAATAGTCCGTTTATACAACAACAAGTCTTTGCATCTCTTCAAACGCTATGTTCTTATTTCTTAAGTTGAGACGTGTTGAATGCTCTAACCGTTTGAGCTTTCACCAAGCTCCTCTACGCTTAGGGTGGTCAAGGTACTGAGTTTGTTTCGGATTTTTCTCTAATCATGTCTCTACTTTGAAATTTTGGTGAGCGTAGTATCTCCACCCCGATTCTCGTCTAAGTTAGATCCATTCCCATAATTTCTTCTCGCCATTTCTCTCGACAGTATATCTCTCACTATTTAACTAAACCTTGCTCTAATACCACATGGCACGGATTTGATCGTTTTGACAAAAATCGTACAACCTTATACATTTTTACCTCATGTAAAATGCTAAGTAATCAAGCTTCACAAAATATGAATCTATTTTAATTGTGAAAAAAAAAGTGTTTGTTTTATTATGGATGGATGGATATCAAATTGTTTTATCCTTTTTATTTGCTCAATATCAAATTAAATAAATTAATATTTACACCATTTTTTATTGAATTAAATTTATATTATTTTATTGAAGTGATGTTAAAAAAAAAGACATCGATTCTTGAGTTGATGTAATTCCATTTTTTGTGTCAATATTTTACAAGTGATGCAAATTTACAAACATTTGTATCAATTTTAATGAACTGATGTTAAATAAGACAATAACAACATCACTTATCATAAGTGATGTTAAACAACAAATTTTGTATCATTTGTCAATAAATAATTCAAAATAGCATCGCTTAATTTTATGATACAATTTAATTGATGTAATTTGACTCTTTTTTGTAGTGATGTCTGCATAAGGGTCTCGGCTGCCCGCATCATCCATCATAACTGGAGGTAAAGGGTCTGGAAGAGGCGACCAATCTACCTCCGCTGCTCGGGAACCCTGTAAGTGTCACAATGGAACTGGCGGACGATCCGCCGTATGTGATCCCCGCGTATGGCCTGGTGACGCTGGGTATCTCTGAAACTGCTCTAACTGACCCTGCTTCGAACCATCTGATTCCTGCTGACTCATACTGATCTGCTGAAACTAATCTGCACGCACACACACACCCTTCCACTCTTCCCGGGACACACTGCTGCAAGACTGCAATCAAAACCACAAAGACAAGTTAGTACGAATAATACAAAAATTCTACTTTCCCATCCCAACCCCGGGTTTAACGGACGCGGCTCAGTTTCCTAATGGATGCTTGTGTGACACATTTGACTCGATAAAACACGGAAAACACTCAAAAATGAAATGTTTCGAAACCCATGCAGAACCTGGCTCTGATACCACATTTATGTAACACCCCTTTCCCGTTCTCCGCTGACCGTCGAGCTGACCGGTCAAAAATCAAACAAGAACATGACCGATCGAACCCGAGCAAGTAAAACGGGAAAAGTTCGTCACAGGACGAAGCCAGAGATAGATCGGTTTGAGACAAAGGCTCACACCAATCCGTCTTTGACCTCGCTATCCTCATTTCCATAGTACAAGCAGTACTACTTGCACTACTTCAATGAGTTGTGTCGGTTCGGACTAAAACCTCATATCAAGGAAACAATTTCATTTTTAAGTAATCAAACGTTAAATACAACGTTTAATGGGTTTTACAAACAATCATCAACGTAACACACAATCAATAAAAGATACAAAAAGGCGCAGCTGCCGAACCGAAAATAAACATCCAAAACCCGAATCAAATCCCGTCACAAGCAACCCGAAACCACACCGAGGAGCTCCCGCATCCGTCGCTGCTAAACCTGAAAAACACAAAAGAGTCTAATGAGCGATCTAAGATCACCCAGTGAACCGGCTCCACACTAACGGCTTCTAATCTATCTAGAACTACAGATTCCCGCCCCAAAACCCAAAATAACAATCAACAGGAATAAATGGTCGATCACGCACTACCACGTCGTGATGAACCCAAACACACACAATCAATGCCAAAGATAAAGAGAATTAGGGAAATCGAAGGCACTGCGGTACATGTCCTTGATTGGACTCGATCTATCTATCGCGCAAGAAAAGAAATAACAAAACAACACTTGGCGTTACGATCTCGGTAACTTCCACGGGTTTACATCGTTACCTACATGGTAACTAACCCACGACTCCTAACCATGTACACAAGGTCCCCACGGCTAGGACACCGTTCTCCGTCCATCGATACGCGGTGACTCCTGTTACCCCTGGTAACCTGAGTTTCCATGCGATCCGGCCCTAGGACATGACCCCGTATTCTCCGAATCACACACCTACCGGCGTCACCCGATAGGTTAACGCCATAACCAGAATCACCATGATCCGATTAGGCAAAACCCAAGGATCCAATCCGGTCGGAAGTACCGGAACGTAAACAAAACCTAGACTTATGAAATCTAACGCATCCTAGAGTCCTAGTACAGAAATATAAACACACAGACTCGATGGGACTATAACAATCAATAACAACAATCAACTCAACCCCGCATCCCGCAAGTCTACTCACACACACCACCGCCCTGTCTCGGCACCGTACCGAGCCAGCACCACAACTTAACCGGTCCCGTGACCGAGTTAAGTAACAATAAGGATCGCTCGGCCCAACACCGAGACGATCTAAAGGCCTGCACAAAAAGGTTAACCACAACCACACAACACAACACAATTACGCAATCAACAGCCTACTCGGCCCAACACCGAAGTAGACTCACAATCACACACACGCCACACAAACAGGCCTATTAGGGTTTCTAACGTCTTTTAACCAATTCACGCCCGCTACCTTGGGTTAGCCACTTGCTAACCCGTAGACGGTTCACCAATCACAACACTTCTCATTTCTTAATCTTTCCTAATCATCTTTTAACAACTCCTCGATCCGTCGGTTTAGAGCTAGAAACTTACTAAACTCCCCGACGTCTCATCATTCATTACTTAATTCATTAAACCTCGGGAACCCCGATACCATTTATATTCTATACGTTCGTTCAGGTTTAACTTCCGTATTTATACTCGTCTTAATTCCCATATATAAGTTCATTTAATATCGTTCCTTACTTATATATATATATATATATATATATGCATATACGGTCCTAGTCATGCAACAACGATATGAATGCATCACGCAACGCTACTACCAAACTAGCGGCACACAATCATGTTTAATCCGTTTTAAGTCTAACATGCTTATTTAACCCTAGCCGGTTTAACGTTAATTCAATCAGTCAATCAATTCTCAATTCAATTCAATTCAACGGGTATGCAATCCTGTTTCTACGGTTTCCCATTTATCGTCTACATGCAACTACGGTGTTTGAGCCGACTCACAGTGATTACGCGGAACGGCGGACCAGATGCGGATACGATCTCCCGAAACCCGAACTAAACCCGAACCTCTCCGAATACACGAACACGAACTCCCGAAAACTCCGAACACTTCGAACAACCGTCAAACCGAGCGTTGACGGGCTCGTTTTCCGGCGTTGACCGCGTTGACCGGCGGCGTGGACCGGCGTTGACCGTTGACCGTTGACCCAACTAAACTGGTTGACCACTCCTCTGAACCGGTTGACCAATTAAACCGAATTCCAATTGACCGGTTTAGGTAAATCGGGTCAAAGTCAAAATGTTTGACCGAGAGTTGACCGGTTAACCTAAACTGATCTAAACCCAACCAAACCAGCTCCAATCCTGCTCCAACCCATCTGAACCAGCCCCTTGAATAACCGGTTGAAGACACGGCGGCGAAGGAGGTTTTCCGGCGGTTACTCCGGCGTTGACCGAGGTGGCTCCGGCGTTGACCGCGGCGGCGGTGGCTTTTCCGGCGACTTCTTACGGCGAACCAACCACCAAAATGCTCAGCGTGATCAGATCTATCCACCCATGGCTTCCAAAATACAAGAACCGGCGAGGAGAGAGAGTTATACCAAGAACCCTAAGTTGCGGTTGCTTCTTGGACGAATTCCGGCGAGCTCCGGCGACGGTGGCGACGGCGACCGGCTGGAAAATGAAGAGGAGGAGGAGAGGAAGCTCCTGGGCTTTTCAGAGTGATTTAGCTCTAGGATGAATAAGTTATGCCCTTTCTTGCTCACCAAGGCATGAAGAACACCATAGCTTTTGATGAAGATCTTCAAAGATGCAAAAGGTTTTGTTGAATCTTAATGAATCTTCTGGAAAAAGGAGATGATTCTGATGAATCTGGTAGAGAGAAGAGAGATCTCGAGAGTGAGGAGAGAGAGAGAGAGATTCCTTGTACAAAAAAGAGTGATGTGATACATTGTTTTTTTTTAGCATGAACCTCCTTTTGGTGCATTGCATGCACTTAGGAGAGGTGGCGCCTGCAGGGGAGGAATACTTGTCATCCTGGGGTTGAGTATGAGCCAGTTAATCACCTCTTAATCCCTTAATCTTCCCTCTAATCCCCTTAATCACTTATGCTCGGTTTGCTCGTTTTTCCGATAAATGTTTTAGTAAATATCAGAAGGCTCCCATAAATATCCAAACCTCCATAAACTTATTCTCCTTTCTTTTAGATGAATGTAGCAATTTGAATCATCTCATTTGGAGTTTCCTAGCTCCGGTTATGAATTTCCGAAGTTTTTCCGGTTTTGCTCGGTTTCACCCGACACTCCGAAAAAGGCATTTCTGCTCCGTTTCTTCGAATTCTGATCTTGTAAATGTTCTTTATGGTTTAAAAAGAGAACATTTGGCCCATCTCGTCTTCCGTCTCGAACTTTGGCAAAATTACCATTTTGCCCCTGTGTTTGACAAAATTACAATTTTGCCCCTGTTAACTTTTCTTCTGCCCGTTGACCATATTTTTGGATACAGGGTATCACAGTCACCCAGTAGGTTAACACCATAACCAGTACCACTGCCCAAAGGCACGTGTCCGATTAGGTAACTACCCGAGGATCCAATCGGGTCGGAAGTACCGGAACGTAACCAAACACCTAGACTTGCGGGATCTAACGCACCCTAGAGTCCTAGTGCAGAAATGTAAACACGCAGACTCGCTCAGACTCTAGCAATCATACTCAATCATTACTCAACAACAATCTCAACACCACATTCCGCAAGTCTACACACACATACACACACCAACACCACCGCTCAGACTCGGCACCACACCGAGTCAGCAACCACGACTTAACCAGTCCTGTGACCAAGTTAAGTAACCACACAGATCGCTCGGCCCAACACCGAGATGATCTAATAGGCCTGCACAGAAAGCTCAACAGAAACCACACAATAACACAATCGCACAATCACCACACAATCAGGCCTATTAGGGTTCTACAATCTTTTAACCAATTCACGTCTGCTACCTTGGATTAGCGGATTGCTAATTCGTAGACGGCCCACATCTCATTAATGTCTGCTACTTTGGATTAGCGGATTGCTAATCCGTAGTCGGCTCATCACACACTTCACACACATTTTATCTCATACCCATTTCTTATATGTCTTTTAATCATCCCCGATCCGTCGGTTTTAGAGTTAGCAGCTTGCTAAGCTCCTCGACGTCTCATAGCTTACTTACTCAATTCCATCACTCCTCTTTATCCTTTAATACACTTATTCCCGATACCAACTCATACTTTATACGTTTGTTAGGTTTTAGTCCGTCTTTTAATTCCGTCTTACTTCCCGTATATACGTTCATTATGTATCGTTCTTTCATATATATATATATATATATGCATATACAGCCCTAGCCCTCCACGGCTATATGAATGCACCAACCAACGTTACTAGCAACCTAGCGGCACACAACAGGTTTAGTCCATTTAATTCTCACGTTCCTAACATGCGTTTTAAACCTTAACTGGTTTATCGTTAATCAGTCAATTCGATTCTCAAGCCCAATTAAATCACATCCGGGTATGCAAACCCTAATTCTACGGTTTCTCATTTCACGATCTACATGCTTCTAATTTTGATGTTTGAGCCGACTCACCGTGATTGGTCGGAATGAATGGCACAGATGCGGATACAACTCCCCGAGACCCCGAACTAAACCCGAATACGAACTCCAAGGCTTCCCGAACACCCGTACACAAACCGCAAACGCAAAACAGGCCGGAGTCAACGCGTTGACCGGTGTTGACCGGGTGACCGTTGACTTTGACCGTTTACCTTTGACTTTGACCAATATTTAACCGGTTGACCCAATCTGAACCAGCTGAACCACTTAAATCAAACCAAACCAATTGAACCGGCTTCAATTGAACCGGTTAGGTTAAACCGGTTTAGGTCAAATCGTTGACCGGTTTAACCAACCGTTGACAAAGGCTTAGCCAAGCCTAAACCAAACCAATTCTGAACCAAACCAAGCTGAATCAACCCCCTGAAGAACCGGCTGAAGACACGGCGGCGATGGAGCTTCTCCGGTGGCTTTTCTGAAGTTGACCGGCGGTGGTCCGGCGTTGACAGGCCGGTTCACCCCTTTTTCCGGTGACTCAGGTGACGATCTACATATCAAACTTATCGGAAAGAGGAGATCTATGCATCCATGGCTTCAAAACGTCCAAATCTGATGAAGGATGAGAGAGATACACCAAAACTCCAACCGCAGCAGCTTTCCTGCCACTTTTCGGCAAGCTCCGGAGAAGGCGGTCATGTCTGTCTGGAGGGCGGTTGTAGAGGAGAGTGAGAGGAGTTCACTGGGCTTTACAGAAGTTGATTTGAGTTTATATTGAAAGAGTTATGGTTTTTCTTGTGTTTGAAGGTTTAAGAACACTTGGAGATGTTCTTGGTTCTCCTTTGAATCTTCATGTTGGGATTATGTCCTGAAATCACATTGTACTAACTCTAGAGATAGTTGTATTGTCGAGATCGGACAATTCATGTGATACTGGGTGGTCATAATGTTTTGCTAGAAACCGCTTATGACAAATGAGTTGTAACTCATTTCCAGTATCGTGTGAACCTACAGGGTCATACACCTAAGCAAGTTGGACATACTTCGTATGGGATTGATCATTGGAATATGGTCTGGTCGATGTGTATTGGATACACATCGAATATGAGTTTTGATGAGGTGTGTCGATCGACACCATTGGGTGCGTCGGTCGACACATGATGTGTGTCGATCGACACCACTAAGTGTGTCGGTCGACACAAGGCCGAAACCGAAACTGATGTTTCGGTTTACGTCGTGGTCGGTACATATATAAGTGATCTTATGTATTTCGACCTAGTGACCGGGTGAGCCGCCTGAGACACTTCTTCTCTGAGAGAAAAACACAAAACCTCTAGAAACTCAGTTCCCAGGAGATCCGATTCCCGGTACTAGCATCCCGGCGGATTCCAGCTTGTGTGCGTGTGGACTGAAGTAGAGGCGCAGCATCTGAGGCGCTCCAGAGATCTCGTTTATCTGACCATCTTCCGCTGCCAATCTCCAGGTAAACACGAGATCAGATCCATGATTCAATTAACTAGACCCTAGATCCTAGGCTACCTGGAACCTGACAGCAATTCTGAATACAGCAGAATTGGCTCAAAGTTCCAACCCTTCAAAGGCTGCTGGGTTTTTCTGGAGAATAAGGATGAATCTGATGAACACACAGAGAGAGAGGAGAGAGCTCGTGGTAAGAGAGAGAGAGAGAGAGAGAGAGAGAGAGAGAGAGAGAGAGAGAGAGAGAGAGAGAGAGAGAGAGAGAGAGAGAGAGAGAGAGAGAGAGAGAGAGTGAGATATCCAAAAATGAGTTCTTGGTGAAATGGAAGGGATAGTTCTTTGCTTCACATGGGTTTCACACCTCAAGAGGAAGGCTGGAGATCTGAAGGTGTAACACCTGTCACCGGAGCTTCTTCTTATCCAAAAAATCAAGCCCATAACCGGCCCAAACCAATTACAAACCCCTCTTTCTATTCCTTCTTGGTTTCTTTGGTTTTACGATAATTGTTTTAGAAAATACTCCACTATTCCCATAAATCCAAAAACCTCTAAAATCTGATTCTCCTTGATTTTATATGAATTTATCAACTTGAATGACCTCATTTGAAGTTTCCTAGCTCTGGTTATGAATTTTTGAAGTTTTCTCGGTTTAGTCGGTTTTCCACCCGACAAGCCGAAAAACCCGTCTCTGTTCCGTTTCTTCCCATTCTAGTCTTGTAAATGTTTTTTATGTTATAAAATGAGAACATTTGACCCGTCTAGAATTCTGTCTCGAACTTTGGTAAAATTACCATTTTACCTCTGAGTTTGGCAAAATTACAGTTTTGCCCCTGTTAAATTTTCTTCCGCTCGTTGACTGCATTTTTGAAAACAGGGTATTACAAAGACGGTTATGAAGAAAGAGGGCTATAAAAGAGGAGGCTCCATGATTCGAAGGAGGCCAAGAATTCATTCGTGCATTAAGACTTTGTAATCGCTTCATAGCTCGAGTCTTTAGTGTTCATATACTCAAATCAATACAAATCCACTTTTTCACTATTGTTAGCTCGTTTGATCACGTTTGCTCAAGAATCTAGCCCATCCTTTTCATAAACCAGCTCATCTAAACATTCCAAAACTTGAGTGTGGGTTTTAGGATCCACATTTTGGCGCCGACTGTGGGGAAGATTCATAGATTTTCTTTGCACACAAACCTGATCAACAGCCTACTAGCGTGGAAATGGATCCCAACGCAACAGATCCGATCGGATTACCAGGATCACAAAATCTCGACCAAACGAACGTAAACGTTCAAACCGGGAATACCGGATCAGAGTCTGCTGTGACTCAAGCAGGATCCGGAACAGTGGATCGCATCCCTACTTCCCAGCCGTCACGGGTTGCGCCTCCGGGCTCGACCTCGCAGACAACCGAGAGAACCAACTCTCGAACCTGGATACGATCTGAGGATCTCCCCCAAGGAGATGTGCAGACTCCTCGGATCATTCCGCAGGAACGACCTGACTCGCCATGCCTGACGAGATCCATCACCGACGGCATGGCGGAGCTCCGCAAGATGCTAGCAGTCCTAATCGACAGATCGCATGATCAAGAAGTCACCCAACGGACTGTGTTAGCTCGGCTAGATATGCATGACATGATTCTGCTGAATCTCGGAAATAGGCCGCGACCTGTTACAGGGACTGCAGCAGATGGCTCCACGAGGAGTTTGTTACCTCGCATTCGTCTGGACTTCGAGGAGGAATATGTAACCCCTAAGCTACGAGATAGACATCCGTGCCTGGAAACGGCGGCTGCCCAGTGCTTAGCCCGACTTTGGGACCCACGCATCCCGGTGCGAACACCGTGGCCTCGACCTCGACGGGCATTACCTCCCCCGAGGGAGCGCGACTGCCAACGCCCCCGCCTATGCGTACAAGTTACGAACCAAACAGGCATCGGGTATTGGGAGCATCAGTCTTCGCCTCCAGCTCGCGTCCTCCGATAACGGAACCTGGGACTAACACCGCTTGGCCTCCCCCGAGCGAGGTAGCTCAGCAAGCCGGAATCCGGGGACCAAGCAACACACGTCCACAAAGCACACAGCTCCCCATGTTCGAAAACCGAACTGGCGCGGACGACGAAGGCATATACGCCAGGCTCTAGCGTCTGCAGGCTGCAGTCCACTAAGCAACGAGCACAGCTCCAGACATTGATCAAGTCATCGAGGAGACCCGCCGAACTCCGTTCACGGATAGAATCGCTAGCGCGATGATCCAGAATACCGGGAAGATCAAAATCCCAGAATACGCGGGGACCACGGACCCAAAAGCCCATGTTTGAGATTTCAGGCTCGCTGTCTCCCGAGCCCACCTCACCGATGAAGAAAAGGAAACAGGCTACTACAGACTTTTCGCGGAGAACCTCACCGGTACCGCACTAGAGTGGTTCGCCAGTCTATAAGGAAACTCGATCGGTAACTTCACACAGCTCGTATTGATATTCTTGAGACAATACTCGATATTCATCAAAGAGAAAACTTTGGAAGCCGATCTCCGGGCTCTGAAACAAGGATCAGACGAAGCTCTTAGAGCCTACATCGCTAGGTTCCGAGAAGTCAAATCGCATATAGCAGATCCAAACAAAACCATAGCAATCGCAGCTCTGAAGAACAAAATCAGTACACATCGGATTGCAGAAAAGAGCTTGCGGTCCGACCCTGCACGTCCCTAGACGATGCGCTGCATAAAGTTACGTACTATGCCAAGTATGAGGAAACAATAGTCGCAGCAAAAGAAGAGTCAAGCCAAAAGAAAACCAGCAAAAAGGAATCCTCTGGCAAAGGACATCACGTCCTCACCGTGGTGTTGGGAATCCGAGCCAATCCACTCTGATGTCTCTGGGCCCAGAACTTCTGATAGCCCAGTCAAGTAAAACCAATTTCTTCTGTCTTGTGATCATATGACAGTCGCACTGCAAGTCTGTCAATGGCCACCTGCCAAACTCATGCTGTGGTGGATACCAAGGACTCCAAGACTATCCAACAAACGACACGAGTTTTGACAGTAGATAAGATTGGGAAAGACATCAAGGTCACTTGATATTTTGGTTGAGGAAACTAAACCCAAAAGTTTAGCAAATCAATCTCTTAGGTCATGTAATTGTTGATGTTTAGCACTGCATGTTCATCAACTCTACTACCTGCCTTACTCACGTAATTGTGGACACCAAGCTCTTGGCTAGATATCACATAACTAAATGAGTCTTGACAGTTGACCATATTGAAGCTAATCTTCGATCAATGTTTAAGTCTAGTTTGGTTTCTGCAAATTCAAGGTTCAATAACCAGAATTTCGAATGCTGTGTCGATCGACGCAGACTATGTCTGTCGATCGACACTACCAAACAAAACCGGACTTCAATAACCGGTTAATTCAATTAACCCGGTTTATTGAACCAGTCATGTCGATCGACACAACCCATGTGTGACGTTCGACATAGACCTAAACCGAAGATAGTTTTGATAACCGGTCAAATCCAATTGAACCGACTTATCTGATCAAACTGATCTTAACCAATCGGTTTATACTAATTGGTATCATCAGTTCAATCCAATTGAACCAATCCATCCAATTTAAACCGTTTAAACCAGTTTCAACTGATTGCGATAACCGGTCCAATTCAATTGAACCGACTTATCCAATCAAACTGATTTATCCCATCGGTTCATGCTAATTGAGATAATCAGTTCAATCCAATTGAACTAATTCATCCAATTTAAACCGATCTATTCGGACTTAACCAAGCATGATGACCGGTCCAATCCAATTGAACCGATTAACCATTCGCTCGGCCTGTGTCGATCGACACTCAACCTGTGTCGATCGACGCAGTAGGCTTTTAGGTTTTCTACGAGAAAAACCCTAGCCGCCGAATTTCGTCCTGTGTCGACCGACACTCAAACTGTGTCGATCGACACTCGACCGAGTTTGCTCTGTGTCGACCGACACACCCAGTGTGTCGATCGACACAGAAGGCTTTCGGTTTTTCTTCGCGAAAAACCCTAGCCGCCGAATCTGTCGATTTCGCCACTTTGTGTCGACCGACACACCTAGTGTGTCGATCGACACTGTGCGAAAACACAGATTCGATTCCGAGCAAAATCGATCTAACCTGTTCTAGCCAAACAACCTAGTTTGCGAATCTAAATCATCAAATTCAATGAACAGGTTCGATTCAATGATAAAACCCTAAGGCTCTGATACCACTGTTGGGAATCCGAGCCAATTCTACAGATTCAGAATTCTCGCGAGTTCCCGATAGCCTAGGATCTAGGGTCTAGTTAATTGAATCATGGATCTCACCTCGTGATTACCTGGTGTTTGGCAGCGGAAGATTGATCAGGTAGCACGAGATCTATTGCGCCTCAGATGCTGCGCCTCTATCGTAGTCCACACGCACACAAGCTGGAATCCGCCGGGTTGCTAGCACCGGGACTCGGATCTCCCTGGGAACTGAGTTTCTCTGAGGTTTCTGTGTTTTCTCTCTGATAAAACACTCTGGGCGGCGCAGAAGAACCAACTCATTTAGGTCGAGATATAAAACGTACTTATATACTGACCTCGAGGTGAACCGAAACATCAGTTTCGGTTTCGCCATTGTGTCGACCGACACACTTATTGGTGTCGATCGACACACGTCCTGTATCGACCGACGCACCCAATGGTGTCGATCGATACACCCCTTTGAAACTTATATTCGATCTGTATCCAATACATATCGATCAGACCATATGCCAATGATCAATTCCCATGCAGAGTATATCCAACTTGCTTAGGTGTGTGACCCTGTAGGTTCACACGATACTGGAAATGAGTTACAACTCATTTGTCATAAGCGGTTTCTAGCAAAACGTTATGACTACCCAGTATCACATGAATTGTCCGATCTCGACAATACAACTATCTTTAGAGTGAGTACAATGTGATTTCAGGACATAATCCCAACACGTGGATGGCAAGCCCCAGTGGCGCAAGCCCTACGACGAGAACAAGTATATAAATAAGTTTATATTGTTCTATTACTTAAAAAACTTTACAATAACAATTATATATATCATTTCCGAGAAGATAAAACTTTCAAGTTCATCATGTACAGCAAATTATATAATATTTTATATTAGCAAAAAATTATGATCTTATCCAAATCAAAGAAATTATCACATTCTATTATGCAATCTATTTCTTTCTTTCTATAGGGAATACCACTTGATAAATGAGGCTACAAATTATCCCAACTTTACTATTTTTTAATGTATCAACCCAATGTAGTACATCCGAGACGAATGCCATTTATGCCATTTATAACATATAGAAACCGCAAGCAATATGGCTATATGAACACACTCGGAATGTATTTTATATACCTATATAATATTACATTTTTAGAGAAACTAATATTGCAAAAATATAACTCGGAAATAAGCGGATAATCACATGGTTAAAGCTGCAAATACAATACTAAATATTTTTTGAAAGAAATACAATACATTTTTTGAAAAACAATATGATTACTAAGAACCAAAATAAAAGGTCCTGCAAATGATTTTAACTTTATTTGCCATTGAAATATATCTGTTTAAACATAAGATTAGCACTTTCATATTTGAAAATAAAAAATAAACGAAAGGAAATTATTCAAAACCCCATACACAAATTCAAACAAATTCATTGTGATAATCATCATGATAATGAAGCATTTTTGTTTTGTCTCGTCTAAGCAAGTTCGTAGCGAGGAGTGTTGTCAAGGGAAGCTTCACGGTTCTTTCGTCTTTGTCTTCGTTGAACTCTTTTTTATTTGCGAGTTTGTGTTTTTCTTGAAGCTTTCGTATTAACAGACGTATGAATGCTCTTTGTTTATTCTGAACCATAAAATACAATGTCAAGTGTATTTTCTTCCACCATTTCGCCATCCGAAGTTCCCTAACCAAGATTCAGATTATGATATTGAAAACCGATTCTTGTCCACACTGATACTAAGCATTTACAGAGGCTTTATAATTACCAACTACGATTAGATATCTTTTTAAAAAAAACTACGATTAGATAGATAATAACTCACATAACTATTTTACAAATTTGTATACATGTGTCAAAAAAAAGAGACAAAAAACATATTTTGAAAAAGCTCTGCTGCATAGCGCGGACCCATACCTAGTATTAACAAAATGTTGTATACCATATTGCAGAAATAACATTTACAAGCAATGTGGACAAAGTAAAATGATAAGTATTGATATCAAAATCTCTTAATGGTATTCACTGGATCTGAATCATATGTATCATTATTCTTTTAGATTTGTTTGCTTTTGGTTTTTAAAAATATTTTATTTTTGATTTATATGGAATGTCATAGCTAACAAATTATTATGAAAGATATAATCTTGTAATCAACCATCTAACATTTATTCTTAGCTAAAGGTACATCATAAATAATACACAACTAATATTTATTTTGTTAATGATTTTTATACCTAATACTCTTTCGGATGATAAAATACTATGTGTCTAATTATCATTGGAACTAATTCATACAATGGCATTTTTTATAATATAGTAATTGTTGTGCAGCCTGTAATAATTAAAAATAAAATAAAACTTTGTCAATTGTAATAACAAAGATTTAAGAGGCCCAATTTTCATGAACTTATAAGCACAGAGTATAAAAAGAAAAGCAGAGGAGATTCTCTTGGCATCTCCGAATCGAATCTGAGAAAGAAGAAGCCAAATTAGCTTCGAGATCGATGTTCGAGGAAATTAGATGCATGAAGTTGGATTGACGTGGGATCTCAGTTTCTTCACGCAGCTTGTATTGACGCTCTTCTTCCTCTCCATCGGTCTCCTCTACTTTGTCAAACGAACGGCAGCCAAGTACTTCGAAGTCGGCGGCTCCGGTGGTTTCAACAGCGATCACCGCCGACATTTCATGGTTCCCGAAACGGCCGAATGCTCCGTCTGTGGGAAGCTCTCTACCAAGAAATGCTCTCGTTGCAAATCTGTTCGATACTGGTATCACATCCTTCTCTTTGAAAAGTTTACCAATTGCTCCAAAATAGGGTTTCTGGATTCAAAGACTCACAATTGCTCCAAATTAGGGTTTCTGGATTTGATGTAGACGTATCTGGAGATATAATTGGAACGTGGTCTTTACTAATTGTTTTAGCTTGTGCTTTCCAAACTTTGTTTCCATGACTTTTTGTTTATATGGAACAGTATTGCGTTTGTTAGTTTTGATCTTTAGGATTTTTTTGTCTGAAAGAAAGCCGTCTTTGACCTTATAAGTCATCCTCAATGTTTGTTGTGAATTGGCGGATAATTAGTTCTGTCAAGTTTTATAATGTTATTTCAGAACAAACAATCTTGTTTTTTTTAAGTTGTGATATTATGACTTTAGTGCATCTGTTTGTTAATTTGTTTCCTTTTTCCCTCTGTTCTTTGCTACTAGCTCTGCTGAGTGCCAAAAGTCAGATTGGAACTCGGGGCATAAACTAAAATGTAAGGTGTTTAAGAGTACTGACTCATCACCGTTGAGAAGGGATGATCTCGATTTCAAATCTTCTCTGTTTGGGAATAGATCTGCGTCTAAGATTGCAATGGATCCTAAGCTGAGCCAAAGCAAGGCTATCCTCAAGCCAGGAGACGTAATGTGCCTTATTTTACTCATCTCATTATTGACCCTCTTCGTGAAAGTTTTGACTGCGCAAGTCTGATTGATTATGTTTGCCTCTTGTGCAGGTTCTTTTCCCATACGAGGCTTTTGTTAAATATTTTAACTGGGACAAACCTATATTGGCTCCATGTGGGCTCATCAATTGTGGAAACAGGTTTTTGTTTATCTGGTTTATAGTGTGGCTTTAAAGCAAATTGTTTTTTTTTTGTATACGTCAGTCTGATTTTCTTATGCTTTTATGTCAATCCTCTTTCAGTTGTTTCGCTAATGTGGTTCTACAATGCCTTTCTTGGACACGCCCTCTTGTTGCGTACCTACTGGAGAGAGGCCACAAGAGAGAATGTAAGTTTCTATTCGGAGGGGATATCAATGCTTCACAACTCTTCAATTGGGTTATATGTATGTGCTTCAACTTTGCTTCTATGCTTTATTTGACAGGTAGGCGCAACGATTGGTGCTTCTTCTGTGAATTTGAAACTCATCTCGAAAGAGCATACATAAGTCGGTTTCCTTTTTCACCAATGAACATTATCTCGCGGTTGCCTAACATTGGTGGAAATCTTGGGTATGGGAGACAGGAAGATGCTCATGAGTTGATGAGGTCAACAATTGTTACTCGTTGGTGTGACCTTTGCGGTGGAGTTTCTGTCAATTTGTCAGCTAATGCATTTAAACTTCATGTGATTTTAGGTTTGTAATTGATATGATGCAATCTGTTTGCCTCGACGAATTTGGTGGAGAAAAGGTCGTGCCTCCTCGTGCCCAAGAAACAACACTTATTCAATATATATTTGGTGGTCTCCTTCACTCACAGGTGATGTTTCATAATCCCAGTAACAAGTTCATAAATGTGATGATGTACCAGTTAGCTTTAATACAATAGAAAGTTTGTCAAGAAGACATACTATTGTTAATCAAATGATTTCTCTCATTTAATGTATTTTTTATTTAACTTTTTCAGGTCCAATGTACTGTTTGTAGTAATGTTTCTGACCAATACGAAAATATGATGGATTTAACTGTTGAGATCCACGGGGATGCAATATCATTGGAGCAATGTCTCGATCAGTTCACAGCTAAAGAATGGCTCCAAGGAGATAACCTTTACAAATGTGATAGGTATTTATATTCCTTCTGAAGCATTAGTTTTTTTCCTAAACAAAGACATGGTTGATATGTCTATCTTGTGAATGTACATGGTTTCTGAGAGTTTTAGTCTCTTTTCCAGATGTAATGACTATGTGAAGGCATGTAAGCGTCTTTCAATTCGTTCTGCTCCTAATATTCTTACAATTGCATTAAAAAGATTTCAGGTTTTAGCTCTGTTCCTCTCACCTTTGCTCTTAGTTGGTCTCTTTGTGTCTGCATATTCTTCTAATGTTGGTTGTCTGATAAATTCAAAACTATGTACAGGGTGGGAGGTTTGGTAAACTGAACAAACGAATTAGTTTTCCCGAGACATTTGATATTGGCCCTTACACAAGTGGTGGAGGAGAAGGAACAAATGTATACAATCTTTACGCTGTGATTGTCCATTTAGATATGTTAAATGCTTCATTTTTCGGCCACTACATTTGCTACGTTAAGGACTTCCGAGGAGACTGGTATAGAATAGACGATTCTGAGGTAGGAATCATCTTTTATCAACTCTTGTTGTTTTGTTTGCCTATTACGAATGTAGACATAAATGAAAATTTTATGATGAGTAAACTAGAATATTTCTGAGATCTTCTAATCATGTCTCAAAATACTCGCAGGTGGAAAAAGTTGAACTAGAAGATGTCCTTTCTCAACGAGCATACATGCTCCTCTACAGCAGGTAGAGCCTTTCAGTTTTTAGTTTTTTTGTTATCAAAAAAGAAATCAGATTATGATTTCTGTTGTTGGTTTGTGCAGGGTTCAGACCAGACCATCAAATCTTAGACCTGAAGAAGTTCAAGATGAGAAGAAAACAGATGCATTGAACACACAATCTAGCCAAGATGGGTCTGTTGAGAGTTCTGGGGCGGGAGCAAATGACACGAGCGTGTCCTCGCTGTGTAACGGCATCATCTCACATTCAGAAGACCCTGAGTGCAAAGAAGAATCATCATCATCATCATCATCTTTGTCATCTTCCGTAACCGTCTCTGAAAAAGAAAGGGAAGTAGCCGTAAGGGTTGATACAGTAGATTCTGAGTCAAACCCTTCTATTGACATTGAACATGATTCTGGAACATATCATCACGAAGAAGCAGCAACAGCAAATGAGAAAGAAAATCTAATGGTTAAAGATCCGACCGTTGATTCTTCTTGTTCGAACATAATTACTTCATCTCCTTCTGCTTCTACAGTAAATCCAACGGTTGAAGATCCGGCTGTTGATTCTTCTCGTTCGAACATTACTACTTCATCTCCATCTGCTGCTACAGAGTCTACACATCCGGAGAAAGAAGATTCAGAGACCTATATGATCGATGATGCTCAGTGAATCCAAAAGGATGGTGAAATCACTACATTCCATGGCTCTTGAAAAACAACAAGGGAGCTTCTAACTTAGCAATAATGCTGGCAAGTTTGTTTTAGACGCTGCGACTTCTGGTGTTGCTTGAAGGATATATGTCTGGAAGTAGGGGATCCTAGAAAATCCATATTTAGAAGAATTTTGGGTTCTTACAGCTGACAAAGCCCGGGATTGGTACTTAGTCCTATGTGAGATAGAAAGTTCAGGATCCGGTTAGTTATTCTTTTGACGTTTATTTGTCTGTTAAAGTAGATTTTACCATTGAACCCAAAACTCTTACAGCAATAACGATTACAAGTGACAACTTTTGTGCTTATTTTGGTTTGGAAAATACAGAAATCAAAATTAAATTCGATTGTTGGACCGGTTTACTACGGTTTCTGATTTAATAAGAGTTGCTTCCTTTTCGTCATTAATAAGGTTCTAGCTTTGATGTAGTTTGAAGCATTGTCTGTGACAACCTGAATTACATTAGCTTCTCCAACTTCCTCGATCATATCGTCAAGCAACTTGAATAACAAGTCTGCACTTTTCACAACTTCAGAAACATCTTTCGATTTGATGTAAACAGAGCCTTTTAGAGAATTAACCAGAAAGTTCACAATATCCATTCTAGAAACTGTATCACGCTATCCATCTGACGTTAGTGAACATCTTTTTTCAGCCCACTCCTTTTTATTCTCTGAAATCTGAGCAAGTGTGTTGTTAAGTTCTTTTTTGAGAAGAGGAACTCGCAACTCATACATAGTTGGTGGTTTCAAGCCAACTACATACTGCCCAATTATTTCAATCATCTCCTTAAAGCTAGGATAATTCACAGCATTGAAAGCGAGACCAACATCAATGAACCACTATTTATACCTCCACATGCCCTATCTCGTGCCTCTTTATCAATTACACCCAAAATACCTCTTTGGTTGCTTCTTCCTTGCATAATATCACTTGGAGGGGCAGTCACATACTTGTCCAATGGCCCTCTGATTTTTCGCTTTTTAGGCTGCCCCTTTTGAGTAGATGCCTCTATCTCTTCTTCATAAAATTCCTCATACTCATCAAACTGAGCCACATATGCCATACTCTTTGCTTCTCTTTCTTGTAAAACCCTTATGGTGTAATCTCTGATTTTTTTCTTCACATACTCAGGACAGATTGTGCACTATGCGGTATTCTCACCACCAGCCAAGTGCGCCTTAAGACGAGTTATTCCACCATTAATGACCTTCTGGCAGTAAATACACCTCCATGAGTTTGTGTTATTCCCAACCATTACTCCATATTTTTTTCCTGGATCCTCTTTGCTTGATCTTTTAACAGCTTCAGCATTGCTTCCACCATCAGTCATTGTGATTTGTGAAACCGAAGAATAGAAGAGTGAGAACAGAAGAATAGAAGAGATCAAGAGAAGTGTCTCTTGATGTTTTGGAGAACAGTAAGAAGCTTGAGAGATGAAATTAGGGTGCAGCCGTAAAAAAATATAAAAGTGTCGCTTGGACACTTTTTTAAAAGTTATTTATACCTAATTAGGGTTAATTAACTTAAAACTAATAAGTAAACATTTAAATAAGTTTAATTACTTCCTAAAAGTTAGAAAGCCTTAGTTGATATTAAAAAAGTATGTTTATGTTACGTACCTTAAGCCATGCCGCAGCCACAGCCATGCCACATCCACAACCATAAACACCATGGCGTCCGCACATGCACATAGCCATGCCATGAGGGCTGGTGGCGCCGAAGACACTGCCATGAGCCATGGCGCGCCATGGTGGCGCCATGGCTGGATTTTTAAAACACAGCCGGAGAGATCTCCCTCCGCCTCCTCTTAGATACCACAGAGACATCCCAAGAGAGACTCCCCTAACAAGAGATAAGGCAAACTTCATTACCCCATGAGCTGCAAGAATTCTCTCAAGACTCTAGAGGAAGAACCAGGGGCCACTTTACTTTCTCGACAATCCGAGCTAGACCAATAGAAAACCCGACCTCATCCCGCAGAGATAACTATCGACCACACTCCTCTTCCCAATCCAGGAATCTGCTCCACTCTACTCGTAGAGTATGGAAGGAAAAACCAAATGCTGAATCCACTATCCCAGCTATCTCCCAAAGACTTGTTGAAAACTTTAACCATCCTCAGAACTCGCAATCACCACCAAACTCGCCTAGAAACCCAAGACATTACCCGCAACATATTAGCCATAACCCCAACCAATCTTCTATCAAATCTCCTCAACCTGCTATTCATCAAAGCCCACCACAGAGGACCCAACAAAGAATCGATCAGTTTGATCTCAGAAACTCTTTATTAGGAGCAAGTAAACTTCAGGAGGTAGAAGTACATTATGAGAATGTAACAGTTCAAGAAGATTTAATACTGAGTAGTGGAAAACGGGTCCATCTAGCAGATCATGAACTATCTTCACCTTATCAAAGGATTACCCCCTCGTCTAACAGAATTCCTGTTTCCCAGAGATTGGAACCTGCAGTGGGAAATGTAACAGTTACTGTTCCACCTTCCATACCCAAATCTAAAGCCAGTGCAAAGAAGCGTATTGTTATCTCAAAGAAAAAGTAGTAAGAAGTCCTCTTCAAGGACCAAGACTGAAGAAAGGTTGGGACCTCTCTTTAATCCATCTTCAAGGAAGAAACTCTGCTCTGGACCCAACATTGTCCCTTCATCTTCCTGGCCTGCAAACCCTCCCATCTCGCTGATCCCACCTTCCAGACAGTCAGCTCGTCAATCCCCCTCGGATTTTCGGACTCGACAGTCTGCTCTTCCTTAGCACTATTTTGATGGAACTGTCAAGGTATGGGTAGTGACCTGTCAGTTCCAAGACTCAGGGAATTGAGAAGGAAGCTCTTCCCGGATATCCTCTTCTTAGCTGAAACAAAATCACAAGATGAATTTGTGCATAAGAAGATGAAGGAATATGACTACCCAAACTATTTTACGGTATCTACTGCAAGCCTTAGTGGTGGAGTTGCAATCGGCTGGAAGCAGGACATACACTTGGAAATCCTTCATTCCACTCCAAATTATATAGACTCCCGAATCAAGTTCAAAGGCAAATGGTCTTTCATTACGTTCGTCTATAGTGCACCAGATGTCCAAAAGCGTCTCCAAGTTTGGGAGGAACTTACTCAACTAGCTGAAATGAGAAATGATGCTTGGATTCTCACCGGGGACTTCAATGAAATTCTGGATCATGATGAAAAGAGAGGAGGAACTAGAAGACCTGAATCATCCTTTATCATCTTCATAAGTTTTTTGGGGCAGAATGGATTGTGGAATAATAAACACTCATGCAATGCTTTATCGTGGAGAGGGATGAGACACACACACTTTATAAGAGAACGATTGGATAGATCCCTCATTAATGTGGCCTGGAGTGAACTCATCCCCTCGGGCAGGTCCCAATACCTTAGATTCGAAGGCTCTGACCACCGGCCACTTCTCACTATATTTGATGAATCCAGAGTAAAGAAAGGAGGACTTTTAAGATTCCATAATAGACTGAGACATAAGGAGGAAATCTTTAACCTAGTCGAGACCACATGGACTGATGAGGGTAACAACTCTGTCCTCACAAAGATAAACCGCTGCAGAACATAGATCATTAACTGGTCCAAGATTCATTCACAAAACAGTGCAAAAGAGATAGCAAACCTCTGATCCCAACTAGAACAAGCTTTATCTGCTGACCCTCCAGACCATATATTGATTTCAAACCTTACAAAAGAACTGAACTCCCTCTATAAAGCAGGAGAACTGTTCTGGAAGCCGAGGAGCCGAATCACTTGGCTTCACAGTGGAGATAGGAACACACCATTCTTCCATGCCGTAACAAGAAGCCGAAGACTGCAAAACAGATTCACGATGCTAGAAGATGATCAAGGAATTCCACACCATGAAGAGAAACAGTTTGTATATATCATTACTAAATATTTTCAAAACATCTTTACATCTAATCTAATGATCAGTTTCAGATAATTAACGATGTTCTCCACCCTAAAGTTGATAAGGAAACGAATTCCGCTCTCTCACAAATCTCAGAAGCCCAAGAGATCAAAGAGGCAGCCTTCGCTATTCATCACTCAAAAACCCCAGGCCCTGATGGCTTTACAGCTGGGTTTTACCAATCCTTCTGGGATATAATTGGCCTTGATGTGATAGAAGATACTCAACGCTTCTTTATAACCAGATCATTCCCTACAAGAGCCAACAAAACCCATATGCGACTAATACCTAAGATCACCATGGCCTGCAAGGTCTCAGACTTTAGACCAATCGCCCTGTGCAATGTGTCCTACAAAATTATAGCTAAAATCCTTACCAAAAGACTCCAAACCATTCTACCCAGCCTCATCTCTGAATTCCAATCAACCTTTGTACCTAAGAGAGCCATTTTAGACAACATTATAATTACCCATGAAACACTTCACTTCCTAAAACACTTTGAAGCTCAGAAAAAGGGATTTATGGCAGTGAAGACCGATATGAGTAAAGCCTATGATCGGATTGAATAGGCCTTTCCCAAAGAAGTTTTACAAAGGATAGGTTTGATGATATTTGGGTTGACTGGACTCTTGAATGTGTTATCTCGGTCTCCTACTCATTCCTGGTTAATGGAGCAGCCCAAGGAAAAGTCTTACCTTCACGAGGCCTGAGACAAGGTGAACCTCTCTCGCCCTACCTATTTATTCTCTGTACTGAAGTCCTTACTGGAATGATGCAAGATTGGAATCACTCCAACTTATGATCACTCAATGACCACGAGATTCCAAGCTTAATCTCGCCGAAGGTGGAAGCGATGATAGAGATGGATGGTGAAGGAGATTGACTCACTCAATCAATGGCACGCCTAAGAATATTGAATCACTCAAATACTCTTAAATCAGTGGGTTTCTATAGACTCAAAGTGAATCACACACTTAGTAATCTAAAGATAAGAACAATCTCTCAAGAACTCGGTCTTTGAAAGAAACAAGATACTTTACTAAATTCAATGATCAAAGGTGTCTTACAATGAGAACGAATGTGAGCTTATATGGGCTCAAAATAAATCATATCTATGGTCTAAAAAGAGAAGAAAATCAATGGAATTGAATGAGAAACTAGCTGTTGAAGCATTAAGTGGAAATCTGTCCAAACAAGGAAAGTAGCCGTTAGCTTGTATCTTGAAAGCTTGGGAAGGTAGTGAAATGAGAGGATTCGCCTAATCCTCTGGAGTAGGGTGTATAGAGGTGTTTCTATAAGTTTATCAAACTCTCCTGGTTGCCATAAGTATGTTTGATGCTGACCAAACTTGTGAGACTCCAAATAAGGAAAGTGTAGCATTGCCTGGTTTAGAAGTTGAATAACTTTTAAACCATAATTCTTTTTGAACCGAATCCAATTCTCACTTAACCTCTGTTGAGTAAGGTTTCCAAAACAAGTTGGTTTAGAACTTGATTCATCCTGGTCCGATCTGTACTCTCCAATAAGTGACAGTTGGTCTCCAGCGAGTTCCTTGGAAATCGTCTGAGTTGTAACTTGCATATCTTCTTCATCTGGAATGATTTTGAAACACTTCCACTTCGTGATGATTCCTTGATGAGTTAATTTTCTGGAACAGGTTGATTTGTTGCTTAAGTCTTCCTGGTTGGGTAGATATGCTCCAAGACAGGTACATATGTCTCTGATGGGCTCAAACTGCTTCTCTCCAAGGATCTTGGTTGGTTGATTTATGTCCTCTCCATGCTCCTTGATTGATGATGACTTGATGTCCTCATCATACTCTCCCTCTTGAAGAAGTTTTGACCTCGAAACTATACAATCTGCACCAAGAGAAAGCAAGTTAGCCTTCATCCTGATTTGAGAGTCTAGAACCTTACCGTGATAGTTGTGTTTGTTGAGGCTCGGCTTGTGGTGTCTTGTTGTTTCATCTGGTGGTTCTTCCTTGATCAGAAATGAACCAATGACTTCTCTGCCATGCTTCTGACTTTTTGATTTGAGCTGTAAGTGTTTGGACCCTCCTTGTGTTGGTTGGTGGTCTTCTTTGTTCTCCATGGTATGATCTTGGTCCGACATCTTTTTCTCCATTGTGGAAGCTTCTTCTTGATCCGTAATGATATCCTTAGCGCCTGGAACTTTCTCAACACTTTTGGAACTAGACAAGTGTATTAAAATGTCCTTTTTATTGTCACAAACAGACGAGGATAATTGCATGATACTAGAATTGGAAGAATTAAAATCGGATCTAACTTGGTTATCACTTTCTTCGTGGTTATTCGTTTTAGGTTCTAGAGATGTGTGGATTACCAATTTTCTAGTTGGGCATGTTACAGCAAAATGACCTCCTTGGTGACACCTATAACATATTATCTCTAATGAACTTTTAGTAGAAGAGCTCTTACCTTGATCCTTGACTTGTTTGGAGTTTTCGTTTTGCACATGTCTAGGAATTGGGTCCTCTCGGCTTGGTTCCCTTTGAAGGTAAGTGGTATTTACTGATGGTGAAAGGCTATGTGGTGAAAATATTTCACACATACTCAACTTTAAACTTTCCCACGTTCTGATCCTTGGCTCCTTATAGTACCATCGTTCATACTCTTCTTTCTCCCACCATTTTAGAGCTTCACCGGTGAGTTGTCCAAGAGAGATGGAAAGTTTGTAATCAGTGGGAATGGAATAATACATAAAGTATTTGTCCATGTTTTCCTCCCATTGTAGGTAATTTGCTCCTTTTTCTGAAAACTCAAAACATTCAGGCCCATAATATTCATAACCATCATATAAACATAACCTGAGTTTGGATTTGATGGTGGCTTGGAATGTGACTCGGGGTGGGGAACTCCATGGAGTTTTTTGTGTGATATTTGGTGGTGTTCTTTCTGCTCGTCTTGTGCGTCTACGTTGATGGTCAGGTGGTTCAGGATCAATTGCTTTATACCCATTATGTTCTACCGAGCGATCTCGTTCAATCCGATCTAAGGATTTTTCAAACGATGAAAGGTTGGTTTGAATTGTCTGGATCATGTCGAAGATGACTTGTTGACTCATATCTTATGGATTTTGTTTTGATACCCTGGAAAATTAAAGAACACAAACTCAAAATCGTTTAGGTTCAAGAAGAAAAAAAATATTGAAAAAAGAAAAAATAAAGGAAATGGTGAATTATGACAAAATTTAAAACAAGCAAGTTCCCTATTTTTTTTTTTTTTTGAATTTTCGTTTAATATAGAACCAAACTAAAAAGAAAACAAAGGAAAACAATTTTTTATAGGATTTTTAGTTTTATAAAACGAATTAAACAAGCAGAAACAATTTTTATGTTTTTTCGATTTAGATGAAGAAAAATTGCAAAATAGAAATGACAAAGAGATAAAGGTTGAATAGATACAACCTAGATAGATAGGAGCTTTGAAGCTCTGATACCAAATGATGCAAGATTGGAATCACTCCAACTTATGATCACTCAATGACCACGAGATTCCAAGCTTAATCTCGCCGAAGGTGGAAGCGATGATAGAGATGGATGGTGAAGGAGATTGACTCACTCAATCAATGGCACGCCTAAGAATATTGAATCACTCAAATACTCTTAAATCAGTGGGTTTCTATAGACTCAAAGTGAATCACACACTTAGTAATCTAAAGATAAGAACAATCTCTCAAGAACTCGGTCTTTGAAAGAAACAAGATACTTTACTAAATTCAATGATCAAAGGTGTCTTACAATGAGAACGAATGTGAGCTTATATGGGATCAAAATACATCATATCTATGGTCTAAAAAGAGAAGAAAATCAATGGAATTGAATGAGAAACTAGCTGTTGAAGCATTAAGTGGAAATCTGTCCAAACAAGGAAAGTAGCCGTTAGCTTGTATCTTGAAAGCTTGGGAAGGTAGAGAAATGAGAGGATTCGCCTAATCCTCTGGAGTAGGGTGTATAGAGGTGTTTCTATAAGTTTATCAAACTCTCCTGGTTGCCATAAGTATGTTTGATGCTGACCAAACTTGTGAGACTCCAAATAAGGAAAGTGTAGCATTGCCTGGTTTAGAAGTTGAATAACTTTTGAACCATAATTCTTTTTGAACCGAATCCAATTCTCACTTAACCTCTGTTGAGTAAGGTTTCCAAAACAAGTTGGTTTAGAACTTGATTCATCCTGGTCCGATCTGTACTCTCCAATAAGTGACAGTTGGTCTCCAGCGAGTTCCTTGGAAATCGTCTGAGTTGTAACTTGCATATCTTCTTCATCTGGAATGATTTTGAAACACTTCCACTTCGTGATGATTCCTTGATGAGTTAAGTTTCTGGAACAGGTTGATTTGTTGCTTAAGTCTTCCTGGTTGGGTAGATATGCTCCAAGACAGGTACATATGTCTCTGATGGGCTCAAACTGCTTCTCTCCAAGGATCTTGGTTGGTTGATTTATGTCCTCTCCATGCTCCTTGATTGATGATGACTTGATGTCCTCATCACCTATGCACACAAGCGCAACATTCAGGGATCTTAAAAGGGATTAGATTGTCTAGAGGAATCCCTATGGTTAATCATCTGCTATTTGCAGATGATACCATGTTTTCCTGTTCAACAGACAAGAAGAGCTTAGCAGATGATACCATGTTTTCCTGTTCAAAAGACAAGAAGAGCTGCTCAGCGCTTAAGGGTATTCTAGATACTTATGAAGCTGTGTCTGGCCAGAATATTAACCTCAATAAATCATCCTTAACATTCTCTAAGAGGACCCCCAGAAGGCAGAAAAGATGGGCAAAAAAAAATTCTGCTAATCTCAAGAGAAGGTAGAACTGGAAAATACATTGGCCTCCTTGAATGTTTTGATAGTAAGAAGAAGGATATTTTTGCTGTCACAGTCGATAAGGTGCGCCAAAAATCGCATGGATAGACATCAAAGTTCCTATCTCCTGCAGGAAAAATAGTTATGCTCAAATTAGTTTTGTCAGCCATGCCATCATATACTATGTCTTGCTTTAAGTTGCATATTCTCTTTGCAAAGAATTGAAATCTATCCTTACCAGATTTTGGTGGGACTTTAGCCCTGAAGTGCCTAAGATGGCTTGGATTGCTTGGACGAAGCTAACTCTACCAAAAAATGCAGGGGGTCTAGGTTTCCGAGAGGTGGAAGTCTTCAATGACTTGTTACTAGCTAAGATTGGTTGGAAGCTGTTAAAACACTCGGACTCCCTCCTAGCCAGAGTTCTGCTCGGTAAATATTGTTCGTCTTCAAGCTTTATACAAGCTAAAGCTCCTGCCAACTCCTCTTATGGTTGGCAAAGTGTGCTGATGGCAGAAAGGTTATCAAAGAAGCTATTGGCTGGCCAATTGGAGATGGCTCCACGATTAATATTTGGCATGATCCTTGGTTATCGACATCCCACCCCTAACCCCTTTTGGGCCTCCCCATCCTGATTTCGAAGACTGGACAGTGGCAGATCTTGCTGATCCTAGCTCAAATCAATGGAACCTAGAAGCTATCTGTGCAGTTCTGCCTCACTATGAGACCCATATCCTTCAACTAAATCCTCCAAAGTTTAATAGATCAAACTACATCAGTTGGTTCCATGTCAAGAATGGAGAGTATTCAACTAAATCAGGTTATGGTACTCGAGTTATGAGAAACATCACTAGTCCTACCCAAACCATTTCCCTAAACAGGCAGCAAAATATTTGGAATATCAAAGCAGCTCCAAATATCCTTACCTTCCTGTGTAAAATGGCTCATGAGGCTCTCCCTATGGCAGATCAGCTTCGAAGAAGAGGAATGGATGTCTACGCAGGTTGCAAAAGATGTGATCTTCAAGAAACCGCGGATCACATTTTCTTCGAATGTTCTCATGCTCAAGAAACGTGGCAACTGGCTCCAATCGCTAATC
Organism: Orychophragmus violaceus; assembly: GCA_030180135.1. Classification (NCBI taxonomy): domain Eukaryota; kingdom Viridiplantae; phylum Streptophyta; class Magnoliopsida; order Brassicales; family Brassicaceae; genus Orychophragmus; species Orychophragmus violaceus. The sequence goes on along the minus strand of CM058236.1, from coordinate 58,758,882 downwards.
TGGACATAGCCCAAGACAGCGGAATCAAAACCTTCCTCCAATCGGCAATCGCAAGTAAGAACCTTCCTCCCACCGGACTATCTTCCCCACTGTATCCCTGGATTTGTTGGTACCTGTGGATAGTCAGAAACAAATTAATCTTTGAGGATAAAGCTTTCTCAGCAATTGACATAGTGACAAAAGCGATTACGAAGCAAAATTGTGGAATCTGGCTCAACTGGAGATAGTTAAACCTCTTCCTCCAAGCAGAATAAGACCATCACCGCCGGATACTGGTTTGGTTGGATGGGTTGACGCTGCCTGGAACCCATCATCTCTCAACTGTGGATTTGGATGGCACTACCGTGACTATACAGACCCTCTCTCAAGTCGGCTTTCTCAGAATTCTCGGCATCAAAAACCCTTGTTCCTTCGGCTCTAGCAGCGGAAGCATGGGCAGTTATGCATCTCCTCCAGCATGCTCTCTCTTCAGGCATTCAGAAGCTTCAGGTCCGATCAGACTGCCTAGTCCTGATCAACCTTCTCTCCTCGTCTGAGTTGCACAATGATCTTAATGGTGTTCTCCAGGATATCAGATCAATTAAGAAACAATTTTCTTCTGTTCATTTCTATTTTGTTCCTCGTTTGATCAACTATAGGGCAGACTCTATTGCTAAATTGGTTCTTCAAACCACGTTTGTAACCGGTTAAGTCTCAATGAGGAAATCAGCGGTTCGACCAAAAAAAAAACCAAGGAATTAGGACAGTAGATGATGACATAGATAAACCACTAAGAGAAAATGTTCAATTCTGAACTGGTTAAGGGTGAAACTATTACTCAGGATCAGAGATCCGATTCGAGATCTGCTCAGAAAATTAGGATAACCAGGTGAATTGATATATCATGGTTTTTACCGGTTTTATGCCATGATATAGTTGTGTTTTTAGTGTCTTTTGTGTTCTTTTAGAGTCTTTTACAGGTTTAATCAGGTTTGGAGCTAATGTGGAGATTTTGGAGTATTTTGGGAGTTTTGGAGCATTTTGGCCGAGAGTTTAACTCACTGTCCGATTTGATGATCATGCATCGATCGACACACCTTTGGTGTCGATCGACACACTAGCGAGATGGGCCGAAATACGGCGGTTAATGAAGTTATGAAGATTTGCAGAAAAGCCAAAAAAAGTTCCAGTATTTACACAGAAGCCCCAACCGAGATTATGCCTATATATTTAGGATTTTGGTGTTTATTTTAGATACGCTTTCATACTTAGAGCTAAGAGATTTTTAGAGATTTTGGGGCTGATATAATCTTGTACTTCATCTATTTTGAAGAAGATTTCGAACCCCTTTATCTATTTAATTTCTTATATGCAATCTATTATTTCTATGATTTCTGTTTCATTAATCACGTCTGAGTAGATTCATAGTTAAGTTTAGGGTTTATCATTAAGGATTTGATGACTTGCTAGACTTGTTTAATTCAGTTAAGGATTCACATGATTAGAATGTTCTTCAAACTAAATTGTGCTTAATGCTAGTTCTAACCTGATCAATTAGAATCTAGATCTTAGGTTGCTAAATACGACACGAGAGTGTGGTTTAGAATCTGAACTATTTAGTTTGAGCAATTAAATTATTCGCAAAGAGATTTGGTTTAGTTTAATTGTGAACATATCGAACTTGAAATTAATGCTGGTTTAATCTGTTAGTAATTGCAAAGAGATTTGGATTACTGCACTTAGACTTAGAGGATTTTCGCAAAGAGATTTGGTTAATTCTAATTCCGTGATTTGAGTTCTAGAACTGAGTTTAATTTGATCCTAACTGATTAACTTGTCTGCTTGTCTGATTTCCTGAGAATTCCCTAGACTTAGCGCTTTTAGTTTATTGCTTTCACAACAAATTCCTGCTACTGATTTATTTTATTGCCTTGCTTTTATTTCATTCACCACTTGCTTTATTCTTAGTATTAATCTCTACGGTTCTGATCTATCGAGACCAGAGTCTCTGTGGATTCGATACCCTATATACTACATTGACATTACTGTGCACTTGCAGTTAGTATAGGGATTAATTCTTGACCTATCAAGTTTTTGGCGCCGTTGCCGGGGACTCTTAGAGTCTTCGATAGGACCGAACTTAGGGTTTTTACTAGGAATTTTTCTTTTTTTGTTTTTGTTTTCGTTTTTATTTTTTTTTACTGATTTTTTCTCTGTTTTCTCACTGTCGCAGGTACCGATTTCGCCTTGCGTCGATCGTTGCACCTCTTGTGTCGATCGTCACTAAGCGATTTAAGATTGAATCGATCGTTGCACTGTTAGCATCGATCGTTGCTTGACGATTACAGACAGTTTATGCAGAAGCGTGAAAATCGAAGTAATCCGAACTTAAGCCTAATCAATCTCGATCTTGAAGAACTTGGACGTCTAGAGAGGACTAACATAAGAGAAAGAAGAGAAAGAATGGTAGTACAGAGAACAATTCTGGTACGCGATGCTCAAAGTACTCTGAGGGACCAAGATAACAACCCATACAATGCTGCTTGGCAAAGGGTTGATGCTGAAGGGAATGTCATCCCTGATCCTCCTGAGCCACCGCAACAGGAGCAGAACCAAGCGCCAAGACAGGCCCAAGGTAGAGAGATGGTTGTCCATGAGAGAACCTTAGCTGACTACAATAGACCGGATGAGTTTCATGCAAACCTGTCAGCTTTGGTGATTCCTGGCTTTGAGAGGAATGATTTTGAGATCAAGACCATCTACTACTCGCTAATGAGACAGAATGCATTCCATGGTCACCCCACAGAGCAGCCTATGGATCACATTGATTCGTTTGAGGACATAGTCACTGGCATGAAGTATGATGGAGTTTGCCAGGATTACTTGTTCCTTAAACTCTTTCCGCACAGTCTCGCTGGAGACGCTGGTGCATGGCTGAAGCAACTGCCACCTGGGCAGTTTGATACTTGGGCAGCCCTGAAGAGTGAGTTCCTGCGTCATTTCTATGATGATGCGCGATCAGATCAGTCCAGACAGGACATTCTCACATTTTCCCAAGGAGCTGTGGAGCCTTTAAAAGCTGCCTGGATGAGATTTAAGAAGTACCAGCGTGACTGCCCACACCATGGATTCACTGAAGTCCAGTTGCTTGGTATATTCTTCAGAGGCATAGATCTGCCATATCAGTCTGCGCTGGATAACTCCAGTAATACAAACTTCAACACCAGGACTCCTGCACAAGCTAAGCAGTTGATTGAGAACCTAGTGAGCAGCAACAGTTGCAAGACTATGGATGAGAGGAGGAAGAAATCTGGTGGAAGTGTAGAGAATACAGAGATGGCTGAATTGAGATCTAGAATGGACACAATCTGCAATCTCCTAGCTAATAAGAAAGCTGTCCATTTTGCTCAAGATGTTGAGGTAATTCAAACTGAGGAGGACACTCAGGAAGAAGATGTGAATTACATTGGAGGATCTGGTTTCCAAGGGAACAGATTTGGTAATCAGCAAGGTAACAGGTTCTTCAATGGAGGACAAAAGAGTGCCTTCACAGGCAATCAGAACTCCTTTGGACAGACTAGTGGTTTTCAGAAGCCCTTTGGACAAGGTGCTCAGAGAACCTATGGATCTTCATCTTATCAGACTCCTCCTGCACCTACAGCTCATGAGAGTAGGATGGAAGCAATGATGGAACAGCTAATGGAGAGTCAGACCAAGAGTACTGTTGACAGCAATAAGAAGTTGGATGCTGTCTATGAAGACCTCAATGGGAAGTTTGAGTCCCTGAACACTCACATGAAGCAGTTGGACACTCAGGTGAACCAGATTTCCAGCTCTATGAAGGGAAAAGGAGTAGCAGACACTCATATTAAGGCCTGGTCTGTATACATTGATGATTGATCTCACCTATGTGAAGGAATGAAGCTAAGTACAACTGAATTGGTGGAGGAGAGTGAAAACTCGGATTTTGGAGAAAATCTCTCTGGTGAAAACTGTGAAAACAGTGTTGCATCGAACGACACACATCTAGTGTCGGTCGATGCATGTCGTGAACAGACAGACTCGCCGGATGATAACAATATTGATGCAGATTTGGAGCTTAATCGCTTGTTCCCTGGAGTGTCTGAGATTACTCAGGAGGAGATTTATGGACACTTAATTAGACAATATCCCTCAGTATCTGAAGTGATTAAGCAGGAAATTGAAGAGCTTAAGAAGCTAGAGGAGATTGGTGAAGAGTTGGAAGAAATTCCATCATCTGATGATCCACCATATCACCCATGTGTGCAGAGGTATTTGAACAAGATGTTGCCTTTGGATGAAGAGCTGAAAGATTGGGTGATTATAGTCCCTCAACAGATAAGTGATGTTCTGTTAACCAAGGTTCCAAAGAAGCTGCCTGATCCTGGGATTTTTGTGCTAAGTTGTTCTATCTTTGAGGATAGTTTTAGGCGCTCTCTTTGTGATCTGGGAGCTGCTGGAAGTCTTATGCCATATTCCGTGGCAGAGAAGCTGGGTATGCTGGATTTTACTCCTACTAGGACCTCTCTTGTCCTAGCTGATCAGTCTATACGAGTTCCAGAAGGACTCCTTGAGGACGTCCCGGTGAGAGTTGGAAACTATTTGGTCCCAACAGACTTCCTAGTGCTGAAATATGACTGTGATCCGGATGAAGCGTTGCTACTTGGAAGACCATTCTTGGCTACAGCGGGGGCCGTGATAGATGTTAGACACAGTCTGATAGACCTCCATCTGGGAGATGAGCCGCTGCATTTTGAGATGGACAAGCTGCGCAAGCCACTGATAGATGGGCAGACCTTCACCATTATGGATGCAGATGATGAGCAGCCAGATGATACCGTGATTCTAAATCCTGGAGCACATTTTACTCCTTCTTTTCTTGGACAGGAGCATTCTGCAACAGCCTACTCGCCACCTTGGATAAGGAGACTTGAACAGAGACAGAAAAAGTCTCTGTCAAGGTCTCGTGGTGCCTGAAAGATCTTGTTCGTCCGGTCAAGATAATGACCTTAAACAAGCGCTGAGTGGGAGGCAACCCACTGTTTTCATTTTTGCATTTTGATTTTAGTGTTTTTATAGGATTTTACGCTTGTTTCTGGTTTTGGTGAGTTTTTGTTTGCAGGTCTCGGATTAAATCGCAGTGCGTCGATCGACACACCATTGTGTCGATCGTCACAACACGACAGAAATCGCACTGCAGCGATCGTTGCGGTCCTGAGCAACGATCGATCATACACGAAAAATCGCCTAGCAACGGTCGATGCACTTGGTGCAACGATCGATGCCTGAGTGCGACAGAGGTAAAACCCGAGAGAACTTAACCATTCCATAAACAAATTTTTATTTTCTTTTTTTTTGCCAATCCTTCGCTTGACACTACTGGGGACAGTGTGTCTTAAGTGTGGGGGAGGTTCTACTAACTTCATTCTTTTGTTTTCTTAGAGTCAGTTAAATTTTTCAAAATTTTTGTTTTATTGAGTCAAAATTTGTTTAAGTAAGAAACAATGATTTTTTGAGAAGATTAGTAGCACTTGCAGGAACTTAAGTAACCATTGGGATGAAGCTGCAGATTATCTCTGACTATTAGAAAACCCAGACATGGATCAACCTACTAAGGACACCCACATCACTTCAGGTATCAGAGGATCTTTTACTGACTTCACCCTAATACTGATTTAGATTTTCTCACCTAAGGGCTTGGTATACTTTGTGTCGGATTCCCTTGTTAGTTCTGACACAGCCTGTAAACCTGTCCTATCTAGTTCCCTTCTCCCCTTCCATAAAAAAATAATAATAATAAACTGAGGATGAGTTAGTAACTCCGAAGTGGTCATGGGAATGGTATCTGAAACTCTCATATCCTGTGCATCCATGGAATGTGTCCAAAGTACACCCCTTAACGGGAAGAGCACTGATAAAAAAATAAAATGATACCCAATGGGGAAAAATCAGAATGCTAAGGAAGACAAAAGAGAAGAAAGGGACTAGAGAAAGATAGTATGGTGGTCTAGAGCTGATAAGGTAAGAGTCCATGTGCCTCTGATCGATACTCCTTAGGTGAGACCGCACTTAAATACTTGCAGAAGTCAGTAGGGAGAATTTGAATGCTTGAATGTGATTGTGGAGTTTACTTAGGACAGTTGCTAAGTGTGGGTGAAGTATATGTTGGTCTTGATGTCTGCAGGTTGATTCTTTCAGGTGGATTACTAAGGGGAATCTGAGTGTTGCTGCTTCTAGGATGAAAAGAGTTTCTGAAGAGTTTTCAAACCTCTTCACTACATTTTAGTTCTCTGTTTTGCTTGAGGGCAAGCAAAGGCTAAGTGTGGGGGAGTTGATATATCATGGTTTTTACCGGTTTTATGCCATGATATAGTTGTGTTTTTAGTGTCTTTTGTGTTCTTTTAGAGTCTTTTACAGGTTTAATCAGGTTTGGAGCTAATGTGGAGATTTTGGAGTATTTTGGGAGTTTTGGAGCATTTTGGCCGAGAGTTTAACTCACTTTCCGATTTGATGATCATGCATCGATCAACACACCTTTGGTGTCGATCGACACACTAGCGAGATGGGCCGAAATACGGCGGTTAATGAAGTTATGAAGATTTGCAGAAAAGCCCAGAAAAGTTCCAGTATTTACACAGAAGCCCCAGCCGTGATTATGCCTATATATTTAGGATTTTGGTGTTTATTTTAGATACGCTTTCATACTTAGAGCTAAGAGATTTTTAGAGCTTTTGGGGCTGATCTAATCCTGTACTTCATCTATTTTGGAGAAGATTTCGAACCCCTTTATCTATTTAATTTCTTATATGCAATCTATTATTTCTATGATTTCTGTTTCATTAATCATGTCTGAGTAGATTCATAGTTAAGTTTAGGGTTTCTCATTAAGGATTAGATGACTTGCTAGACTTGTTTAATTCAGTTAAGGATTCACATGATTAGAATGTTCTTCAAACTAAATTGTGCTTAATGCTAGTTCTAACCTGATCAATTAAAATCTAGATCTTAGGTTGCTAAATACGACGCGAGAGTGTGGTTTAGAATCTGAACTATTTAGGTTGAGCAATTAAATTATTCGCAAAGAGATTTGGTTTAGTTTAATTGTGAACATATCGAACTTGAAATTAATGCTGGTTTAATCTGTTAGTAATTGCAAAGAGATTTGGATTACTGCACTTAGACTTAGAGGATTTTCGCAAAGAGATTTGGTTAATTCTAATTCCGTGATTTGAGTTCTAGAACTGAGTTTAATTTGATCCTAACTGATTAACTTGTCTGCTTATCTGATTTCCTGAGAATTCCCTAGACTTAGCGCTTTTAGTTTATTGCTTTCACAACAAATTCCTGCTACTGATTTATTTTATTGCCTTGCTTTTATTTCATTCACCACTTGCTTTATTCTTAGTATTAATCTCTACGGTTCTGATCTATCGAGACCAGAGACTCTGTGGATTCGATACCCTATATACTACATTGACATTACTGTGCACTTGCAGTTAGTATAGGGATTAATTCTTGACATATCATGAATCATATTCAGATCCGGATAATAAAATTTAAGATCCGTGCAAATCGGATCCATACCACTAAATATAATAGTATATTTTAATATATATATATATATTAAATATATTATGTGATTTTTATATAAAAATATCCGTAATTTTTAACTTAATTATGTTTTAATAATAAATATGTTTTTATTTTCAAAAGTATTAGATAAAATATCATTTTTATAATTACATTTAAATTTTCCAATATTTTAATATTTAATTACTTTTAACGGATTCGGAACCGGATATTCACAGATAACTTAATATCTAGAAAAATATTTGAAGTTAGAATATCCAGGAGCCACAAATCCCGAATCCAAATAGAAAAATCATGGACCCGGATCCGAATATTTATAGATAACTTAATATTTACACTATCCGAAGTTTGGATACCGGAAGCCACAAATCCAAATCTAAATAGTAAAATCATAGATCCAGATACTATAAAAATCTCAGATATACGGATCCGTTCCAGGGCTAGCTAGAGTTAATGATGACACATTGAGAGAAGCGAGTCGTGAGCTGATCAACGTGAGTGTTGTTTCCTCGAGTCAGCTCGTCGACCTATGTCATCAGGATCTTTATGAGGGAAGATGCGTCCTGATCATTAGGCTGAACGTCTGACGTCTGATTTGTTAGCTCGGCGTCTTCATGTGTGTCAGTTATCATAGTCTGATCGGTTGGGGTATCGACCGGTGAGACTGATGAGTCTAGTTCCAGCGCAGCGATTGGCTTGATGATGAAGCCCGGAGAGACGAGCTCTGAGGGAGCGAGCTTGAAGTGTTATGATGAGTCAGGATAGTCACTGATCAAATATGATCAGGTCATTTTTGACCTCGTCTAAAGCGTAGAGAAGTTTCTTTCTCCCAACGGATGGCGCCAATTGTTTTTACGGGATTTCGACCAAATCCGAGAGAGTCAGAGTTGTGGTCAAAATGGTCCAACCAAACAAGTAAATGGGATTAAAGTGGGGTCGAAAACTCTCTGTTATTAATAATTAGGCTGAAGCCGAACAATAAATAGGATGGACGAAATGAGAGGTCGTCGATGAACCTTGATTGTGATGAACATTTTGGATATAAAGATTTAGAAAATTTTGAATGAGACTTTAATCTAAACTCGACTAACTAAATTGAAATATTTTAAATTTTATATCTTTATCTAATAATATAAATTATCTTAAATTTATTTAAATTGTTTGATTTAACTTTTGTTTTCCAATTATATTAAACTAGCTAGACTTATCCGCACCATGTGCGGACACAAATTTCTAATGTTAATATATTAAAACTTTTTTCTAAAATTTATATTAAAAACAACTTATCTTATATATTTTTAAAATTTAATATTTTTTACAATTATACAATTCATTATATAAAATTGTTTTCTTTATAACATATAACTAGTAATATCTTAAAATTAAATACCAGATATATTATAGTAATTATTATGCGGTGTTTTTATTTTTTTTATTAGCGGGATTATGTATCTCTTAAATATAATAAAAAATTATTTAAATTTATAATAAATAATAAAATTTTCAATTTAAAGTAAGGTTAATTTAGTAAAAAATTAATTTCATTAATGGTAAATTAGTAAGTAACCATTTTGAGAGTAAATAAGAGTTCAAAACTGATTAATATAAAGATTTCATGAAAACATATTAAAGATTTTTTAAATTTAAATTTATTTTGATAATATATTTTACTTTTATATTTATTTTGTCTAATAGTTATTTAATTTTTGAAAATCTGAAAGTTGAGAAAGCTGGATTTTTTTTTCTGGCAAAGGTAGATTTTATTAATGTAAAATGTTTACAGAATCGTTAATACAAGCTACAGATAACCAATCAGGAATAGAGTGAAAATAAAAACAAAAAAGATAGGATGTTTGGAAAGCGTAGCAATAGTATGTGCTGGGTAGTTGACCGTACGGCGAACAAAGGTAAAGGAATAACTCCAGAAGGAACTTGTGAGAGATACAATATCCCGACAGATATGATGAATAGTCCAGTCAAAAGTCTTGTCTTGAAGATGATTGAGTATCTGAGAGTCTCCTTCAAAGGTGACATCATATAATTCCATGGATCTAGCAGAATCCATTGCAGCGAGAAGGCCAGAAGCTTCAGCGTGCAGGGCAGAGGAAACATTTGATAGGCGACAAGCACCCCAATAAACAACTTGACCCATATGATCACGGAAAAACCATCCAGCAGTTCCTGAGTTTGTAGTATGATCAAATGTTGAGTCGAAATTACATTTTAGTGAATGTTGGGGTGGAGGTGACCATATCGAAATGGCTGATGTAGGTGTACTGGCTGAGACAATGACAAAATTCTTCTCTAATACGGAAATCCATTCAAGAGTATCTGTTTATTTGTAAAAACGAATGCATTTCTTCATTTACAAATCCGCCATAGCAGCAAAAACGGCATAAGCTGTTCAGGGAGTGTTATAGATGGGTTGTTGGCTCTGTCTAGAAGTGATGAGACATTAACTTCAAGGTCTGTGGAGAAGTGAGTGACCTAAGTTAGATGAGATAAAGACCAGAATGCAGTTGAGTTAGGGCATTCGAAGAAAAGGTGATTGATTGTCTCTTCTCCTGTATGGAAACGCGAGCAAACAATGTCGTGGACAATTCCTCTGGTTTGTAAACGTGACTTAGAAGGAATGGCCTTGGAGATCATTCGCCAAAGGAAGTGTTTTAGTTTGGGTTCAATAGGTAACTGCCAAATTTTGTGTTTGCTTTCCAAATTCCCATGAGGAGGCTGGATAACTGATGTTGAAGGATCAAGAGACCATGCTACTTTATAACCCGATCGAACAGTGTAGGCTCCATGTTGATTATATACCCATAATGCGATATCAGCAGTAGAATGTCGGGGTAGATAGAGAGAAGTAATAAGGGCATGATCCTCATGATGTATGTATTCAGAAATAGCACTTGCATTCTAGTATTGTCGTCCATTAAGAGTGAAAATAAGATCATGTACCATTAGATCAGTGATCTGCAACTGTGGAATGGGACGTGCTGGACGTGGGGGAAATGTAGGCAGCCAATTATCTGTAAAAACCTGAGTAGTTGCCCCATCTCCAATGCTGAAACAAATTCCTTGTTTAAGTAAATTCAAGCCCACGAGAATAGAAGACCATCCGTATGATTGGAGCCGTTGAGCTTTAGCTTCTAAAATAGAACAATCCCAATAGTACTTGGCCTTAAAAAGTCGAGCAAAAGAGTGTGAGGATGTTTCAAAAGCCGCCAGGATTGTTTGGCAAGGAGGGCATCATTAAACTTTGGGAGATGAAGAAACCCTAATCCACCTTGATTTTTCGGTAATTTCAGTTTATCTCAGGCTACCCACGGAATTCCTTTGGATTCACTCCTTTTATCCCACCAAAATCTTCTTAGTTCCGAAGTTATTTCATAAGTAATCTGACTTGGGAGTTTAAAACATGACATAGAATGAACCGGCATAGAAATTGCAACAGATTTAAGGAGCACCTCTTTTCCAGCCGCCGAAAGGAACCGAGCAGTCCAAGATGATGGCCTACGTTGAACATTTTCCTTGATGGAATGAAACATATCTGATTTCCTTCGTCCGAACTGCTCAGGAAGACCCAAATATTTTCCAGACCCACCATGAGTATGAATTTGTAGGACGTCCATCAGTGCCTGTTGTTTACCCACATCTACTAAAGATCCGAATGTTACCGAAGACTTACTAACATTAATTTGTTGACCTGAAGCTTTTTCGTAGAGATCAAAAGCCTGTTTCAAAGCACGACAGTTTCTGATATTCGCTTGGATGAAGAAAAGAGAGTCATCCGTAAATAGGAGATGGCTAATACGGGGGACACCATTACCGATTTTGATGCCTTGAATGATGTTCATAGCAGACTGTTTGTGAAGGAGGCGACTAAGAACATCAGCACACAAAATAAACAGGTATGGTGATAAGGGGTCACCTTGTCGAAGGCCTTTTTGGGGAGTAATGAAACCGTGAGGAGCACCGTTAACAAGTACCGAGTAGGTGACAGCGCTGACCGTTACCATAACCCAATTTATCCAAGTAGAAGAAAAACCCAGAGCTCGCATAGTTTCTTCTAAAAATTTCCATTCGACTCGGTCATATGCTTTTGAAATATCTGTTTTCACTGCCAAGTAACTTGTTGCCACACGTTTTCTCGTATTCAAAGAATGCATTAGCTCATTAGCCACTAGTATGTTGTTTGATGCCATTCGACCCGGTATGAATGCGGCTTGTTTCTCTGTGATAATATGATCCAAGAACCGCTTGACGCGAGACACCAGTAGTTTTGAGATGATTTTATAGATGACATTACATAGCCCTATCGGTCAGAAATCAGAGAACTGCCTCGTTTCATTGATCTTTGGGATTAAAAAGATGTTCGTATGATTAATACTGTTAGTCATGTGACCAGTCTGAAAGAAACACTTGACCTCTTGATAAACATCCGGTCCGACGATATCCCAACATTGATGATAGAAACGAGCAGTAAAACCATCTGGTCTAGGGCCTTTATCCGCACCAATTGACTGAACCGCACGGAAAATATCATCATTTGTAAAAGGCTTCGTCAACTGAACATTAATATCATGAGATACCAAAGTCGGGGTGCCAGCAAAGATAGTAGGATCGATCGGCTGAGTAGTACTCGTGTAGACTTTTTGAAATAATTTTTCGCTTTTTACTAATGTTTTCATTGCCACGGACACAAGAACCATTATCATCCAAAACAGTAAGGAGCAAGTTGCGACTGTACCGCGATTTAGTAGAGGCATGGAAGTAAGAAGTATTCATGTCGCCCAAAGTTAAACGGGAACGTCGACTCTTTTGATACCAATAGTCTTCCTCTGCTCGATAAGCCGCTATCAGTTGTTGCCTGATTATTGATATTTGGGATGTTGATATGTGGGTAGTCATAGCGATATCTAGGTCCTGTGTAAGCTCTTTTATTAGTCTCCCCGATTTTAAGTTATGATGTCGTCTACAAGTAGCCAAAGCCCCTCTACACTAACTGATTTTGTCTGTGATCGTTGTGTGAGTTGCAGTAGTTGAATTCCATCCCGTATAAACGTATTCTTTAAAGTCCGGAAGATCGATTAATCTCTTATCAAACCGGAATGGTTTTTTAGTTGCACCGGAGGAGATTGCGACATTGATAATGATCGGCCGATGATCTGATCCCGCAAAGGGAAGGTAATGTGATTCGGAAGCCGGGAAGTTCACCAACCATTCAATGTTGATAGCAACACGGTCAATAAATTCTTCAACTGTGTGGTTCGATCTTATGCCCACCCAAGAAAACCGAGAGTCTGTGGATCGTAAGTCTGTTAAATCACAAGTCGCATACATATTTCTTAGGTTACGGAAAGTCCATTCATCACGTTGTGGTCCACCTCTCTTTTCTGAGTTGGATAACATGTCATTGAAATCCCCAACTAACAACCATGCCTCTGAACGTGATGCTCCTAACTGGGATAATCGGGTCCATAATTCATGTCTCCTTTGCTGGACAGGATGTCCATAACAACATGATAAGTAAAACTGAAAACCATTGAATTTGACGAGTGCATCGATAAGACGTACATCTTGGGAAATACATGAAACAGAAACAGAATGCTTCCAAAGCAAAGCTAGTCCTCCACCACGACCCGATGGAGGAACACATACATGAAAGAGAAATCCTAGTGAAGCAGCAACACTATGTAAAACTGAAGGAGGGTTCATCGTCTATATGAGGAATAAGATATCCGGTTGATGTTGACGAGTAATCTCCCTCAGACAAGGTTTTGTCAGTGACCCAAGAAGGCCCTGACAGTTCCAAGAGCATATCTTCATGGTACTGGTGGGGGAACCGGGCCCCGCGCCTCCGTACTCTGGTTGGTTAACCGAGTCAGATCCATCAGAAGTTGATTTCGTTGGACGCCTGCTTGGACCAATATGCAAATGTTCCTGTTCAGACCCATTGTGCAGACCCTCGATCTCATGTCGTTTGCGTTTAGAGCACTCTCCCTTGAGGGGAAACAGTTCTTCTCCGTGTAGAAGCTGGCCTTTCCCTTTTATGATTTTCATGTTGCGGAGATACTCGTTCATGAATTATTCATTGTCTCCTAAGGATTCCATTGATGAATCATCCAACAATTGTAGGGGTGAGAAGGCGTATTCATGGACAGGAGGTACCACTGTTAGAGGGTCGATTGCAAGTGGATCTGTGGCTCCAATCGGAAAATCAGTAGCATTGAGAGTAGGTAGAAACAAAGGATCGTACAGCGTTCTGTTCAAAAATTGGCGAAGTGTTGATATCTGCATATTGTATCTCCGGATTCATCTCCGCAGAAGGCATGTTTGGCTCCACAGGTACATCGGGAATGTCCTCCGCATCATCTTGATGATCTAGTCCATCATCATATCCATCGTTTCATCTTCAAAATGCATTGTGCAATCAGTTTGATCGTGTGAGAGCATTCCACATCGAACACAGAATCGACGCAACTTTTCGTATTTGAATCGAAGGATAATATTCTCTCCCGGATTGAATTGGAAGTTACGTTGGAATCGAAGTGGCTTGTCTGTATTCTAAAGCACTTGGACTCGAACGTAATCAACCCTGATCGAATTCTTCAAAATCGACATCAAAAACAGGGGCCAACTTATCGCCAATAAATTCAACCGCTTGTCTTGTCAGAAACTGAATTGGAATGCCCCTTATCTGAACCCAGAACGGGATGATCTTTATCGATTCAGTCGAGAGATTCGGATATCAGCGTGTAACTGTGACCATTCCGTCGGCAAAGGACCACGGCGAACGACGCAGAACCATGTTTAGCTCTTCCTCATATTGGAATAGAAACTGAACCTTGCCAGGTGCAATAATCCGACCATTGACCGAGTGTTCCAAACCCCATAGACGTGGCATTTGTGAAATCATCAGACAGGAGTTCTGTTTGCGAGGGTTCACAGGACAAACTACCAGAGCCAAAAGGTTAACCGCTGCCGCCGCTTGACATACGCCTGGTGGGAGAGAAACAGGGGCATCATGAATTCCTAATGTGATATTCTGCATCTGTTTGTTAATGTTATTCGCCATAGGACTGACGAAAGGAGAGAGATGAATATCTTGATAGTATCAGTTTCGATTTCTGTGATCATATAAGTAGATAACTGCCCACGGCGGTTTCCACCAGAAAAATCGAGAGAAAATTATGGGGTGGAGGGGTAAAAACCCAACAACTGCCGACAATACATCTGTCCAATGGCAGAACCGGATTGATCAAAACGGGACCCATCGAATGTTGATTCGCGCCTGAATCTTCAGAGTTTCAAAGAAACCGTTTGTGATCGCCTCAAGGATCGCCATCAGACAGAATTTTTTACCATACTTTTTTAACGTAAACTTTGAACATATCGCATCCGCGTTCATATCGCATGGTTAGAGTAGGCATTTTAGAATGTAGGCTTAAAAATTCTAGGCCTAATCTGGCCTGTACGGGTTTTGGGGTGGGTGAGCCCAGTTGACACGAGTCCAAGGCTGTTATGCCACTCATTTATATATAAAAAAATCCCAAATGCCACTCTCTCGTAAAATTACAATTTTACCCTTAATGAATCTCAAATAATGATTTGTCAGGGTTAAATAACATTGAATCGGTATAGATTCGTAAAACACACGGTAGCTCAGTGGTTGCGCGCGTCCCTGAGCGTGCGTCGCGTCCAGGGTTCGAATCCTCCTACGTACGGTACATCTGGTACAACTGGTGGATTATTATACCACAACTGGTACATCTGGGGGGCAGTTGTACCAGTGGTACAACTGGTACATCTTGTTGGATCGTTTAGTGTCTCATGATTCAATTCTCAGATTGATTCATCCTACTAAACATGCAGATCTAGGTTCTCTTGATTAGAAACATAATAGATCTCACCTGTTACCTTGTTTTGCAGCGGAATGGGAGGTAAGGGTCAGAGATCAGCAGAACCACCAAGAGATGGATCCTCCAAAGGCTCACACACGCACACCGGGAAATTTGGCTGCTAGACCAGCTGAGAGAGGAGGCGCAGAGAGAGAGGAGGGAGGCGCAGAGTGCTTAGAGAATTAGAGAGTTAGGTCTGATTTTACTCATTAAAATCCCTTCTAGTTCTCATGGGCTTTTGGGCCCAATTCTCAGTTCTGATTAAATACCTTGGATTTAATCAGGCCCTTTAGTCTCTCTAAGTACAGTAAATGCCTAGCACTTTTACCGTACTTCTGCTAAACCGTTCCTTCGTATTTTCCCGTTAGCTTAGGCGTGTGACCCATATGGGATCATATAATAAAGGCAATAAGTCCAAGACTTATAGATCATGAGCGGACTCTAGCAAGCCATCATGACCCCCAGTATTATATGACTTATGTCTGATCATTGACATACTCTTACTTTCTAGAGACAGTACAGAGATTACTGGACATAATTCCAACAATCTCCCACTTGAACTGGAATCTCTGTATTCATAATCCTTTTGTCTCAATATCTCGATTAGTCATAAGGCAAGATTAGTGTCATCCTTATAAAGCCTAATCTTGTTCATCGGACTCTGATTTGATACTGACAATCCAAACGACTCGGGAAAGTCCGTTTGAGCATGGCCATGCATTTTCCAGTATTCAAATCTCCGATTGGCCTAGAGATATTCACTCCATTTATATTGGAGGGACAAATCCCGTCTTGTTCCATCACTGTAAACTACTCATTTCATAATACACCCAATCAAGGTCCTTATAACCATCGCTTAACGACAGCATTAGACAATGATCAAAGCGCATTAGTTCATGTGCAGTCACATGCATGCGAACTCAGGTCTAAGGACTATACTCTATAGTCGTAGTAAGAATCTCTTATGACACAGATATAAATATCCTGAAGAGTTCTTATAATCGGGTCTTGTCCGGTCGTATGTACCCTACATACACCTATGTACTGACTTTGATGCCGCGCATCTATGACACACTGAGACTTTGTCATAAGTCACATACCAATCTAGTCTCACACGGTTGTTGGTGTTCCAATTTCAACAACCTTCGACTAGGGACATGATGATATAAGCCATCTATCAAATATAGGGTCTCATGATCAAGCTAAATGACTTTGATAACTCAAGATCAAGTCACTTACTTCGATGACCTATAAAATGGTTCATATCACTTTGGAACGATTATTTCATCACAGTTAAAATAATCTTGAAATAATAATTTCATTAAATATAAAATGTTTTACAAGAACATATCAAATAACTAAATAAAGCCCTCAAACTCCCACTCAAATTTAGATTACATTTCAATGTCTCTAATGCCTACAGCTTCAGTTAGGAACTCGAGCTTAGGTCTTGGGAGTGGCTTTGTCAACGGATCAGCGACGTTATCATCAGTTTGAACTCGGCTGATCTTGACTTCCTTTCTATTAATGATGTCACGTATCAAGTGAAATCTTCTTAGAACATGCTTGGATTTCTGATGTGATCTTGGTTCCTTTGCCTGAGCTATAGCACCATTGTTGTCACAAAACAGTGCCAGAGGCTCAGCCGCATTTGGTATCACACCTAGTTCAATAATGAACTTTCGTATCCAAACAGCTTCCTTCGCTGCTTCTGAGGCGGCGATATATTCAGCTTCTGTAGTGGAATCAGCAACGGTGTCTTGCTTGGAGCTTCTCCAACTGATTGCACCGACATTCAGACAAAAGATATAACCGGACTGTGACCGGAAATCATCTTGGTCTGTCTGGAAACTTGCGTCCGTGAATCCACTGACTTTAAGCACATCACTTCCACCGTATACCAAGAACTTGTCCTTAGTATGTCTTAGATACTTCAGGATGTTCTTGACGGCAATCCAATGGTTTTCACCTGGATTTGACTGGTATCTACTCGTCATGCTCAATGCATAAGCAACATCAGGACGAGTACAAATCATGGCATACATGATAGATCCTATTGCAGATGCATAAGGAATATTCTTCATGCGCTCAAGCTCAGCAGCCGTCGTAGGGCTCTGCTTCTTGCTTAGCGTTGTGCCATGTACCATTGGCGTGAAGCCCTTCTTGGAATCTTTCATGCTGAATCTTTGTAGGACTTTGTCAATGTATGAATCTTGACACAAGCCTATCAGCCTTCTAGATCTATCCCGGTAGATCCTGATTCCAAGAACGTATGCGGCTTCACCCATGTCTTTCATGGAAAAACAACTTCCAAGCCAGTCCTTTACCGACTTCAGCATTGGAACGTCGTTTCCGAGAAGCAGTATGTCATCGACATACAGAATAAGAAATACTATCTTGCTCCCACTAGTTTTCTTATACACGCATTGTTCTTCTTCGTTTCTGATGAAGTCAAATTGCTTGATCGCTTCATCAAAACGAAGATTCCAGCTCCTCGATGCTTGCTTCAATCCATAAATGGATTTATGAAGCTTGCATACTTTCCCAGCATTCTTTGGATCTATGTAACCGTCAGGTTGTGTCATATACACATCCTCTTCCAGAATTCCATTCAGGAAGGCGGTTTTCACGTCCATCTGCCAAATTTCATAATCATGAAAAGCTGCAGTTGCTAGTAGAATCCGAATAGATTTCATCATAGCCACTGGGGAATAGGTTTCATCGTAATCCACACCGTGAACTTGTCTGAAACCTTTTGCCACCAACCTGGCTTTATAAATCTGGACATTTCCATCCACGTCAATCTTCTTCTTGAAGATCCATTTGCACTCGATGGCTTTTACACCAGCGGGTAAGTCAACCAACGAAAACACTTGGTAGACCGACATGGAGTCCATTTCGGAATCAGTGGCCTTACGCCACTTAGAGGAATCTGGGCCCATCATGGCTTGATTGAAGTTCGATGGTTCATCACCATCAATGATCAGAAGATCATGACAGTCAGTCACGAGAAATCCTTGATATCTCTCGGGTTCGTGACGGATCCTCCCGGATCTTCGAACTTCAGGTACTACAGGTTCAGGCTCTACAATTTCTTGTAGGTCCTCCTGCTGCTCTTCCTCATTAGGTTGAGCAGTATCCTGTTCATCTTGAATTTCTTCAAGCAGTACCTTACTCCCACTGTCTTTCTTAGAGAGAAACTCCCTCTCAAGAAAGTTACAATCCCGGGCAACAAAGATCTTGTTCTCGGAACGTAGATAGAAGTAATAAGCCTTGGTTTCCTTCGGATAACCAATGAAGTAGCATTTATCAGACTTTGGTGTAAGCTTGTCTGAGATCAATCTCTTGACATAGGCTTCACAACCCCAAATTCTAAGATAAGACAACACTGGAGCCACTCCAGTCCATAATTCATATGGTGTCTTTGCTACTGCTTTCGATGGCGCTCTATTTAGAGTGAACACTGCTGTTAGCAGAGCATATCCCCAAAGGGATATTGGAAGGTCTGTGTGACTCATCATAGATCGAACCATATCCAATAAGGTCCGATTTCTCCTCTCAGACACACCATTCCATTGAGGTGTTCCAGGAGGAGTGAGTTGGGACACGATCCCACACTCTCTTAGATGATCACTGAATTCTTGGCTTAAGTATTCTCCTCCTCGGTCGGACCGAAGAGCCTTAATGCTTTTGCCAAGTTGGTTCTGTACTTCATTTTGGAATTCTCTGAACTTCTCAAAAGATTCAGACTTATGTTTCATTAAATAAACATATCCATACCTACTGAAATCATCAGTGAAGGTAATGAAGTACTGATAGTTTCCTCTTGCATTTGTGGACATTGGGCCACACACATCTGTGTGTATCAGGCCCAATAAGTCACTGGCCCTCTCGTTAGGTTTATTAAAGGGGGCCCGTGTCATTTTGCCCATCATACAGGATTCGCATTTCTCACATGACTCAAAGTCAAATGAGCCAAGAAGTCCATTCGAATGGAGCCTCTTGATGCGTTTCTCGCTGATGTGCCCTAAACGACAATGCCATAGAAACGTTCGGTTCTCCTCATTAAGTTTGAACCGTTTGGTATCAATGTTATAAATTGGCGCGGATTGATCAAGTATGTAAAGCCCATTCGTAAGAGGGGCACAACCATAGAACAAATTGTTGCGATTGAAGGAACATAATTTATTCTTAACTGAAAAATCATAACCTTCCAAATCCAACAAATAAATTGAAATAATATTTCTGCTTATCGCAGGTACAAAATAACAATTATTGAGTTCTAAAACCAATCCCGAAGGTAAAGACAACAAGTATGTGCCTACAGCTAGTGCAGGAACTTTCGCTCCATTCCCAACTCGTAGCTCCACTTGTCCTTGCTTCAGCCTTCTACTGTTGCTGAGTGCCTGCATATTAGTACAAATATGAGCCCCACAACCAGTATCCATAACCCATGAGGTATTATCAGAAGTAGTTGTATTAACTTCTATAACAAAAATACCTGATGAAGAAGTCTCGAGAGTCTTCTTCTTCAATTCCTTTAGACCTTCTTGGAATTTCTTACATTCTCTCCTCCAATGCCCTGGTTCTTTACAGAACCTGCAGATGTCAGTAGGCCCAGCCTTAGACTTGGGCTTGGGCTTTGGCGTGTCCTTGTCCGAGACTTGGACAGCCTTAGCCTTTCCCTTATCCTTAGCAGAGGATTTCTTAAAGCCCTTGCCCTTCTGTACCATAAGCACATTGGGGTCCTTGGCTGTTTTCCTCAAGTTGGGCTCTGCAGTCTTGAGCATTCCGTGAAGCTCAGGCAATGTCTTACTCAAGCCATGCATATTAAAGTTCAGAATGAACTGATCATAGCTTGCAGGTAAAGACTGCAGAACGATGTCGCAGGCAAGTTCCTGGCTGATAGGGCAGTCGAGTTTCTGAAGATGATCGAGATAACCCATCATCTTCAAGACATGAGGACTCACTGCCGCATTTGCAGCCAACTTACAGTCTAAGAGGTTCTTAACTGTTTGAAACCTCTCAGTCCTTGCTTGCTCCTGAAAAAGCGATTTCAGGCTTGCCATTATCTCGATGGGTGACAACACACTCTCGAACTGCATTTGCAGCTCAGCAGTCATTGTCGCCAACATCAGGCAATAGACATCATTTTCATCTGAAGAATGCTTTTCCCAAGCATTATGCAGAGTCCTGGCGGCATTGGCAGGAGGCCTCTCGGGGAGGGGATCACGAAGGACGTAATCCTTCTTCTCCTGCTTGAGGACTAGCCTCAAGTTCCTTGACCACGTCAGGAAGTTCGTTCCAGTCAGCTTCTCCTTCTCGAGAACAGACCGGATTGAGAATGTGTTTTGTGTGCTTGTAGTAGTCATAGCTGAAATATATAAGATAAAAAGGTTATTAGTTAATATGTTCAATTTGATTAATCTTTTATTAAATTTAATATGATTAATCATGCATTATATTCAATAACATAAGTTACCCTCAATAGAATATAATGATTCCAAGATCCACATATAACTAAGATCAAAGTGGGCCACTGGCCATCACCCAACCTTAGCTTATATCGGTAAGCCCTATGTCGGCTAATTATATCCGTGATATAACTCTTGGTTGTGAATCTGGGCCCGAGGCCCAATCCACTCTGATGTCTCAAGGCCCGGGACTCCCGATGGCCCAGTCAAGAAAACCAGACTATACAGTCATGTAATCATTAATGTCTGGGACTCCCAATGACATTTATGAATCACAAACCGTCTTATCCACACAAAAGTAGACACCCTCACACTGTAAGGCCATGAATACAATTGAATGGGCTTCGACAGCTGACATAGACTGGACAAGACATCCAACGCTTGATATTATTTGAGGTTTGTAGGTTTATTAAAATTTCATCCCAAAATAGAAGATTACTATTTTGGGAAACTTTCCTTTTTGGGAAACCTACTAAATTTGGAAACTTTCTAAAATTAGAAACTTTTATTTATAGAAATTTCCTAAAATCCAAAACATGCAAATCTAGAAACTTCTAATTTTAGAAACTTTCTAATTTCAAAATTTTGGAAACTTATTAATTTAAAAAACGATTTTATAATTTTATAAAATAAATTTTAAATTAATTCTGAAGAAAAGACTCAAATAATTGGCCCAATTGTTTTAACTTCTTGGCCCGAGGCCCAAGAATTGGTCTACGTCCAAGACATAACCCAATTGCCCAATTAAATGACATAACCGGTCTGGTTCATTAAAATTGGTCTTAACCAAAATTAATTACTACGATGACCACAATTGTCAACCGGTTATTTACTAAACCGGATTTTCTCAATTTATTTGGTCCAACCAAATCAAATTAGAAAATCACTGGTTTAGGCACAAAATCCAATTTTTCGACTTTGGATTTCTTATCCCGGTTTAACCAGAACTTAATAAATTTATTAAGTCTGTTTATTAAACCGTGACGATTAATTTTTAATCAGTTTTAAACCGAACCATTAACCGAACCGAACCGATTGGTCACGAACCGATCACGGTCGTGACCTAGCTTCGTGATCGAGAAACGATCGTCCAGCCGCAAGCCATCATGCTTCCGCGGCGGGTCGATGGTCGGGACGGGATGGGACGGTCGGGCCGTGTGATCGGGACGAGACAGCCGGGCCATCTCTCGCGATCGGAACGAGCCATGCCGTGCGATCGGGATGTGACGAAGCGTGCGATCGCGATGATCCACTCGGCCCTCGGTCTCGACTGCGGTGCGGGACATGATCGGACGAGCTCGGGTCGATCCATGCGATCGATCAATCGATCCATGCGATCGGTTCACCGTGCGTTGCTCGATCCTGACATGATGATCCTTTGGTTATCATCATTCCGACGCATACCGATTCATATAGATCGGATCATGCGATTTCTTGTTTGTTTAGGTTCTAATTCTTTGTTTCTTAAGTGTTTTTCTCTTATCAGTAGATTGATTCAAAAACACCTCTTTAAACAATCCTAAACATGATTCTAAACAAGAAAAACCACAGAACCAATAGCTCTGATACCACTGTTGGATCGTTTAGTGTCTCATGATTCAATTCTCAGATTGATTCATCCTACTAAACATGCAGATCTAGGTTCTCTTGATTAGAAACATAATAGATCTCACCTGTTACCTTGTTTTGCAGCGGAATGGGAGGTAAGGGTCAGAGATCAGCAGAACCACCAAGAGATGGATCCTCCAAAGGCTCACACACGCACACCGGGAAATTTGGCTGCTAGACCAGCTGAGAGAGGAGGCGTAGAGAGAGAGGAGGGAGGCGCAGAGTGCTTAGAGAATTAGAGAGTTAGGTCTGATTTTACTCATTAAAATCCCTTCTAGTTCTCATGGGCTTTTGGGCCCAATTCTCAGTTCTGATTAAATCCCTTGGATTTAATCAGGCCCTTTAGTCTCTCTAAGTACAGTAAATGCCTAGCACTTTTACCGTACTTCTGCTAAACCGTTCCTTCGTATTTTCCCGTTAGCTTAGGCGTGTGACCCATATGGGATCATATAATAAAGGCAATAAGTCCAAGACTTATAGATCATGAGCGGACTCTAGCAAGCCATCATGACCCCCAGTATTATATGACTTATGTCTGATCATTGACATACTCTTACTTTCTAGAGACAGTACAGAGATTACTGGACATAATTCCAACACATCTGGGGGGGCAGTTGTACCAGTGGTACAACTGGTACATCTGGGGGCAGTTGTACCATACAGTTTCGTCACTTCATTAAAATTGAGTGGCATGTAGATCATAGAGTGGCATGTAGATCATTTGGCTCTGAGAAAGTGGCATTTGGGCCATTAATCCAGTTGACACCTCTACTTGAGAGTCCTGCTTTAGTCCACTTTGTAAATGAAACCTTCCATTTCATGCTGAAGCTCTCTCGCATTCAATTTCGAGAAAGAAGAAAAAAGTAGACGACGAAATTGTTAATCCTCTTCTCTTTCTTCGCTGTGCTGACTCTTTCTCCCAATTTTGGTACGAAATTGAAACCCTAGAAACTTCAGATTTCGAGATCGCAGCAATCAACAAAAATGGCAGAAACTTCAACGAAGACATCATCATCATCATCGATGATTCCAGATTGCTCTCATCTCCCTGAAGAGCTACTGCACATTATCTCCGAGAACCTGGAGAACTGTTTCGACGTTGTTCATGCTCGCTCTGTATGCAGTTCGTGGCGATCCGCATATCCCTTTCCTGATTGCCTGTTACGCCCACGTTACTCTTTTCCCACGCTCACCCAGCTTCCTTTCAAAAGCAAAGGCTTGTGCACCTTCAAGAAGATCCCATTGTTCCTCTTTAGAGTCCGAGCTCCATCTGCTGAGTATTTCTTGGGAGGTATAAGCCGAGATGAGTCAGAGGATAATCGTATGGAGCTTGTACCTCCTATCCAATGTTCAGTGAAAGTGAAGCTTCCAAGATCTGAGCCAACCTTGATGAACATGGTCGACTGCCAGATCCTTCCTCTGGGCCATCAGTACAGGATGATCGGTTGGCATCCTGAATGGAGCACAAGTTACAGAAAAGTGGCTTTTCTTCCGCTAAACAGA
This sequence comes from Orychophragmus violaceus, assembly GCA_030180135.1. Classification (NCBI taxonomy): domain Eukaryota; kingdom Viridiplantae; phylum Streptophyta; class Magnoliopsida; order Brassicales; family Brassicaceae; genus Orychophragmus; species Orychophragmus violaceus. Next base: position 58,734,809 of record CM058236.1, on the reverse strand, counting down.
CGAGAATTCGCTGTGCTTTGTGCATACTCTAATGTCTTGTTGTTGTTAACAAGTGCTGAAATGAAGTGGATACGGGTTGAGCACACCTCAATATCTGATTGCAGCGATGTAGTCACTTTTAGAGGCAGATTATATGCAATCTTTCTTAACGGGTACGGTTTGGTTATCGATTCTTACTCGCAGGAAGCAACTCCCTTGTTATGTTTACACCCTCTAATATCACAAAACTATCTGGTTCCATCTGGCAATGATGAAATTTTCCTGGTTGAGAGAATCATCCCTCCTACTGATGTATTAGATTTTAGTCGGTTCACATGTAGAGTGAGTAGGCTAGATGAGGAGGCTAGTAAATGGATCGAGGTCTGCGATTTGGGAGACCGTGTTCTGTTTGTTGGACAATTTGGAAATGTTTGCTGCTCTGCTAAGAATTTTCCTGATGATTGTGGTTTGAGCGGGAACTCAATTGTGTTCATCAATGAGCCAGGCAAGGTAACATACGCCTATAAATATGGAGTACATACAGGAAGAGAAGAAGACAGCCTCAATATTTGGAGATGGTCAAAGGAGAATTGTGTGACGTTCCTCCGTCAATCTCGGATTGTGTTTCTTCGGGTTCAATGCTAAGCCATAAACGTTTAAGCTGGATGCCTCAGACATCTATTGCCTTTATTTTATCCAAAGATTTTAGGTATTGATGTTGTTCCTCTCATCTCATTTGTAAGGCCTATGATTCTACACTACCCTTTAGGTCCTTAGGCAAACACCACTGGCCATGTTACTGGTTAACAGACACGCATCTTGTGCCTATGGAAATTGTTGTCTCATGAATTCTTCAAGCCTGTGTCTGACTGTGTTGTGTGTTCTTTATGTCATTCGGTCATGTGTTTGATCTTGAATTAGCAATGACCTCTGCATGTGGTGTTCCACAAGTTCATCATGAATTCTGAAGGAGATCAGTGAAACCAGATTACTAAATAGTTTTCAACACTGAATAATACAAACATTTCTGAATCAAGAAAATAAAAATCAAGAGTTAATCCATCAAACATGCAAGAAGTTATGTAAAGGAGTAGAATTTGTTGCTTGCTTTGCCTCAAAACAAATGTTTGTCAAACCAATATGTCGGTATGATTTAACAACACAACCGGAGCATCAAGTATGATTTGTTAAATGGAAAAACGACATTTGAAAACCCCAAAAACTAGGCATGCGACTTCTAAACAAAGAATTCCAATCATGTAGAGTACTTGGATTGTCGTTCCAAGCCGCGGATACCCCAAAGTGGTGAAGAAATTTTCATTAATGATGATACATTGAGATATTGTTAATAGCTTTTATCTGAAATTTTCATACGATCACCGAAAGACTTTTTTTGACAAAAGATTTACTATTAAAATGCATAGGAAGTAAAAGGTTTTACGGGGCCAAGCCTAAAAGCTAAATAGCTCAAACCATAACTAAAGAATCAAACTCGAAACAAGTCCATTAGCAGAAATTTAAGCCCATAAGGTAATTTTAAAGCACCAAAATAGATGATGGGTAGAGCATAGTTGGCGAGAGGATCGATTTTCGTCAGATCGACAGGGAGACATCCGGCCACATGCATATGAGACCGATCAGAAGGGTGGTAACGACGGTGAATAGCCGGCAAGACAAAGCTGCATCAAGGCCGAGCTTAAAATAGGTCTGTCAAAACGAAGACTTGAGATCCTATTTTAATTTGAGCCTTGATTGCTAGTTGAATTGCAGAGGACAAGGCAAATATATTTTTGTGATGCCGCCCATTTCGTTCTAGCCAGATCAAGTAGATGGTGGTTTGCCAAGCTAGAAGAGTTAGAGTTCTTACTGACCTTGATTGGGGAAGATTCCGCAGATAAGACGGCGTCCCAGTTATGGCTGGAATTGAAGCTTATTGTAGTGGAGATAACATACCAAACAGACCAGGCAAAATCACAATCGAAGAATAGATGGTTGATCGACTCAGGAAAGGAATTACAGAGCATGCACTTCTCGTCTATTTGCAAGCCCCATTGGGTGAGACGATCACGGGTCGGGAAGAGATTAAGCACAACAAGCCAAGTGAAAAAACCTTGCTACCATGGTACGCTTTGCTCTTCACCTCTCAAAACATCGTAGATATCCCCAATTATGTACTTTGATGTTCTCAGTCCCTGACATCATACATAGTAGTCTCCTTGAAAAACAGTAGTTAGTGAAGAAAGGAAAGCAAGTACATCCAGTTGTCGATTAGAATGCGCCTGAGTATGAATCCAAGAATTGTTCTCCCACAGCTCCGCTAGGTACAATCCCTAGGAATTGGCAGGCGTATTGAGCCTTCACTTGATAGGTATTGCTAAGGTTCACGTAAGGCGACCAGTTCCCCAACCAGAAATAGATAGTTTCCCGTTACCCACGCATTGTTTGATCCAAGGATAGATAAGTTCTCTCAAGTTGAGTAGGCTTGTAGTCAACCAGGAATGCTATTGTTTAGTGTTTATGATCCAAAACCTACATAGATCACCTTGCAGGATTATTGAGATAAATCATTGCGCCCAAACAGAAGAGGAATGGAAGAACAAAATCCAGATCATCTTAAGGGCACAAGCGTTGTTCCAAACAGTCAGGTTACGTAATCCCAAACCACCTTCAGATTTATTTTTACAGTACGCGCCCCATGAGATCTTTGCTGTGCCAAGGATATCGATTTTCCCTTTCCATAAGAATTTCCCACAGATTAAGTCAATTTCTTTTGTCACTGATTTTGATAGGATAAACGCTCCTGCCCAAAAGTTGGTAATGTCGTTCACAACTGATGTGATGTGCTGTAGTCTACCCGCATAGGAGAGAGATCTTTTTGTCCAGGATTGGCATTTTGCTTTTATGGATTGGACTAGTGGCGCACAGTCTGCTGCAGAAATACGCTTTGATGAAATTGAAGCTCCCAAGTACCAAATAGGTAACACTCTCCTTGTTAGATCCGTTTGCAGCTGCATTTGATTTAGTTCATCATCTGACATTCTCCCGCCAAAAAACAGGTTTTCTGCACGCTTATAGCCATACCAGATCACTCTTCAAACTCTTTTAACACTTTCAACACGTTTTGGACAGAGGAGACATTCCCATCAGTAAAAATCAACAGATCATCCACAAATGAAAGGTGAGTTAATTTTTTTTAGAGAAGCGATGATTGGAGTTGAGCTTGCCAAAAGTTGGTAATGTCGTTCCCTGGTTTAGTGTTAGGGAAAGACAATTCATAGTTAGGACAAAAAAGTATAGGAACAAGAGATCCCCTTTCCTCAAACCCCTTCTACCTTTGAAATAGCCATAGGTCTGGCCACTGAAACCGATCGAGTAAAAGGATGTGCAGACACACACTTCTATCCATCTAATGAAACTATCAGGGATAAGTAGAGCCCTTAGATAGTGGAATGGGAATTGCGTCTAATTGTGTCGAAGGCTTTCGCGATGTCGACTTTTAAAGTTATTCGCTTCACCACCATTTTTCTGATATTCCTGGACAAGTTCAAAAGCTAGCATATCGTGTTCTCGATTAGGAGCAGACCTTGGAAAAACGTCGTCTGATTTGGAAGGATGATGTAAGGTATAATTAGTTCTATTATCTTCACCAGAAGTCTAGAGATAGTTTTGTAGATTGTATTGCAGCAAGAGATTGGTCTGAACTCTTGGATTGTAGTAGCACCTGGTTTTTTCGGGACCAAAGTCGAGATGGTAGCATTTGTAGCACGGGGCAGAAAAACAGAAACAATGAATTTCCTAATCGATTGCAGTACTTCTTGACCAACCACTGACCAAGCCGCTTTGAAGAAACCTGAAGTCAAGCTATTTGGACTCGGTGATTTATTGGGGTTGAGTTTCCTCAGCACATTTCAGATTTCTTCAGGAGATGGGATGAGAGTTATCAAACTATGATGGTGAGAACTGCAATGAGCAGACTCTAAGGACCTGATCCCGTTAGCAGAGAAAGCAACATGTGGAAGATTTTGCAGAGCAAAGATGCTTTGGAAATGAGCTATTGCCAGAGCACTCATTTGGTCCTGGTCAGAGGTGATGGTGTCATCTTCTTTCTGGAGAGAATGGATTGATTTGTAGGAGTTTCTACCCGAGGCTATCCTTTTGAAGAAAGGACTGTTTTGGTCTCCTAATCTGAGATAGTTTATCCTACACTTCTGATGGAAGAAAGCCTCCTCAATACCACGCAAAAACAACGACTTATGATGGGCAAGCTTCTCAGCCATGAAGGTAGTTTCATATGGATGCGACATTGCTTCGACCTGCAAGTAGTTCAACAAACTGTTAACCTCACAAAATATTTTCTGAATATCTGAAAAACTCTCCTTGTGAAAACTTTTTAGTGGCCTTTTCAAAGACTTCAATTTAAAGCCAAGCGAGCTAAGATCCGATGCCATGATTCCACTAAGATTCCATTCTGTCTCAAGCAGGGGAAGGAAAGATGAATGGCTAGAAAGGAAATTGAAGGAATTTGAAAGGTTTGGTGCCTGAGGTGGGAAGAGGAGAGGCAAGGTTTATGAGGCAAGGGGAACGATCAGAGAACTCGTGAGGTAGGAAGGAGGATACACTGTATGGGAAAGTGTGTATCCTTTGGTTGTTAACAAGCGCTATATCCAGTTTTTTGGTGATGGGAGTGGCATGTCGCTTGTTTGTCCAAGTGTACGAGTTACCTTGGAAACTTAGGTCCTCTACTCCTAGATCTCTCAATAAATCTCAAAGTTCCACCATATCTACAGAGAGATTGCTTGTGTTGTTGCTTTGAATGTCGTTGAACTTTCTTTACAGAACGGTTGGTCGATCCATATTATGACATGTTTGCTTTAAATAAAATGTTTTTGTTCTAAACTTCTAGACCCTTTTCCGGATGTTTTCAAAATCCGTTATTGGTTCTTGGTTGTTGTTTCTAGTTTAGGTCAAGTATAATGGTCGAAGGCGCGTTGCATCGTGTATTGAATATGGTAAGTATGTTCGAGTCATAGAATCAGGTTGTTTGATCACGATTTTCCTGGAGCTTCTGAGGCGCTCGGACTTCGGAGCAAGGTTGCTCGAGATTTTTGGCATTTTTGCTTGGGATTTTCAAGCAAGTCTGCTCGGATTTCCGAGTAAGACTGCTCGGGATTTCCAAGTAGGATTTGGTATTGGGTTAATTGGTCGAGCTTGCTAGGATAGTTTGTCCTTCCGAGCAGCTGAGCAGTCGTGTTGACGTTATGTCGATTATGCAGAAAAGTCGAGCATATTTTTTCGGAAGAAAATCTCCTTTATTGACTTCCTGTGACTGTCTGAGTTATTTTCATATAACTGTTTGAGTTGATTCCATATAACTCGAAGACTTTCTAGAAAGCTTTACCTAGTTCATGGAGGAGGGTGTGATTTAGCATTTGAATTTGGCGCGCATAGAAGCGTTCCGTCGTATTTCGGATCAAGTTCGGTGTTCGAAGGTCGGTGATTCAATTTTTGACCTGTGATGACTAAAACCAGCGTGCTCCGAAGCGTCTAACTGGGTTTTGAGTCTAGTTCGAAGGTTAGAGAGATACACTCTACTTACGAACTTGTGATGACTAAGACCAATTGATATATCATGGTTTTTAGGTGTTTTGAGCCATGATGTATGTACATAATCGAGTCTTTTATAGAGTCTTTCAAGTCCTTTCAGGTGTTTTACATGTTTTAGCACGTTTGGAGCATATTTGGACATTATGGCGCATTGTGGAGTTAATTGGAGCATTAATGCGGTCGATATGATTATCCGAGGAAGGTGTCGATCGACATTGTCTTGGTGTCGGTCGACACGGATCGTGATCAGGAGTAAAATTGCCGATTAAAGAAGACTTTGAAGAATTTCCAAATTAGCCCATAAGTTTCTCATAATTAAAAATATGACCAAATCGTGTTTGAACTTTATATTAGGGGTTTTAAGCCATTGTTTAGGCTAAGCTTTATTTTATCAGAGATTAGGAGATTTGGGGCTGGTTTTGTAATCGAGAGAAGAGATTTCGAACCCTTGTTCTTACTCTATTGGATTTTTATATGATATATATTTTGACTATGTCTTTTGTGATGATTGCCATGTCTGAGTAGATCTCTTGTTAGGTTAGGGATTATCATTAAAGATTTTAAGGAATGTTAGAATAATTGATTAATTAGGATTCATCTTCTAGTTCTTCATCTAAGTTGTTCTTAATGCTTAATCTGAACTGGTCATTTAGATTATTGATATCAGATTGATTAGCGCAGCGAGAGTTGGTTAATTAATTAGAAAAGAACTTAGTTGAGCAAATTACCTATTCGCAAAGAGATTTGGCTTAGGGAATTTGTGAACGAAAGAACCTGAATTGAATGCATGTTTAGAACTCTAGGATTCACAACGAGAGCTTGCTTACTAGGTTGTTAGACATAGTTAATTATCGCAGCGAAAACTGGTTAGTTATACTTCTGTGATTCTAGTTCGAGAACGCTGATAGATTGAATCCTGATTGATTTGTTATCTGATTTCCTGAGAACTTCCTGAAACCTGACGCCTTCGTTTATTGATCACACACCGTTTACTTTACTTGCTTGTTTACTGCTTTAACCTGCTTCGCTTAGCTTATTCGATTACGTATAATCTGTCGTGTGAAAATTGAATCATTGTGGATTCGATACCCTAAATACTACAATCACATCTGTTCACGTGCAGTAGAAAATAGGGATTAACATTTGACCTATCAAGTTTTTGGCGCCGTTGCCGGGGACTCTTTGAGTTCACCGATAGATTTCGTATTAGAATTTAGACTACGTATTTTTCTTTTCTTTGTTAACTCACGTTCTCGCTTCTTTGGTGTTGCAGGAATCGCTCCGTGTCGATCGACACACTTAGGGCATCGATCGACACCAGTCGTGACCAGAGACACCAAGAGCTTGAACACTTAGCAGGATTTGTCTATGGATCTTGTAATTCTGATTTGCGGTGAGGACGGCATTCTACGAGACCAAGAGGGTCATATACTAACACGAAGGGTCATAAACTGGAAGGGGAAGGAAAACCCATCGTGACAGATGTTTCCGTGGGCGCGGAATAGGCACAACAACAACAACAAGAGGCTGGTCGCGAGAAGACACTTGCTGACTATAACAAACCAGATCAGTTCTATGCCAATCGGTCTGCGATTCGATCATCTCATTTACCAGAGCTGAATTTGAGCTGAAGCCAGAGTACTACGCTTTGGTTGGGCAGCATCTGTTCCATGGTCTCTCTAGCGAGCATCCTATGGATCACATCGAAACCTTTGAGGAATTGGCTAGTAGTATTAAGTCTGAGGGAGTCTCTTCTGATTATCTGTTCTGCAAGCTCTTCCCATTCTCTCTTAATCGAGAAGCAGCTCACTCGTTAAAATAGCTACCACCAAGATCTTTGACTACTTGGGATGCTGATAGGTCAAAGTTATTCCCTATTCTACTACAAGTGCACAATTATGCGAATGTAGTATTCAGGGTATCGTATCCACAAGGACTCAAGATTTCACACGACATATTATATGTCTTTCAGTTAAGCTAAGCCAACCAAAAGAAAGCAGTAAACAAATGCAAGTAAATTAAAGAGTGTTTTCAATGGGAGAAAGGCGTCAGACTTAAGAAGTTCTCGGGAATTATACAATGCTAGACACTTAACTAACCGGATTCAGTTTTGGCTCAAGTTCAAGAACTAGAAACACAATGCTAAACAATCCAACTCTCGCTGAGATTATTTCTATATCTAGCAACCTAGCGATCCAAATCTCTTTGTGATCCTAGAGTTCTAAACAAGCATTAAGAACATGTTCTTCGGTTCACAATTTTCCTAAACCAGATCTCTTTGTATCTAGTCAAATTGCTCACACTAAGTTAATTCAGATTATAACTCACACTCTCGTGCTAAGTTAATTATCTCAGATCTAAATCCTAGCTGATCAGTCCAGCATTCAGTATTAAACACAACTTAGGTGATGAACGAATAGGTTTGGAATCCTAGTTAATCAGTTATCTAAACATGCATAAAAACCCTATGAGAATTCCTAAATCTAACTAGGTTACTACTCAGAAATATTATCAGATAAACAATACATCATTGAATAGAAAACCAAAGACCGAATAGATAGATAAAAAGGGGTTCAAAATCCTTCTCTCAAAGGTTACAAGTATCAAGAACAACCCCTTAGCAAAATCTCTCAATCTCCAAAGCAAGAATAAAAGTAAGAACCAGATAATGATACTGAGTCTAAAAAACCTAATTAAAACACTAAACACGTTCTGGGGCAAGATTATAATTAGAGAAAACTTATGGGCAACTTTAAAATTCTTCAAAAGATGTCTTCAACTCGGCGTATAAGTCATGTCGCCATCAGTGTCGACCGACACTAAGGTGATGTCGGTTGACATCCAATCGTGGTCGAGACTCCAACTTCAGCTCATTGCACAAATCACCAGAAACGTCCTATAATCCCGCTCTTTGCTCCAAACGCAAGCCTACATGTAAAAGACTCAATAGACTCGAAAAACCAGGTTAAAGACTCAATATATATAGCTATATCATGGTTGAAAACCTAGAAAAACCATGATATATCAACTCCCCCACACTTAGCTCTTGCTTGCCCTCAAGCAAGTAAAAGAACCAAAGCATAAGAAAGAGGTTTGAAAACACATAAACTCATTTCGTCTTAGGAACTTTTGCATTCACATTCACTTAGTAAACTACTGAAAACTTTCCTACAGACATCAAGACCACAATATACTTCCCCCACACTTAGCAACTATCCCAAGTAAACTCCACAATCAGATTAGGATATTCAAGTTCACCACACTAACCTCTGTATACAATTAGGTGCGGTCTCACAGAGGGATTATCGATCAGAGGACACATGGACTCAACCCATTCAATAGCTGACCAACAAACTGTCGGTTTCTGGTTCCTTTCTTTTCCCTTTCTCCCTTAGCAACTGATTTTTCCCCACTGGGTATCATTTTATTTTTTCTATCAGTGCTCTTCCCTTTTTATTCGGAATGTAACTTTGGACATGTTTCCATGGATGCACAGGAGGTAATAGGGGTCTCTACCACTCCCGTGACCACTTCGAAGCTACTAGCTTATCCGAGTTTTAATCTTTTTTTTTTTTACTTTCAAGAGGGGAAAATCAGGAACCATACTTAAACAGGATCACAAGCTGTGTCAAACACATCAGAGGAATCCGATCCAGAGATACCAAGCCCCTAAGTGAGAAAATAATTCAGGATTAGAGGTGAAGTTAGTGATGGATCCTCTGAATACCTGGTTAGATATGGATGTCCTTGGTAAGTTGATCTGTTTGGGGTTTTCTAATAGTCATAGAGCTACTGCAAGTCTGTCCAATGGTCACTTAGTTCCTGTTCCAGCGAAAAATTTCCTTGAAAAATCATAGTTTCATACACATTTTGACTCAATAAAACAAATTTGAAAACAAAGGAAAACAAGGGACTCACTCTAAGAAAACAAAACACAATGTCAGTAACCACCTCCCCCACACTTAGACTGTACTGTCCCCAGTGCAATCGCAGCTTGGGTTCGGAAGAACAAGGTATAAGTAACCGAGAACTTGGAAAACATGAACTTTACATGTGGTCGCAGTCGATGTCGACCGACACACTGCCAGCGTTGGGCGACATTAGGCTTGGGTCGACATTGATTTACTCGTATCGAGCATGAGCGATTTCCATCCGTGTTTTCGAGTTTGGTTTCTACCTACACACAGTCGATGTCAACCGACACTGATGTCTGCAGACCTGTTCTATACGGTTCTGACACACAAAAACCAGAAAAATCAAAAGACACAAGGACGAAAACCAAAAAGAAACGAAAACTAACCTACATTGGGTTGCCTCCTACCCAGTGCTTGTTTTTAGTCATTAGCTTGACTTTTTTGGGAGATTAGACTCCCGGTGGTTTTGACAGAGGCTGATAGTGCCTCTGCGAAAGTCTCCTCATCCATGGTGGAGAGTAAGCAGTGTCAGCATGAGATCGTCCAAGGAATGCAGGAATGGAACGTTTCCTTGCATCATTAGTGATGAGATTAGTAGAACTGAGTTGTGAAGATGCATACCTTTGCCTTGGTGGAGCTCTGATGTTTGGAGCTTTCTGCTTATGAGCAGTTGCAAGCTCTAAAGTTGTTAGAGTGGGATCTTGCGAAACCACCATCTTCTTATCTCCATGATCAGAAACTGAAACCTATCTAGTCTGACTTAAGGCTTGACCGTCAATAGCAGACCTTCGCAGCGTATCCATCTTGAAGTGCAGAGGCTAATCTCCCAGGTGAAGATCAATCAGACTATGCCTCACATCGATCACCGCTCCAGCAGTGGCTAAAAAGGGTCTTCCAAGTATCAGAGGATCACCCGGCTCACTATCGTACCTCAGCACCACAAACTCAGTTGGGACTAAGTAGTTCCCAACTCTAAAAGGGACATCCTCGAGAACTCCTTCTGGAATCCTCCTTGGCTGATCAGCTAGGATTATAGAGATCCTAGTGGGTGCAAAATCTGTCATCTCCAATCTTTCTGCCACAGAGTATGGCATGAGATTTCCAGCAGCCCCTAAATCACACAAGGGGGGCTCGAAGCTATCCTCGAAGATGGAACAATCCAGCACAAATACACCAGGGTCTGGTAGATTCTCGAGGATCTGATTAAACAACACGTCACTGACTCGTTTAGGAAGCACTGTCACCCATTCTTTCAAATCCTCGTCGAATGGCATCAACTTCTCCATGTATCTCTGTAGACAAGGATGATAGGGAAAAACATCAGCTTGTGAATCCTCTTTCAACTTCTTATCCATCACTTCCACGCGTCTGGCTTCATCAAGCTCATGTTTAGACTACAACCACTCTAGGGAAAGGTATTGGGGGCTTGTAGACCTTCTCTTCAGCAATGCCACAAGATGTTGGTGAAATTGGATCTTCTCGCCTAGAGTGTCGACCGACGTTGGATCGATGTCGGTCGACATTGTCCAATTTTCCATCGATGTCGACTCCAAAATCGATCATGGTCGATTTCCGTTCGTCGTGAGGACTCGAAATCACTTTTACAGATGGGTGTTGGCCAACGTCAAGCGCAGTGTCGGTCGACGTTGAGGTTTCAGCTTCGGATTTTTTACCATCAGTAACAAATTCAGTTGTCTTAATCTCAAATCCTTCTCCTTGATCCAGCCCATCCTCAACCTGAACTGACCAAGCATTTATGTGGGTGTTCTGAACATTCTTACCCTTAACTGAGCTTGAAATCTGATTCACTTATGTATCCAGTTGCTTTATATGTGTGTTCAAGGATTCAAACTTCCCATTCGGATCAGTGTAGACAGCATATAACTTCTTGTTGAAATCCACAACAGTCTTTGTCTGACCCTCTGGCAACTGTTCCATCATTGCTTCCAACTTACTGTCATGAGCACTAGTAGCATGAGGTGTCTGATAGGAATATGATCCATAGGTTCTCTGATAAGAGTTATTCTGCTGAAAAGGCTTTTGGTAACCAGCATTCTGACCATATCCAGAAGAGTTTTGATTGCTTGTGAAAGCACTCTTCTGTCCACCAGTGAAAAACTTGTTGCTTTGCTGATTCCCAAACCTGTTTCCTTGAAATCCAGAACCACCAATGTAGTTCACATCTTCTTCTGTGCAGCCTTCTTCAGGTTCAATCTCCTCAACCTCTTGAGCAACGTGGACAGCCTTCTTTCCAGTCAGCAAGCTATGAACAGTGTCCAGCTTATTCTTCATTTCAGTAATCTGGAAGTTGTCTACTTTTCCACCAGACTCTTTCCTCTTCTTGTCAGCATTCTTGGTGTTGTTACTGCTCACCAAGTTCTCAATTAATGCTCTTGCCTGCTTAGGAGTTCTTGTGTTGAAGTTGCCATTGCTAGCAGCATCCAACGCAGACTGGTACCAAAGATCTATACCTCTGAAGAAAATGCCCAGCAGCTAAACTTCAGAGAATCCATGATGAGGACAATATCGTTGGTACATTTTAAATCTCACCCAAGCAGTTTTAAGAGGCTCTGTAGGTCCCTGAGTGAATGTCAGAAGGTTCTGTCTGAGCTGATCGGAGCAAGCATCATCATAGAAATGCCTCAAGAACTCTCTCTTCACTGCATCCCAAGTGGTTAACTTCCCAGGTGGAAGTTTCTTAAGACAAGCTGCAGCCTCTCCAGCAAGAGAATATGGGAAAAGCTTGAGGTATAGGAAGTCATAACCCATTCCATTGTGCTTCATTCCAGTGATGAAGGCTTCAAAATCCTCTATGTGGTCCATGGGTTGCTCATGTGGGAGACCATGGAAAGGATGCTGCCTCAGAAGTGCATAGTAGACAGTCTTGACCTCAAAGTTAAGGAGGAGGTACAATTGCTGATCTGTTGTTGTAGAACTCGTCAAGCCTATTGTAGTCAGCAAGAGTCCTCTCAGCAGCAGGAGGATTAGGTGGCTGATTAGCTCCAGGATTAACCATCTGCCTCTTATCTTGAGGCTGGTCAGGTTCAGGGATCACAACACCTGGGCATCAATCCTTTTCCCCAGAGCATTGTAGGGATTGTTATGTCTGTCTCTTAGAACTCCTTTAGCATCTGGCATCAAAATCACACGGTTATTCACCATCCTTGAAGTTCTCTGAGCTTTTCTGTTCGTTCTCTCAAGTTTAGCTAGCTCCTAAAGTCTAAGGTTAACAAAATCTTCGTTCGGGTTGCTTCGAGTGTGTCGACTTGGCATACACCGATTTCAGAGGTGAAATCCGCGCTTGGTGTCGGGTGACACTAGAGTGATGTCGGTCGACACTGAGTGCTTCTGTCGATTCCTGCAACAACAAAAACAAGCCAAACAAGAGAATGTGACTAAAAAAAGAAATAAAAACGACTTAGACTAAACCTTAAAACAAAATCTATCGGCGAACTCAAATGAGCCCCCGGCAACGGCGCCAAAAACTTGATAGGTCAAAGTTATTCCCTATTCTACTGCAAGTGCACAATTATGCGAATGTAGTGTTCAGGGTATCGTATCCACAAGGACTCAAGATTTCATACGACATATTATATGTCTTTCAGTTAAGCTAAGCCAACCAAGAAAAAAGCAGTAAACAAATGCAAGTAAATTAAAGAGTGTTTTCAATGGGAGAAAGGCGTCAGACTTAGGAAGTTCTCGGGAATTATATAATGCTAGACACTTAACTAACCGGATTCAGTTTTGGCTCAAGTTCAAGAACTAGAAACACAATGCTAAACAATCCAACTCTCGCTGAGATTATTTCTATATCTAGCAACCTAGCGATCCAAATCTCTTTGTGATCCTAGAGTTCTAAACAAGCATTAAGAACAGGTTCTTCGGTTCACAATTTTCCTAAACCAAATCTCTTTGTATCTAGTCAAATTCTTACACTAAGTTAATTCAGATTATAACTCACACTCTCGTGCTAAGTTAATTATCTCAGATCTAAATCCTAGCTGATCAGTCCAACATTCAGTATTAAACACAACTTAGGTGATGAATGAATAGGTTTGGAATCCTAGTTAATCAGTTATCTAAACATGGATAAAAACCCTATGAGAATTCCTAAATCTAACTAGGTTACTACTCAGAAATATTATCAGATAAACAATACATCATTGAATAGAAAACCAAAGACTGAATAGATAGATAAAAAGGGGTTCGAAATCCTTCTCTCAAAGGTTACAAGTATCAAGAACAGCCCCTTAGCAAAATCTCTCAATCTCCAAAGCAAGAACAAAATTAAGAACCAGATAATGATATTGAGTCTAAAAAACCTAATTAAAACACTAAACACGTTCTGCGGCAAGATTAAAATTAGGGAAAACTTCTGGGCAACTTTGCAATTCTTCAAAAGATGTCTTCAACTCGGCGTATAAGTCATGTCGCCCTCAGTGTCGACCGACACTAAGGTGATGTCGGACGACATCAAATCGTGGTCGAGACTCCAACTTCAGCTCATTTCACAAATCACCAGAAATGTCCTATAATCCTGCTCTTTGCTCCAAACGCAAGCCTACCTGTAAAAGACTCAATAGACTCGAAAAACCAGGTTAAAGACTCAATATATATATAGCTATATCATGGTTGAAAACCTAGAAAAACCATGATATATCAGATGCAATTAAGAGGAAGTTCCTCAGACGCTTTTATTACGATGCTATATCTGATCAGCTGAAAGAGGAAATCCTACGTTTCAAACAGGGTTCTACAGAGGCACTAAAAGCTGTTTGGGTGCGCTTTAAGATATCGATATATCATGGTTTTTACTAGTTTTATGCCATGATATAGTTGTGTTTTTAGTGTCTTTTGTGTTCTTTTAGAGTCTTTTACAGGTATAATCAGGTTTGGAGCTGAATTGGAGATAATGGAGCATTTTGGAGATTTTTGGAGTGATTGGCCGAGAGATAGAGTTCACTGTCTGAAACAGAGAAAGGTGTCGATCGTTGCACACCTGCAACGGTCGATGCACCAGCGAGATGGGCCAAAACTCGGCGGTTTAGAAGAATCAAGATATTGCACTTTGATCCAGAAGTTCCTGATATTTTGATAGGTTGTATAGTTTTCCCTATTCTACTGCAAGTGCACAGTTAATGCAATCGTAGTATATAAGGTATCGAATCCCACGAGGACTCTCAGTCACACTATAGATTAATAGCAGTTCAGATTAAATTAAGCGAAGCAGATGTAAAAACAGTAAACGAAATAGCAAAGTAAATCAAGTGAGTTTGTAAGCAAGAAGGCGAGGCGTTAGGTTTCAGGAGTTCTCAGGAAATCAGGAACGCAAGTAATCAATCTATCTAGATCCAATCAATAACTATTCTAGAACTCAAACACTGATATAGAATTAACCAAATTCCTTTGCGATAATTCTCTAAGTCTAAGTGCAGCAAACCAAACTTCCGTTTGCGAGAACTAACAGATTAAACTAGCATTAATTCCAAGTTTGATATGTTCACAATTAACCTGAACCAAACTTCCGTT
This sequence comes from Orychophragmus violaceus, assembly GCA_030180135.1. Taxonomy (NCBI): domain Eukaryota; kingdom Viridiplantae; phylum Streptophyta; class Magnoliopsida; order Brassicales; family Brassicaceae; genus Orychophragmus; species Orychophragmus violaceus. Next base: position 58,719,783 of record CM058236.1, on the reverse strand, counting down.
TGCGAACAGTTTAATTGCTTATCTAAATTCTTTCTAGTTAAATTAACCAACTTCCGCTGAATTAATCAACCTAACATCATAACTCTGATTAGCTACTTCAGATTTAGCATTAAGAACAACTTAGATAAAGAACTAGCAGATATGAATCTCTACAGATTAATTTAAACTATAATTCTCTGAAATCCCTAATGAGAATCCTTCAACCTAACAGGTAATCTACTCAGACATGTTCATCGAGACAGAAGATATCATAAGTAGAAAACCAAATATCATATAATCAAATAAGAACTGGGGTTCAAAATCAAGTCTCTTTCGAGATCAGGATCAGCCCCTCAACTCTCTCTGAGTAAAACTTAACGTAAGAAAAGCTTCGCCTAACAAGTGGCTGTAAAACCTAATTATAATCCTAAAACACGTTTTGGGGCTTCTTTGTAAATATTAGGAACTTCTGGGCAGGACTGCAGTTTCATCATTCTTTATTAAACCGTCTTTTGGCCCATCTCGCTGGTGCATCGATCGATGCTAGGAATGCAACGATCGACACCTTTCTCTGTTTCGGACAGTGAACTCTATCTCTCGGCCAAATACTCCAATTAGCTCCAGAAAGTGCCTAAATCACCAAATATGCTCCAAATGTGCTTGTACCTAATAAACACCTGAAAAGACTCTAAAACATAGTAAAAGACTCGATAAATAACACATATACCATGGTTAAAAGCCCTAAAATCCATGGTATATCATATTTACAAAGAAGCCCCTGGCCGAGATTATACCTATATAATCAAGTTTTAGTTGTTTTTATTAGATACGCTTTCATAATTAAGAGCAGAGGTTTTTTAGAGCTTTTGGGGCTGATTTGAACCTGTTACATCATCTGTATTTGGAGAAGATTTCGAACCCCTTTTACTCTTATTCTTTTATGCAATTTATTCATCATATGATTATGTTTTCATTATCTATGTCTGAGTAGATTCCTTGTTAGGTTTAGGGTTTCTCACATAGGATTTCATGACTTGCTAGACTTGTTCAAATTCAGTTAAGGATTCATAACTATATATGTTCTTCAATTTAATTGTGCTTAAAGCTAGTTCTAACCTGATCAATTAGAATCTAGATCTTAGGTTGCTAAATACGTCACGGAAGTGGGGTTTAGGAATCTGAACTAATTAAATTGGGCAATTAAACTTTGCGCAAACGGAAGTTTGGTTTAGGATAATTGTGAACATATCAAACCTGGAATTAATGCTAGTTTAATCTGTTAGTTCTCGCAAACGAAAGTTTGTTTTGCTGCACTTAGACTTAGAGAATTATCGCAAAGGAATTTGGTTAATCCTATATCTGTGTTTTGAGTTCTAGAACTGTGCTTAATTAGATCCTTGCTGAATGAACTGTCTGCTTGTCTGATTTCCTGAGAACGCCCTAGACTTAGTGCTTTTAATTACTTGCTTTCACAACCGTTAATCTCTGCTACTGATTTACTTTCTCGCACCACTTTTAATTCAATTACATTGCTTTCTTCCTAGTTAAATTCCTGTTCTTGAGCTATTGAACACCGGAGTCTCTGTGGATTTCGATACCCTATATACGACATTGATATTGCTGTGCACTTGCAGTTTAGTATAGGGATTAAAACTCTGAGCCTATCAAGTTTTTGGCGCCGTTGCCGGGGACTCTTTGAGTCTTCGATAGCTTAGAGCCTAGGGTTTTACTAGGATTTTTCTTTTTGTTTTCGTTTTTGCTTTTTATTTTATTTAGTTACTGACTTTCTCGGTTTTTCTCTCTGTCGCAGGTACCAATTTCGCACTGCGTCGATCGTTGCACCCTTGCATCGTTCGACACTAGGCGATTTGAGATTGAACCGATCGTTGCACTGATAGCATCGATCGTTGCTGGACGATTACAGACAGTTTATGCCAACGCAGAAAACTAGAAGTAATCCGAACTCGAGCTTGCTTAATCTCGGACTAGAGGAACTTGGACGTCTAGAAAGGACTATCAGAAGAGAAAAGAGAGAGAGAATGGTACGAGAACGTCTGATCTTGATACGAGATGCTGAAGGTGTCCTGAGGGATCCGGAAAACAATCCTTACAATGCTGCTGGGCAGAGGATTGATGCTGATGGACGAGTGATCCCTGACCCTCCTGAGCAACAAGAGCAGTACCAAAACCAGGGTCAGGAACGGGCCCAAGGTAGAGAGATGGTGGTTCATGAGAGGACACTAGCTGACCACAACAGACCTGATGAGTTTCATGCAAACCGAGCAGCTCTAGTGCTTCCTGCTTTTGAGAGGAATGATTTTGAGGTAAAGACCATCTACTACCAGCTGATGAGGCAGATTGCTTTTCATGGCCTTCAAGCGGAGCAGCCTATGGATCACATTGACAAGTTTGAGGACATAGTCACTGGCATGAAGTATGAAGGAGTATGCCCGGACTATCTGTTCCTTAAGCTATTTCCGCACAGTCTTGCTGGAGACGCTAGTGCATGGCTGAGACAACTGGCACCTGGTCAGTATACTACTTGTGCAGCCTTAAAGAGTGAGTTCCTGCGTCACTTTTATGATGATGCGCGCTCGGATCAGTCCAGACAGGACATACTCACTTTTTCCCAAGGAGCTGTGGAGCCCTTGAAGACTGCCTGGATGAGATTTAAGCAGTATCAGCATGACTGTCCACACCATGGATTCACAGAAGTACAGCTGATTGGTATCTTCTTCAGAGGCATAGATCTCCCTGATCAGACTGCGCTGGATAATTCCAGTAATGCTAATTTCAACACCAGGACTCCTACACAAGCTAAGCAGTTGATTGAGAACCTGATTGGCAGCAACAGTTGCAAGACAATGGATGAAAGGAGGAAGAAATCTGGTAGAACTGTAGAGAATTCTGATATAGCTAATATAAGATCTAGATTGGACACAGTTTACAATCTCCTGACAAGTAAGAAAGCTGTCCACTTTGCCCAAGATGTAGAGGTGATTCAGACTGAGGAGGACACTCAGGAAGAAGATGTGAATTTCATAGGAGGTTCTGGTTTCCAAGGTAATAGATTTAGTAATCAACAGGGGAACAGATTCTCCAATGGAGGACAGACTGGTGGTTTTCAGAAGACCTATGGACAAGGTACTCAGAGAACCTATGGATCTACATCCTATCAGAATCCTCCTGCACCTACAGCCCATGAGAGCAAAATGGAGGCTATGATGGAACAACTGATTGAGAGTTAGACCAAGATTTATGTGGACTGCAACAAGAAGTTGGACGCTGTCTATGAAGACCTCAATGGGAAGTTTGAGTCTCTGAGCACTCACATGAAGCAGTTGGACACTCAGGTGAACCAGATGTCCAGCTCACTGAAGGGAAAAGGAGTGGCAGACACTCATGTTAAGGCCTGGTCTGTGTACATTAATGATGGATCTCACCTAGGTGAAAGATTTGAGCTAAGTACAGCTGAGTTGGTGACATAACAAGAATTTTCGGATATTTGTGAAAAACTCTCGGGTGAAATCTGCTGCAGTGTGTCGATCGATGCAACATCTGTGCCGATCGATACACCAGTCGGGATGGCAACGATCGACACACCTTTAGTGTCGGTCGTTGCAGGGCGTGAACAAACAGATCTGTCGAATGATAATGGCATAGATGCTGACTTGGAGCTTGATCGCCTATTCAATGGAGCCTCTGAGATTACTCAACAGGAGATCTACGAACAGATTATTAGACAACACTCCTCAGTGTCTGAAGTAATTAGGCAAGAGATTGAAGAGCTTAAGAATCTAGAGGAGATTGGTGAAGAATTGGAAGAAATTCCAACTTCTGATGATCCACCTTATCATCCTTGTGTGCAGAGGTACTTAAACAAGATGTTGCCTCTGGATGATGATCTGAAAGACTGGGTGATAATAGTTCCTCAGCATATTAGTGATGTTCTGCTAACTGATAGGCTCAGAGTTTTAACCCTATTCTAAACTGCAAGTGAACAGCAATGTCAAAGTAGTATACAGGGTTATCGAATCCACAGGGACACTTGGTCTCAATAGATCAGAACAGTAGAGACTAATACTAGAAAGAAAACAATGTGATTGAATTAAAAGTGGTGCGAGAAAGTAAATCAGTAGCAGAGATTAACGGTTGTGAAAGCAAGTAATTAAAAGCGCCAAGCCTAGGGTATTCTCAGGAAATCAGACAAGCAGACAGTTCATTCAGCAAGGATCTAATTAAGCACAGTTCTAGAACTCAAAACACAGATATAGAATTAACCAAATTCCTTTGCGATAATTCTCTAAGTCTAAGTGCAGCAAACCAAACTTTCGTTTGCGAGAACTAACAGATTAAACTAGCATTAATCCCAAGTTTGATATGTTCACAATTATCCTAAACCAAACTTCCGTTTGCGCAAAGTTTAATTGCCCAATTTAATTAGTTCAGATTCCTAAACCCCACTTCCGTGACGTATTTAGCAACCTAAGATCTAGATTCTAATTGATCAGGTTAGAACTAGCTTTAAGCACAATTAAATTGAAGAACAGATATAGTTATGAATCCTTAACTGAAATTGAACAAGTCTAGCAAGTCATGAAATCCTATGTGAGAAACCCTAAACCTAACAAGGAATCTACTCAGACATAGATAATGAAAACATAATCATATGATGAATAAATTGCATAAAAGAATAAGAGTAAAAGGGGTTCGAAATCTTCTCCAAATACAGATGATGTAACAGGTTCAGATCAGCCCCAAAAGCTCTAAAAATCCTCTGCTCTTAATTATGAAAGCGTATCTAATAAAAACAGCTAAAACTTAATTATATAGGTTTAATCTCGGCCAGGGGATTCTTTGTAAATATCAGGAACTTCTGGATCAAAGTGCAATATCTTGATTCTTCTAAACCGCCGAGTTTTGGCCCATCTCGCTGGTGCATCGACCGTTGCAGGTGTGCAACGATCGACACCTTTCTCTGTTTCGAACAGTGAACTCTATCTCTCGGCCAATCACTCCAAAAATCTCCAAAAAGCTCCATTATCTCCAATTTAGCTCCAAACCTGATTATACCTGTAAAAGACTCTAAAAGAACACAAAAGACACTAAAAACACAACTATATCATGGCCTAAAACCGGTAAAAACCATGATATATCAACTCCCCCACACTTAGCCTTTGCTTGCCCTCAAGCAAAACATAGAACTAAAACATGGTGAAGAGGTTTGAAAACTCTTCAGAAACTCATTTCATCCTAGAAGCTACAATACTCATATTCCCCTTAGTAAACCACTGAAAGAATCAATCACAGGATATCAAGACCAACATGTACTTCCCCCACACTTAGCAACTGTCCTAGGTAAACTCCACAATCACATTCAAGCATTCAAATTCTCCCTACTGACTTCTGCAAGTATTTAAGTGCGGTCTCACCTAAGGAGTATCGATCAAAGGGCACATGGATTCTTACCTTATCAGCTCTAGACCACCATACTATCTTTCTCTAGTCCCTTTCTTCTCTTTCCCTTCTTTAACAACTTATTTTTCCCCATTGGGTATCATTTTATTTTTTTTATCAGTGTTCTTCCCGTTATGGGGTGTACTTTGGACACATTCCATGGATCACATGAGAGAAAATAGTGTTTGCTACCCTTCCCATGACCACTTCGGAGTTACTAACTCATCCTCAGTTTATTATATATTTTTTTTTTTACTTTATAGAAGGGGAGAAGGGAACTAAATAGGATAGGTTGACAGGCTGTGTCAGAACTATCAAGGGAATCCGACACAAAGTATACCAAGCCCTTAGGTGAGAAATCTAAGTCAGTATTAAGGTTGAAGTCAGGAAAAGGATCCTCTGATACCTGAAGTGATGTGGGTGTTCCTAGTAGGTTGATCTGTGATGGGGTTTTCTAATAGTCAGAGATAGATCCTGCAACTTCATCCCAATGGTTACTTAAGTTCCTGCAAGTCTTGTAAATCTTCTCAGAAAATCATAGTTTCTTACTTAAACAATTTTGACTCAATAAAACAAAAAATTTTGAAAAACGGACTGACTCATAAGAAAACAGAAAACAGAAGTCAGTAGCACCTCCCCCACGCTTAAGACACACTGTCCCCAGTAGTGTCCAGCGAAGGATCGGTAAAAACAAAATAAGAAAATTGAAAAGATGAAATTATGTCTGTCGGGTTACCTCTGTCGCTCAGGCATCGATCGTTGCACTAAGTGCATCGACCGTTACTTGGCGATTTTCGTGTATGGTCGATCGTTGCTCAAGAGCGCAACGATCGCTGCAATGCGATTCCTTTCGTGTTGTGACGATCGACACAGAAGTGCGTCGATCGTTGCACTGCGATTTATCCGAGACCTGCAAACATAAACTCACCAAAAACAAAAACAAACGTAAAATCCTAACAAAAACACCAAAAATTAAGTAGTAAAACACCAGTACCTAATGGTGGGTTGCCTCCCACCCAGCGCTTGTTTAAGGTCAATAGCTTGACCTATCAGAAAGAGATTGGACTCATGGCGGTTTCAACAGAGACTTTGATTGTCTCTAAGAATGTCTCCTCATCCAAGGTGGCGTATAAGCATTCAGATCATGAGATCTTCCAAGGAATGAGTAATCAAAATCAGGGCGGGAGCGAAGCTTGGGCGGTCTGCTGCGTTTTCCTGCATTCAAAATAATGTGGTCAGAAGGTTTAAGCTTAGGTGATTTGTACCTTACCTTTGATGTATATCTGATGTCTGGAGCTTTCTGCTTATGAGCAGTTATAGGTACTGAAGATGTTAGAGCAGGTTCAAGAGGAACCGCCATCTTCTTTTCTCCACTATCAGATACTGTAGTTCCACCAATCTGAACTTCTTCTTTCAGATGACCATCAGTGGAGATCACCTTCTTTTCATGAACTCGCGAAGTTTCAACTGGTGGTGTTTTATTCACCTTCTTATCCATCACTTTTATGCAGTTAGCCACTTCTAGCTCTTGTTTGGAAGGTTTGGGAACCTTAGGATATGGCACTGGGGGCTTGTAGACTCGTTCTGGTACTGTTGCAGGTTTCTGGACATGTCTGCGTTCTGTGTCGATCGTTGCATGATGTGTGTCGATCGATGCAAGGCGATTCTGTTTCTCGAAAGAACTCGAAATTTCCGTCAGAATGGCGTGTCGATCGTCACTAAGGAGGTGTCGATCGATGCATGTATCAGGCAGACAATATTCATCCAGAAAATCCGAGATTATGCTCTCTTCTTCACCTAGCAAGTCAATCTCATCCCTTATGTTCACAGCATTGATGTGCAGCTTCCGTTCAGCTCTCTTAGCTTCATTTTGCCTCTCTATCGCTGCATCCAGCTCCTCCATATGTGTGCTCAAAGATTCGAAATTCTCATTCAAGTCTTCATACAACGCATCCATCTTTGAGTTGAAGGACATATCAATCTGTTGTTGTCTCTCAAGATACTGCTCCATCATGATTTCCATTCTGCTCTCATGAGCTGTAGGTGCAGGCGGTACTTGGTAAGAAGAAACACTACAACTCCTTGTAAAGGGTTTCTGAAAAGCAGATCCGTGACTATAGAATCCAGTTCCTTCAACGCAATGGTTAGCTTCTTGTGCATACTTTCCAAGTAGAAGACTATGCAGAGAGTCAACTTGGTTCTTCAACCCAACTATCTGTGAACTGTCAATCCCTGAGCTGAAAATATCATTCCGACACATCGTCCTGATGATCTCTTAGTCTTCTTGGTGATTCTGCGAAGTGTGTCGATCGATGCAAGAAGGGCGTCGATCGATGCAATGCGAAATCAGAGAAAACAGAAAAAATAAATCAGCAAAAATGAAAAAAATAAAAACGAAAACGAAAAGAAAAAGAAAAATCTTAGTAAAACCCTAGGCTCGAAGCTATCGAAGACTCAAAGAGTCCCTGGCAACGGCGCCAAAAACTTGATAAGCTCAGAGTTTTAACCCTATTCTAAACTGCAAGTGAACAGCAATGTCAAAGTAGTATACAGGGTTATCGAATCCACAGGGACACTTGGTCTCAATAGATCAGAACAGTAGAGACTAATACTAGAAAGAAAACAATGTGATTGAATTAAAAGTGGTGCGAGAAAGTAAATCAGTAGCAGAGATTAACGGTTGTGAAAGCAAGTAATTAAAAGCGTCAAGCCTAGGGTATTCTCAGGAAATCAGACAAGCAGACAGTTCATTCAGCAAGGATCTAATTAAGCACAGTTCTAGAACTCAAAACACAGATATAGAATTAACCAAATTCCTTTGCGATAATTCTCTAAGTCTAAGTGCAGCAAACCAAACTTTCGTTTGCGAGAACTAACAGATTAAACTAGCATTAATCCCAAGTTTGATATGTTCACAATTATCCTAAACCAAACTTCCGTTTGCGCAAAGTTTAATTGCCCAATTTAATTAGTTCAGATTCCTAAACCCCACTTCCGTGACGTATTTAGCAACCTAAGATCTAGATTCTAATTGATCAGGTTAGAACTAGTTTTAAGCACAATTAAATTGAAGAACAGATATAGTTATGAATCCTTAACTGAATTTGAACAAGTCTAGCAAGTCATGAAATCCTATGTGAGAAACCCTAAACCTAACAAGGAATCTACTCAGACATAGATAATGAAAACATAATCATATGATGAATAAATTGCATAAAAGAATAAGAGTAAAAGGGGTTCGAAATCTTCTCCAAATACAGATGATGTAACAGGTTCAGATCAGCCCCAAAAGCTCTAAAAATCCTCTGCTCTTAATTATGAAAGCGTATCTAATAAAAACAGCTAAAACTTAATTATATAGGTTTAATCTCGGCCAGGGGCTTCTTTGTAAATATCAGGAACTTCTGGATCAAAGTGCAATATCTTGATTCTTCTAAACCGCCGAGTTTTGGCCCATCTCGCTGGTGCATCGACCGTTGCAGGTGTGCAACGATCGACACCTTTCTCTGTTTCGGACAGTGAACTCTATCTCTCGGCCAATCACTCCAAAAATCTCCAAAAAGCTCCATTATCTCCAATTTAGCTCCAAACCTGATTATACCTGTAAAAGACTCTAAAAGAACACAAAAGACACTAAAAACACAACTATATCATGGCCTAAAACCGGTAAAAACCATGATATATCACTAACTAAGGTCCCGAAGAAGCTGCCTGATCCTGGAGTCTTTGTGATGGATTGTTCTATCTTTGAGGATAGCTTTAGGCGTTCTCTGTGTGATTTAGGAGCTGCTGGAAGTTTAATGCCATACTCTGTGGCAGAGAAGCTGGGGATGCTGGATTTTACTCCTACTAGGACTTCTCTTGTCCTAGCTGATCAGTCCATACGAGTTCCTGAAGGACTCCTTATGGACATTCCGGTGAGAGTTGGAAACTACTTAGTTCCAACAGACTTCCTTGTGCTAAGATATGACTGTGATCCGGATGAAGCATTATTGCTTGGGAGACCCTTTTTGGCTACTGCAGGAGCGTTTATTGATGTTAGGAACAGCTTGATAGACCTCCATCTGGGAGATGAACCGCTGCACTATGAGATGGATAAGCTGCGAAAGCCACTGATAGATGGGCAGACATTCACCATAAGGGACGCAGATTTTGAGCAGCCGGACAATACTATGGTTATAGATCCTGGAGCACATTTCACTCCAATCTTTCTTGGACATGAGCATTCCGCAACAGCCTACTCACCACCTTGGATGAGGAGACTTGAACAGAGACAGAAAAAGTCTCTGTCAGGGCCTCCTGGTACTTGAAAATTCCCATCCGTCCGGTCAAGCTATTGACCTTAAACAAGCGCTGGGTGGGAGGCAACCCACCATTAGGTACTGGTGTTTTTCTACTTAATTTTTGGTGTTTTTGTTAGGATTTTACGTTTGTTTTTGTTTTTGGTGAGTTTATGTTTGCAGGTCTCGGATAAATCGCAGTGCAACGATCGACGCACTTCTGTGTCGATCGTCACAACACGATCGGAATCGCATTGCAGCGATCGTTGCAGTTCTGAGCAACGATCGACCATACACAAAAATCGCCAAGTAACGGTCGGTGCACTTAGTGCAACGATCGATGCATGAGCGACAGAGGTAACCCGACAGACATAATTTCATCTTTTCAATTTTTGTTTCTTTTTACCGATCCTTCGCTGGACACTACTGGGGACAGTGTGTCTTAAGTGTGGGGGAGGTGCTACTGACTTTTGTTTTCTGTTTTCTTAAGAGTCAGTCTGTTTTTCAAAAAAAATTTGTTTTATTGAGTCAAAATTGTTTAAGTAAGAAACTATGATTTTCTGAGAAGATTTACAAGACTTGCAGGAACTTAAGTAACCATTGGGATGAAGTTGCAGGATCTATCTCTGACTATTAGAAAACCCCATCACAGATCAACCTACTGGGAACACCCACATCACTTCAGGTATCAGAGGATCCTTTTACTGACTTCAATTTAATACTGACTTAGATTTCTCACCTAAGGGCTTGGTATACTTTGTGTCGGATTCCCTTGTTAGTTCTGACACAGCCTGTCAACCTATCCTATTTAGTTCCCTTCTCCCCTTCTATAAAGTAAAAAAATAATAATAATAAACTGAGGATGAGTTAGTAACTCCGAAGTGGTCATGGGAATGGTAGCAAACACTATTTTCTCTCATGTGATCCATGGAATGTGTCCAAAGTACACCCCATAACGGGAAGAACACTGATAAAAAAAAAAATGATACCCAATGGGGAAAAATCAGTTGTTAAAGAAGGGAAAGAGAAGAAAGGGACTAGAGAAAGATAGTATGGTGGTCTAGAGCTGATAAGGTAAGAATCCATGTGACCTTTGATCGATACTCCTTAGGTGATACCGCACTTAAATACTTGCAGAAGTCAGTAGGGAGAATTTGAATGCTTGAATGTGATTGTGGAGTTTACCTAGGACAGTTGCTAAGTGTGGGGGAAGTACATGTTGGTCTTGATATCCTGTGATTGATTCTTTCAGTGGTTTACTAAGGGGAATATGAGTATTGTAGCTTCTAGGATGAAATGAGTTTCTGAAGAGTTTTCAAACCTCTTCACCATGTTTTAGTTCTATGTTTTGCTTGAGGGCAAGCAAAGGCTAAGTGTGGGGGAGTTGATATATCATGGTTTTTACCGGTTTTAGGCCATGATATAGTTGTGTTTTTAGTGTCTTTTGTGTTCTTTTAGAGTCTTTTACAGGTATAATCAGGTTTGGAGCTAAATTGGAGATAATGGAGCTTTTTGGAGATTTTTGGAGTGATTGGCCGAGAGATAGAGTTCACTGTTCGAAACAGAGAAAGGTGTCGATCGTTGCACACCTGCAACGGTCGATGCACCAGCGAGATGGGCCAAAACTCGGCGGTTTAGAAGAATCAAGATATTGCACTTTGATCCAGAAGTTCCTGATATTTACAAAGAAGCCCCTGGCCGAGATTAAACCTATATAATTAAGTTTTAGCTGTTTTTATTAGATACGCTTTCATAATTAAGAGCAGAGGATTTTTAGAGCTTTTGGGGCTGATCTGAACCTGTTACATCATCTGTATTTGGAGAAGATTTCGAACCCCTTTTACTCTTATTCTTTTATGCAATTTATTCATCATATGATTATGTTTTCATTATCTATGTCTGAGTAGATTCCTTGTTAGGTTTAGGGTGAAAATGTGAGACACAACGTAATACAAGATGTGACACAAGGGTATTCTTTTTCAAGACTGTTTATTGCAAAGCAAACAAAAGTTTCACCTTAACAACCTAGTCTCTCTCTTGCTTCTCGATCTATCAATGATCTCAAAGCCTTCTAGATTCACCCTTAACACCAAGTCTAATTCTCTCTTAGGAATTCTTAACTTTTGCTAAAAGTAATCTCTCTCTCTAAAGGCGCACCAAGCACAGATGCCCTAGATGATCTATTTATACTTATAGATCATCGTACAATTGCCTTATTTCTATTGGCATATTTCCTAAACTCTTTTTAGGCATATTTCCATTTTTCTTCATCTTGTAAAAAGCATATTTTCCTAATATCTTTTCGGTGCTCATCCTTTGAGTATCTTCACTGATCTTCATGTCCAGCTCAGCTACTCATCTTTAGGTTCGTCCTTGTCAGCTACTTGTTCCTAGTAGGTCCATCTTTCTTCATTCCAGCTCACGTCTTCTATCGTTGACTCAGTCACTGTTGCACATGCTAGTTGACTCAACTCCTGTTGTAACTCATGCCGTAGCTCAGTGCTTCTTCAATCTCCCCCTTTTTAGCTTGTATGACTCTCAAGTACCTATACTTCAAAAGAAAACTTATACGTGCATATAGCCGAAGCAAAACAGTTTGATCACGCATCATAAGTCAAAATATCATTTCTTAATCAAACCATGAGTTCAAAACATACCAAGCAAACATGAGTTCAATTCTAACAAAAACAAATACATCCATTATCCAAATTGGTTTGCAAGAAAAAACATAACAAGGACTCCCCCACAAACAGAAACTCCCCCAAAATCCATACTCCCCCATAATCCTAAGTTTCCATTTAAGCATCACTCGAGGTCATCTCATCTGAGTCATCATCTCCTGTGGCAGCAGGAGACTCCTCATCGTGATTTGACTCGTCAACCTCTTCAGTTTCTCCCCCTGCTTGAGAGCATACAAGTTAAAAACTTATATCTAAGCAATTCATATCGAGAAAAGAATCGAAAAACTTACCTTGGATTCTGTCCCGTAGATGGAAGACTACATCACTCAGGTTCTGAATTCCCTCAGCTATGTCCTGTAGCGCAGTTTGAACAGATAGTTGATCTATTGAAGTTTTGATTGGCAATCTGACTGAGCCAAGTTGCAGAATCTCCACATGTTCCTCCTCTGTTGATGTCGTGGTCTGTGATCTACCTCTTGTGCGAGATGATGAGCCTACTTTGCGTTTACCAGATGCAACATCCTGTCTCTTTTTCTCAGCCTCTTTCTTGAGGAAGGCTTCACCACTTCGAGGATCCTTTTTGTATAGCACAGGACCAACAAGTTCTTCTCCATCAAATGTGCGAGGTGGATGCTGTGATTCGAGAACTGCTGAGATGATTCTTGGAAATATCAGCCATCGTCGATCATTCTGCGGATCAGTAGTGAAGCTCATCACTTGTTTGTACACAAGTTTCCCAAAATCAATCCGGATGCCATGAGCTATCTTGTAGATCAACCTTGCTCTGTCTTCAGATATATGGTTTTTGTGGGTAGATGGGAACCAGTTTGAAGCAGCTAATATAGTCAGTGCAGCATACTTTGGAGGAAGATCAACAGATTTCATCCCTGCCCAAGTCTTCTTCTGACCTTGAGTAAGGTACTTAGCAATTGAATCAGCCGAGACTCCATCAATCTTTGCATCATTCTTGATCTCATTATTGCTTAAAGGTTCCATACTTAGACAGGCATTGATCTGAGCTGGTGAGAACTCATACATTCGCTTCCTCAAGAACACACGAACCCCATTATCAGTATCATCAGTAGTGGATTCTGGCAGATTAGTGTAGAATTCTTTCACAATTTCAGGAACAAAACTGACTAACCCATCAACAGAATTTCTCAGCATTCCTATGTTTATCAGACCAAGGTATCCCCATTTATCGGTTTCATCAAAATCTACTACCCTCTCAGCTAAAATTCCACGTTCCTTGAATAGAGCATACCTTTCTTTGACTTCGCGAGATGGAAATCGTTTGGAGACAAAAGGTTTGACTCTGGTTTTTCCTGACCCACCAGTTGTGCTAGATGTTCCAGTCTTAGCAGCAGTGCTCTTTTTGGACTTCATCTGCACAGATTTCTGTGATTCAGACCCTTCAACACGAGCCTTCTTAACATGCGGCATTGATCCCGTCTGCTTTCTAGCTTTCCTCTTCTTAGGTTTAGGAACTTCTTCAGGTTGAACATTTGTCTCAGTTGGTTCAACTACATTTACTGGATCTACTACAATCATGGCTAATCCACCTAGACCATCGACTGCATCTTTCTCCTTTTCTTCTATTTCCTCCAGATTTCCTTGATTATCTACACGAATAGAATCACCTTCCTTGTTACCTTCTTTTGGTGACTCTGTGGTTTTGATTTCTTCTGTTTCAGGATCAGACGGCTGTTTTGGAGGCTGTTCTTCTGGTACAGATCTACGACCTGATTCAGCTTCATCCTCTCCCTTCTCTTGTACTAGATCTTCATCAATTGGCTCCGTATTTGCTATCTCTTGAGCCGTTGCAAATGAATTCGTGCTGGTCTGGTGGTCTGCACCCAAGATCTGATCAGACACAATATTAGGGTTTCTGGGTGGTGGTACCTCCTCATCAGAACTAGAATCATCAATCAATTGCGGCGGTTTCTGTTCCGGCGGAGCCTGAGCTGGGTGAGTTGAGCTAGCCCCCACTTTTCCTCTTCTGGTCGCATGCACCATGGTTGGTTTTCGATCGATTGACGCAGAGAAAAATTTGGATTGATGAAGAAAGAGATAAGTTTCGTCGGATTTTAAGAGCAATGGATTTCCTTTTTCCCTTTCTCTTTCCTTTTAACGCCTGAAGCAGAATCTGTGTCAGATATCTTGTTACCTTTTTGCATGCGATTTTATTGGGCAAATATTTGAATTTTAAATTTCAAATTCCTTTTTCCCTTTTAGTGCCAATAATCTCGGATATCAGTTCTTGTCATACCAACTTGTACCGATTAAGACCATTCTCCTTGTTCCCTGTACCATTCGGTTAGTTCTTCAACATGCATTATAATATTAGATCAGCCACATACCATTCAGTCACTCATGGGTACAAACTTGATAGTGAATTGACCACATTTCTACTGAAGCAACTGACGGTTTTTGTTTTAAAGAAAATTAAATTGTACCTTTTCTTCTTTTCTCTTGTGTGAGTCAGGAACTGACACTTCACATGACTCAGTCTTTACATCTTGCTCGCATGATTCCTGCATTTGGCCATCATTCTCCAAGTGGCTAGCTTTCACACTCTTATGCCTTTATCTTGTCTCAATGTAGTTTTCAACCTTTATCCTTCGAGTGAGATTGCCACACATTCCTTTTTTTTTTTTTTTTTTTTTTTTTTTTTTTTTTTTTTTTTTAGTAACTTAGCTTTTCTTAGAGTTGATTCCATCACTTGACTTCTCAGGAGATCAACTTCTAGCTTTTTCTTTCTTTTTGGCTTTTTGAACCTCACTCGAGAAACCTGTACTTTATATGAGACAAGACGGCATAATAGGCAGCTCTTTTCCACTCGACTTCTTGACTCCAAACCAAATCAGAACTTGAGGTACTTCATGAGTCAGTGCATGTGTCAGCCCTGTAGTCGTTTACATCTCACAAACACCAATTGAGTTTCTTAAAGTGATAAATCGATTAAAATCAAGAGGTTTTGTAAAGAAATCAGCCAGTTGCAAATCAGTAACTATGTATTCAACCACTACCTGTTTTTCCTCCACTAGTTCACGAATGAAGTGGTGTCTTATATCAATGTGCTTTGTTCGAGAGTGTTGAACTGGATTCTTTGAGATGCTTATAGCACTCTTGTTATCACAGTGAACAAGAAGTGGTCCTGAATCGATCCCATAGTCAGCTGACATCTGTTTCATCCAGAGAAGTTGAGCACAGCAACTACCCATTGCAATATATTCTGCTTCTGCAGTAGATAATGACACAGAGTTCTGCTTCTTGCTCATCCATGCAATTAGATTGTTTCCTAGAAAGAAACATCCTCCACTTGTGCTCTTCCTATCATCCAAGCTTCCCGCCCAGTCAGCATCACAGTATCCAACTAGGTGTTTGTTGGATCCTTTTGAATACCAGACCCCTAGGTTGATCGTTCCCTTGACATACTTGATGATTCGCTTAACTGCCTCAAGATGAGACTGCTTCGGTTTAGCTTGATATCTTGCACATATTCCCACACTTAGGCACAGATCCGGTCTACTGGCTGTAAGATACAGCAAGCTTCCAATCATCCCGCGATAAAGCTTTATATCCACATCTGTTCCATCCTCATCTCTTGATAGCTTGGTTGTAGTACTCATTGGTGTTCTAGCTTCTTTACATTGATCTAGCTTGAATCGACTCAACAGATTTTTGGCATATGTACTTTGAGATATAAATATACCATCACTGTTCTGGCTAACTTGCAGACCAAGAAAATACTTTAGTTCTCCTACCATACTCATTTCAAATTCTTGAGTCATGTCTTGAACAAACATATCAACCAGCTTTTGAGATGTGCCTCCGAAGATTATGTCGTCCACATAGATCTGGACTATGATGATCTCTCTCTTTTGTTCCAGAACAAAGAGAGTTTTGTCTACACCCCCTCTTGCCTTTTTCTAGAAGAAAACTAGTAAGTCGTTCGTACCATGCTCTGGGAGCTTGCTTCAGACCATACAAAGCTTTCTTCAACTTGTACACATATTCAGGGTTGTGCGCATCTTCAAATCCTTTTGGTTGTTCTACATGAACTTCTTCTTGAAGAAAACCATTCAAGAAGGCACTTTTCACGTCCATTTGATATACTGTGAAGTTCATGATGCACGCCATTCCAAGGAACAGTCTAATTGACTCAAGTCGTGCAACAGGCGCAAATGTTTCCTCAAAATCGACTCCTTCTATCTGAGAGTATCCCTGAGCCACCAGTCGCGCTTTGTTTCGTACCACTATTCCATTCTCATCAATCTTGTTTTTAAAGATCCACTTGGTTCCCACAATGTTTACTCCATCAGGTCGTGGTACAAGTTCCCATACATCATTACGCACAAATTGTTCTAGTTCTTGCCCCATTGCTTCAATCCAGAATTCATCTTCCAAAGCTTGAATATGCGTTGTGGGTTCTATGACTGAGACAAAACAAGCGAATCGTACCATCTCCTTAAAGTCCAGATGTACTTTTCTTGTCATTCGTTCATCATTCACATCTCCTAATACTTTTGAGACAGGATGGTTTTTCTGAGTTCTGCTGAGCTTGATTTTCACCGGAGATCCTGTTTCTTTATCTTGAGTAGTCTCTGAGGCTGTTACTTCATCTATCTTTTCTTCAGTCACAGATTTTTGATGCTCAACCGGTTCTGATTCACTGTCTGAATCATCGGGAACCTTCATTTGACATAGATCATCAAATACGACATTCACTGACTCAACAATTGTTCTTGATCTTGTGTTATATACTCTGAAAGCTGTGCTAGTTCCTGAATATCCCAAGAAGATACCCTCGTCGCTCCTTGAGTCAAACTTTCCAAGATGATCTTTGTCATTCAATACATAACACCTTCCTCCAAAGACATGAAAGTAGCTCAGATTGGGGGTTTTTCCTTTCCACATCTCGTATGGCGTCATGGTTGTTCCTCTTCTCACATACACCCGATTAATGATGTAGCATGCTGTGTTGATAGCTTCAGCCCAGAACCGTAGCGGTACATCATTGCCGTGAATCATAGCTCTGGCCATTTCTTGAAGTGTTCTGTTCTTCCTTTCAACTACCCCATTCTGTTGAGGTGTTCTTGGTGCTGAAAACTGATGAGCTATACCATGATCTTCGCAGAACACTTTCATGGTTTCATTCTGAAATTCTCCTCCATGATCACTTCTAACCCTCTTAATCCTTCCTTGTTCATTGATCATTTGAAGCGCCCAGATTCGAAAGCTGTCAGCTGTATCTGATTTATCTCGAACGAACCTTACCCATGTGTACCTAGTAAAGTCATCTACTAGACCAAACACATATCGTTTACCAGCTATGCTTTCAACTTGCATTGGTCCCATCAGGTCCATATGCACTAGATCCAACTTGTTCTTGGTCTGAACATCTGGTACTTTCTTGTGTTGGACCTTGACATGCTTGCCTTTGTTGCATGCTTCACACACCGTCTTGCTCACCTCTTTGAGTT